>CM053615.1:72704340-72761549 GCA_028646535.1 Procyon lotor
GGAAGGGAAGGAAGGAAGGAAGGAAAGAAGGAAGGAAGGGGGGAAGGAAGGGGGCAAGGAAGGGGGAAAGGAAGGAAGAGGGGAGGAAGGGGGGAAGGAAGGAAGGAAGGAAGAGGGAGGGAGGAAGGGAGGAAGGAAGGGAAAGAGAGAGCCAGAGAAAAGAAAGGAAGGAAGGAAGAGAGAGAGACAGAGAGAGAAAAAGGAAGGAAGGGAAGGAAGGAAGGAAGGGGGGAAGGAAGGAAGGAAGGGGGAAGGAAGGAAGGAAGGAAGGAAGGAAGGAAGGAAGGAAGGAAGGAAGGAAGGAAGGAAGGAAGGAAGGAAGGAAAGGGAAGGAAGGAAATCCCAATGGCCCAGATCTGCCTCGAGTAACTGAGTAGGTAGGGACGTGCCTGGAAGAGACAGAAATGCTGACTTGGAAGAAAAGATCAAGCATTCTGTTCTGTGTTTAACCCATGGCTGGACAGCTAAATTGTTCCCAGTGCACTCCCCGGGGTAGACAATGTCAAGACGAGCATCTGTGTGCATTCAGATGAATTCCTACAAGTAGTGTTTGGATCAAAGTGTGTCCCAAAGACTTTGACTTCCCATTGCCAATGAGGTTGTCCCCATTGGCATTCCTACGAGCGTTCATTCATGGGTTCATCCATTCTTTCTGCGAGTGCCAACTCCGTGCCAGGCCCTGTCCCGGGTCCTAGAGACTCGGTGGCCAAGGAGACAGGGAGATCGCTGCCATCCCCTCCCTGGAACGCCCAGTGGGGGATGGGGAGCCGGGTAGGAAGAGGGGCTCTCTTCTCTCATTCAGGCAAGAAGTTGAGCTTCATCCCCAGAGCAATGGGAACCAGGAAGGGATTGGCAGCAGCCAAGGGATTTGGATTTTTATAAAAGATCATCTGATTGCATTAGAGGGAGGGCTGGTAGGGATGGGGGTGGGGAGAGGAGTTGAAAGTCTGTTGAATAAGTTAGATGCTCTCTGGTCCACAGAGTTTGCATTCAGGTCCTCCCTATTTGCCACTAACTGATGGCAGCTTATACACAAAAGACATATGGCTTTTAGTCAGTAAAATTAATGTGATCTTAGGTTATATTGACAGAGGTTCACACGGAGATGGGGCCAGAATAGGGAGAGATGGTCACATTTTTTAAAAAAGTTCCAGAACAATAGCTATTGTATCCATCCCCCTCTCCCCCCCTTTTTTTGTACAAGCAACAGCAAATATCCACACATAGAAACAGCCTTCCATTTGTAGAAGCAGAGAAAAATTTCTAGAAGTACAAACAGCCAGCCAGTAGCGGAGCAACTCTGGAGAGAAGGACCAGAAAGGGGGCGGGCTGACCATCTCTCGGAGATTTTATTTATGTATGTAGTTTTTAAAGATTTATTTATCTTTTTGAGAGAGAGAGTGAGAGCTCGTGAGCATGGTGGGGGGTACAGGGGGAGGGAGAGAAAGTCCCCAGCAGACTCCTCGCTGAGCGTGGAGCCTAAGCTGGGGCTCGGTACCACCCCCTGGAGATTAAAACCCAAGCAGAAATCCACCCAACCAACGGAGCCCCCTGACACCCCCAGACTGTGGGAGATTTTAACCACAGGCTCATATTCCTCACCGTCCAGCCCTACTTTAACTTCCAGTTTAGAGGAAATACGGGGGATGGAGGAATGTGTTGGGTCACACCAAGAGGCAGCAAGGGGCAGATCCAGGGGTGGGGCTTTTCCTGGAACACCTGGCCTCATCTCCCCAACAGGCCACTGTCACAAAAAGGGGCACACTTGGAGCGCCTGGGTGGCTCAGTCGTTATGCGTCTGCCTTCGGCTCAAGTCATGATCCCGGGGTCCTGGGATCAAGCCCCGCATTGGGCTCCCTGCTCTGCGGGAAGCCTGCTTCTCCCTTCCCTCTGCTTGTGTTCCCTCTCTCACTGTGTCCCTCCCTCTCTCTCTCTCTGTCAAATAAATAAATAAAAATCTTAAAAAAAAGTGGGGACACACTAGCTTAGGACCCCAAGGACATACAATCAGATGACTGGAATGCTGGTATGCAAAAACAGCTATGAAAAACAGGGTGGGCTTAACTGGGAAATCTTTTTTTTTTTAAAGATTTTATTTATTTGACAGCGAGAAACACAGCGAGAGAGGGAACACAAGCAGAGGGAATGGTAGGGGGAGAAGCAGGCTTCCCGCAGAGCAAGGAGCCCGATGCGGGGCTCGATCCCAGGACCCTGGGATCATGACCTGAGCCGAAGGCAGCCGCTTAACGACTGAGCCACCCAGGCGCCCCTTAACTGGGAAATCTTAAATAAAATCTTGCTTTAGGTAAGGTGAGAATTATCTGAAATGGAAACCTGGAAATCACCGGCAGATTAAAGCAGGTCATAAAACAGTCTATTTGGTTTGGTCCCCCGAATGAAATCCCACCAGGATCTTTTTTTTTTTTTTTTAAGATTTTAGTTACTTATTTGACAGAGAGGAGAGAGATCACAGGTAAGCAGAGAGGCAGGCAGAGAGAGGGGGGGAAGCAGGCTCCCCGCTGAGCAGAGAGCCTGATGCGGGGCTCGATCCCAGAACTCTGAGATCATGACCTGAGCCGAAGGCAGAGGCTTTAACCCTCTGAGCCACCCGGGCGCCCCTAAAAAACATATTTTAAAATATAGGCACACATTATGGTGCTTTTCATTTTTTAAAGCTCTCAAGTCAAAGGAAGTGAGGAGTGGCAACCCAAGGCTCCTCGCCTCCTCAGTTAGACCCTTCTCTCCGTTGTTCAGGGTCTTTCAAAAAAATTTTATGTGAGGTCTCAGGTGGAAGAGAGATGCTCCCCCCAATCCCCAGGAAACCGTATAGGGAGCCGGGGTCCCAAGCCCTGCACCCCAGAACCGCGCCCCCCGGGACCCGGGCGCCCCAGGGCCTGCGTCTTGGCTTTGCTCCAGGGGCTCCAGGGGATGGTGTGTTTGGTTTGATCAGAGTCAGCCAGAGGGGGTTCAAATCCCGGCTCCCCCACTCTCAAGCAGGAAGACTTGGGACAAAGCTTTGTGGCCTTTTCTCATTTACCACACCCAGACGATGGCAGCTCAGCCCTCTGATAAGGACATAACCTCCCACCTCTCTATAAACATGGGTGGCAGCCCCCACCAGGATGTTCTGAGGGTTCCCGGAGAAGCCCTGTGCGCCGTCCTTCCCTCAGGCGCCTGGCCGCCTCGAGTTCTCACACAGGCTAGCAATTGTCATTATATTTGGTTCAATTCCAAATATGGCTTCCATGACAACCAAATGCCAGGCTTAGTCCTTGATTAGATCTTGGATTTAAACAAAATAAATAAACTCTCTAAAGGACAGTATTGGGGTAATTTGAATGTGGGCTGTATAACTGATAATATTATTATATTGAAATTAAACTGTGTAGGGTAGAGGTTGTAGTTTACAGGCGTTGTCCTTACCCGTAGGAAATACACGATGAAGGGTTTAGGGTTAAAGTTTAATGATGTCCGTGAAGTGCTTTCAAACGGGTCCGCAAAAGGGAAAGAGAGGTGGTGGCCCAATGAGAGAGCTTTCACGTTGCATGGATCCATGGGAGGGATCCATGAGCGTTTGTTGTAGTGGTTTTTCCATTTTTTCTGTAGGTTTCAATTCCCCCCCCCCCAAATAAAATGCTACCAGTTTTCTAAGAAGGAGGTTCTTGTTTTCTTGTTGCATTAGGGACGAGGTTGAGAACTGTTCTCCCCCTTCCTTCTCTTTCCCTAAATCGCCCCCCACCTGGGGCAAGCAGTTGGGTGTTAGCACATGTGGTGGGCTAGCCTGGGGACCTTGGCATCCTTCCTAATGCTGTCCCCAGAGAGAACTGCCACGAGCACTCTTCTAGAACCATCTACCACCCCATCCTTGCTGGGCCAGGGCAGCCTAGACATTGGTTCAGGATCTTGTCCATTTGGTCATTGCTGGCCACTGTCCTCTGGCCTTTATCAGGAGCCTCTCTGAGCAATGTCGCCACACAAAGGCCCACATTCTTTGACCAGAACGATAAATAACTCCACCTAATTTAGACGGATCTCAGTGAAGCAACCTCGCTTGGTCGCAAGTCATGTTTCTGTATATGGGAGGATGGTCACAGTACCCCTGGGGAGAGAGTCTGTGAAAATGACAGAGCTTCTACCATAAAAACCACCCATGTCAGGAAGCTGACAGGACGTGTGAAGTCTGCTCCACAGCCCTCGGTTAAAATGTGATGGACTAGACAGAAATGGGACACAACCTAAATATCCTTATGATGGAATACTAGTCAGCAATAAAGAGGGATGGTCAACAGATACATAGTATCACACGGATGACCCTTGAAAATAGGGTGCTCAGGAAAAGAAGCCCGACCCAAGAGACCGTATGTTATTGACCTATTTACACGAAATATCCAGAAAAGGCAAAGCTCTAGCGACAGAAAGTAGATTTGTGGTTGCTTGGGGTGGGGGCAGGAAGCAACAGTAAGTACACAGGAGAGGGCACACTGGGGAGGGTGAACTGATTTCAAGCTGATTAATGGTGACGGTTGCATAACTTGGTAAATTTATCAAAAATCACTGAATTGCATATATGAAAAGGGTGAGCTACATGGCATGCAAATATGCTCATTAATGTTATTTTAAAATGTCGCTGGGCTAGAACATATTGACTCATCGTGTTTTGTTTTGTTTCAAAGACTTATTTTTGACAGGCCTGCCCTCCTCTGGTGGAAGCACAGGGCCTCATGATTCGGACTCTTGATTTAATCCCTGACCTCACACCCTTTACCCCCAAACCCTCACATATTTGTTCTGCCCCAAATAGGCTGTGCATCCCTAGGGGGAGGGGAGGAGGCAGTGTTTGTCTTACTCATCACCGTGTCCCGAGGCCTACACAGGAAGCTGGCCTCTTAATACTTGTCTAAGTAGCGAAAGAAGGAAAGAATGCTGTCAATCCCCCCACCCCACCCCACCCCACCCCACCCCACCCCCGCCTTGGGGTTTTCAGCTGCAACTTTTTTTTTAAAAAGATTTTATTTATTTATTTATTTGACAGAGAGAGAGAGATCACAAGTGGGCAGAGAGGCAGGCAGAGAGAGAGAGGGGGAGGGAAGCAGGTTCCCTGATGAGCAGAGAGCCCGATGCAGGGCTCCATCCCAGGACCCTGAGATCATGACCTGAGCCGAAGGCAGAGGCTTTAACCCACTGAGCCACCCAGGTGCCCCTCAGCTGCAACTTTTACACGTTCATCACAAATCCAACTACTCTCCCTCCCCATGGCTGGGTGCTTGGGACTATCTCCCCCACTCAGGAGAGCATTAAACTTTGTTCTCTGTGTTGCTGGCTTGACATCTCGTCTTCAGTCTCTGGAATTATTCACTTTAGAGTGGTTTGGGTTTTAGCACCTAATGTTTCTTCCATTTGGCAAAGGCCTACTATGTGCCAGGGGCTCCATGTGTGTAATCTCATTTAACCCTTGTAACAGTCCAGAGTAGGTACTGTCATTATCCCCAGTTGGCAGATCTGAAAACCAAGGCCCAGAGAGGTTAAGATAATCACCCAAGGTCACACAGCCAGTCAGAAGCAGGGTCTTTATGCCGAAGTCCTGACACTTGAGACTAAAAACAGATCATTCCACCTTCCAGAGGGTACGTACACCTCTGGGTCATTCAGTGGACAGTAGTGAAATGCGATCAGTCAGACGCGGGGGTGGGAGCTGAACCCCCGTTAATGCCGAAGAACTGCATCTTGGGTAATTTCAAGGATTAAGACATAGACACTTCATCAACACCAGTGAATAGGATTGCTGCGTCAGCTAGGGGTCCTTTTGTTACCCGGTCGCTGTTTTCTACCTCTACTTGCCTCTCCTGCTCCCAGATACATTGTCCGCCTCTGCTTCTGTCTTGCAAAAAAAAAAAAAGAAAAAAAAGTCTCCCTTGGTTCAAGTTGCTGGCGCCATCTCGTGGTTAGACTTGGGAACTACACCAGCCTCCTTCTGAAGAGCCTCTTGCCGAGGCAAGGTTTGAGGAAATGAACGCTTTCTAGCCCTTCTCTAGTGGACAAAAATACAACATTCTTCAGGTTACCAGATTCTCCACATGTGTTCAAGCTACCTCTCTGGAGGCCGCCCTAACTGTCGTATTTAATTGTAAACTATTTCGCCGAAGGAAATAACATTTTGCTACAGTAGTTCCTTTAGCTCTCCACGTCTTTAATAAAAGGAAAGCTCCAAGCCCCGTCCCTTTGGCCTTCTCCCCAAAAAGGCATCTTCACGCCAAAACTGGGGTGTATCAATTCCTTGCCATGTTTTGTAAAACGTGTATGTATCCATAAATAACGGGTAGCACATACACATTTTTATTACAATTTTTATTTTAATTCCAATTAGTTAACATACGGCATTATATTAGTTTCAGGTGGACAATCCAGGGACTCAACAATTCTATACATTACTCTGGGCTCATCATGATAAATGTACTCTTTGATCCCCATCACCTGTTTCACCCACCCCTGCCCACCGCTCTTCTGGTGACTAGCAGTTTTCTCTATAGTTGAGTCTGTTTCTTGGTCTGTCCCTCTCTTTCTCTCTCTTTTTTCCCTTTGCTTGTGTGTTTTGTTTCTTAAATTCCACATATGAGTGAAATCATATGGTATTTGTCTTTCTCTGACTTATTTCGCTTAGTATAATACTCTCTAGATCCATCCATGTTGTTGCAAATGGCAAGATTTCATATATATATACATGTATATACATATAGACATATAAAATCTCACATCTTCCTTATCCATTCATCTATTGATGAACCCTTGGGCTGCTTCCATAATTTGGCTATTTTAAATAACGCTGCAACAAACTTAGGGATGCCTGTATCCCTTTGAATTAGTGTTTTTATATTTTGGGGGTAAATACCCAGTAGTGTGATTACAAGATTGTAGGGATAGTTCTATTTTTAACTCTCTGAGGAGGCTTCATACCGTCTTCCACAGTGGCTGCCCCAGTTTGCGTTCCCACCAGCACTGTGGGAGGATTTCTTTCTCCACATCTTTGCCAGCACTTGTCATTTCTTGTGTTGTTGATTTTAGCCGTTCTGACAGGTGTGAGGTCATAGCTCACTGTTTTTTTTTAAATTTGCATTTCCCTGATGATGAGTGCTGTTGAGCATCTTTTCACGTGTCTATTGACCATCTGGATGTCTTCTTTGGAGAAATGTCTGTTCATGTCTTCCGCCCATTTCTAAATTGGATTATTTGGGTTTGGGGTGTTGAGTGTATCTGTTCTTTATAAATTTTGGACACTAACCTTTATCAGATATGCCATTTGCAAATATCTTACCATTCTGTAGGCCGCCTTTTAGTTTTATTGCTTGTTTCCTTCGCTGGTCCCAGGGGTTTGTTTTTGTTCTTATTTTCCTTCCTCAGGAGACAGATGTAGAAAAATGTTGCTATAGCCGATGTCAGAGAAATCGCTGCCTGTGCTCTCTTCTAAGATTTATGGTTCAGGGCTCACAGGTAGGTCCACAACCCATTTTGGATTTATTTTTGTGTACGGTGTAAGAAACTGGTCCAGTCTCATTCTTTTGCATGTAGCTGTCAAGTGTTCCCAACACCATTTGTTGAACAGACTTTTTCCCTTACATCTACTTTCCTCCTTTGTTGAAGATGAATTGACCTTATAATTGTGGTTTTCTACTCTGTCTTATTGATCTACGTGTCTACTTGTCTATTACAGCTTTGTAATATAATTTGAAGTTGGAGCATATGTGCGTTTTTAATAGATAAATAAATGGTGTGCTGTGTCATATCCTTTTGCCCCTCTCCACTCGACTCTGGTTCCTGAGACTTACAGACATTCATACACGTAGTCTTAGTTCATCCATTTTTACCTGCCACATAATATTCCACTGTAGGACTAGACAATGGTTTGCTTATCCATTCCCCTAGTGGTGGGGATAAAGAATAAAATAATAAAATTAGGCTTGATTCCAATTTTAATATTACAAACAGAGCCCCAACAAACATCCTCAAATGTGTCTCCTGTGCACATGTGTGAGTCTGTCTAGGGCTGGGCTTTGTGCTATGTATGCTATGGATGGGCTGCAAGTGGGAAGCAGGGAAGAGCCCAGGGCAGCCAGAGCCCTGAGCCCCGTCACCTCATCCAGCAGCCCCTTCACTGGCCCCAGTGGGATGTACTCATACGTACATTTTCTTCAAGTGCCAGAACGTGATAAAGGCTTGAAAAGTGGAATTTTTGGGTCACGGGGCACGCACGTCTTCAACTTTGTCAGCTATTTCCAAATTGGTCTTGTTTTCTACCTTATCTGTTGAACGGACTTTGGGGGGCTTTTTTTTGGCTCCCCCAAAAGATCAGGGTGACTGCCATTTCCTGGGTATGTAGCTTAGGACTACAGACCATCCAACCATCCATGCATTTCACAAAAATGTACTGACATCTGTGCCAGGAG
Organism: Procyon lotor; assembly: GCA_028646535.1. Taxonomy (NCBI): domain Eukaryota; kingdom Metazoa; phylum Chordata; class Mammalia; order Carnivora; family Procyonidae; genus Procyon; species Procyon lotor. The sequence goes on from CM053615.1 coordinate 72,712,779, forward strand.
TAATAAAGTCCCTGTCTTTGACCTTGGAGGCTCATGTCCTTGACAGCCTCTGTGAACCTCTGGAAAGCCAGCACGAGAATTTGCAAGCAGGGCCCCTCTGCCAAATCGGAGCCCCTCTGCCATTCTTGACAACACACCCCCCTTTCCCCATCATGTGCAAAGCACTATCACGAGCCTGAAGGGTGCAAAGAGAAGGGTCACCCTTGGTCTCTTTTGAAGGGTACGATGGTTAATTTTATGTGTTAGCTGGATTAGGTCATGAGGTGCTCCTATATTTGGTTAAACATTATTTCCGGGTGTGTTTGTGAGGGAGTTTCTGGATGAGACTAACATTTGAATGGGTAAACAGAGTAAAGCAGATGGCCCTCCCCCGTGTGTGCGAACCTCATCCAATCTATTGAAGGTCTGAGTAGAACAAAAGGCTGAGTAAGAAAGAATTCTCCAATTGAGTGAATGAATGAAAGGACCTCGGTTTGGAACCGGGCTGATCAGGGCTGTTGGGCAGAGGGAGAATGGTGGGCAGACACAGGGCCGTGTTGGGGGAGACTGGGAGATCTTTATTAGAGGTGGGTCCCTTTTTGGGTGCGGTCTTTTCCTCATTCGCATGGTCCATACCAGGGGATGCTGCCCCCACCCCAGGCCACCCCAGGTCTCTGGATGGATCAGGGCGGACCTGAGCCAGGCTGGGGCAATCAAATCCCTTCCCTGGGAGTTTGGAATTGGAGTAGAGAGTGGAGCGAGGAGAAGACTGTGAGTGTGTGGTCTCTGGGTGTCTGGAGCAGCACACACAAAGCCAGGTGCTGTGCAGAGGATGGGACAGATCCCCAAAGGCAAGGTGATGAAAGAGGAGGGGGAGAGGCGGGCACTCTGGGCCTGACTCAAGTCCCCCCCCTTGATGCCCACCACCTAAGCATGTTAGTGTTTGCCAACACTTGTCATTTCCTGGGTATGAAATGACAAGTGAGGTACTGTGCGTCTCCCCCAGCCTGATGATCCACTACCTTTTGCTGCTTAACCCAGTGCCAGTGTTTTCTTTAGCTTGAAGCTCACAGTCCCTACGGATGCCATTCATTAACCATCTTCTCCAGCACTGGGTTTGGACCTCAGCAGTGTGGGATCCATCTGGGCAGTGGATTTCCTTTGCCCACAGCGTTCTGCTATCAAGTGGGTTGGCAGCCCTTGAACCCACACCCGTCAGGAGGTCAACAGGGGATGGCTGGGTCCCAGGGGGAGAAGAAGCCAGCTTTAGTTAAACACATTCTGCAGAGAATTCATGAATCAACATCTGAGACTTGAGTGGAAGTAAGTGATTGCCAAGGACACGTGGCCTGCAGTGGTATGGCTGGGATTCCAAGCCAGGCCAGTCATTCCAGAGCCCAGCCCTCGGTCCATCCATCTGTGGTTGAGTGGGGTCTGGAGGCGGTCAGGGAACAATAGTGAGGGACTAGAGTAGTATGTATAAGCCCAAGGAAGAGAAAGGTCCTTCAGAAGGGTTTCAACAGTAGCAATAGCAACACCTTGGGGTGTTTTTCAATAATACTATATTTATAAAGAACTGTCCATGAGGCAGTTGTTCAGTCTTAGGTCACACTGGTAGAACTTGGATGAAAAAAGTTTCATGGGGAGGGGGCCCTGGGTCGCTCAGTCAGATAAGTGTCTGCCTTCAGTTCAGGTCATGATCTCAGGGTCTCCCTGCTCAGCGGAGAGTCCACCTCTCCCCCTCCCTCTGCCCCTCCCCTGCTTGTTCTCTCTCTCTCTCTCTCTCTCTCAAATAAATAAAGTCTGAAATAGTTTCAAGGGATTATAAATGAGCAATGGGAAATATTTATCCTGCTATGGCACTGAAGACACTAAACTCTAATTGCTGGGATGTGCCCCATTCCCACAACCAGAGGGGAGTCTTGCTGGGTGGCACCAAGTCTTTCTTGCTTACTGGAATCCCTAGGGGGACAGGTGCAGTACCCAGCACAGAGGTTCCTAGAAGATGGATGAGCATATTTCCAGCATGAGCAGAAGAGACAATAGCGGTCCAGGAGTTTAAGGTACCAAGGAGGTACCTTTCCAGAAGTCTTGATTCCCACACCAACGTCCCCTTAGCTGGCTCCCTGGTTCCCACTGTGCACTGCACCTCTGTCTGGCTGCATTTATATCCCACATCATGACCACATGTTCAGTCATCCTGCCCCAGCCCCCTGCTCCGTAAGGTGCCCCTGACACTCACCATCTCAAGTGACTTTCAGGGCAACCCTGTAAGGAAGAGACTATTTTTTTTTTTTTAAGATTTTATTTATTTATTTGACAGAGAGAAAGAGAGATCACAAGTAGGCAGAGAGGCAGGCAGAGGGAGAGGGGAAAGCAGGCTCCCTGCTGAGCAGAGAGCCCAATGCAAGGCTCGATCCCAGGACCCTGAGATCATGACCCGAGCTGAAGGCAGAGGCTTAACCCACTGAGCCACCCAGGTGCCCCGGGAAGAGACTATTGTTAACAAACATTCTACACGGGTCGCCTGGGTGGCTTTCTACTAAATGCCAAGTTCTGGGCCCGTGAAGTCATTATCTCATTTAATTCTAACTACTTAACATAAAATAATACATACTGTTATTTCTAAAACATGCAATATTCTATGAGAAGTATACTAATCTACAGTGATCGAATGCAAATCTATGGCTGATGGAAGAGAGGGCATGAGGGAAGATGAGAGAGAAGATTGACAAAATAAGGGGGAATCTTCTGGGGGTGATTTTTAAGATTGTATTTATTCGACAGAGAGAGAAAGAGAAAGCACGAGCAGGGGGAGGGGCCGGCAGAGGGAAATGCAGACTCACCCCCCCCACACCCGCTCAGCAGGGAGCCTGATGCAGGGCGGTCCCAGGACAGGATCCTGACAGAAGCCAAAGTCAGAGGCTCAACCAACTGAGCCACCCAGGTTCCCAGCAATCGGCATTTTAAATAATCTAGGCCTTTGAATGTTTTTTTGTCATTATTTTTTGTGACCTTCTGAACGTTGCAGGAGTACTAAGTGAGAGAGTCAAGATTCCAATGGACCTTTTTTTTTTTTTTTTTTAAGATTTTATTTATTTGACATTGAGAAACACAGCGAGAGAGGGAACACAAGCAGAGGGAATGGTAGCGGGAGAAGCAGGCCTCCTGCAGAGCAGAGAGCCCGATGCAGGGCTTGATCCCAGGCCCCTGAGATCTGACCTGGGCTGAAGGCAGACACTTAACGACTGAGCCACCCAGGCGCCCCCCAATGGACCTTTCTGAGTCTTGAGACCAGCAGCTCACCAGCACCCTCTAGTGCTTTCCTCCCCAGGTCTCCCCAGCATGGGGTAGATTCCCAGGCTATCTATCAGGTGGCTCACCTCTCCGGACAGTCAAATCCAAAGCTCCCCGGGGAAACAGGTGCAGGGATCAGAGGGGGCGCTGTCTTTGGTCCTGAAAATCTCACCCAGCAGGGAAACCAGAGAGCCAAGCCCTGTCTCCAGCAGAATCATCCCCTTTTAAGACTTTTCTTGTCGCTCTTTCAACTTATGACAACCTTGAGGAGTCAAGCTGGTGGTTTTGAATGTTTTTGATAAACAATTTAAACACTGAAAGCAATGCTCCAACAGAGCGATGATAGAAAGAGTAAAGGGATTGGTAGAACATGAGGGCCAGGGGATGGGTGGAGGGTGAAGAAGGCTCCAGGCTTCCGGTGACCGTGACACAGGATGGCAGGCAGCATAGGCGTGGACAATTTGTGAAAACTGGACAGCCTTAAGATAGAATGTGGATCTAAATGCCCAGAATCACTCCCCTTTGTAAGATTTGTAACAAAAATTAATATGAATGGAGTAGTAGTTCTAATGAAGCGGTTACCCAAAGGCCTCATCAGTGCCAGGAAAATGGCAGAATTCGCGTACCATCAAAGTTGTCCTATGAGAGTTTTGGTGCCTAATGATGTCTAAAGAAAATGTGAAACTCCCTCAGTCACTGAAGGACAGTGTTACAGCAATTAATACACTTGATCTTAGCCAAAAGGCCGAGAAGCGATTGTTACAGCAATTAATAAAAAAGAGCCACTGACTGCCACTACCTTCTCCCTCACCTGACTTACAGTCTTCATTTTCTATAGAAAATGATCTAGATCTATCAATCTATCTTGCAGACCTCAGAGTACTGGAAGTTCCCGTTCTAAGGCAATGTATCCCAAGATACTGTAAATAGTAGTAAAATTTGTCCATTTGAAATACATAAGTTGTTTTATTAAGACTATTTAAACTTTCTTAAAAGAGCAGGAATGGAACACAAAGCAGTGTCAGGATAATTATGTAGTTGAGGGGCAACTGTTGGGCTCAGCTGTAGCGATGTCCACTCTTGGGCCTCCCGTGTGTCTTGGTCCCCCAGAGAGCTCTTTGTGAGGGGGCTTGGAGGTCCTCTCCTCTTGTGATCATCTTCCCACCCTCCATGGATTCCAGGGTCCAGTTTCACGATAAATGACCAAATGACAAGTCAGGAAATATTTGCACTTTTAAGGGAACAAAATGCTATAGAAATGTGTAGAACAGTACAAACTGGGGATTACTTTGGCACAACATCATCCCCGTCCATGGTTAGTTGATCCAAGGTCGAGATACCTGACCCAGGTTGGGCCAATCAGATTCTCTGTCTGCGAGGACAGTGCCAGAGTGTCAATGGTCCAGAGTTCCTGCCACTGTGTCCTACACGCCCTACCCTTAAAGGATCCTCACTCCTTTTCATGGATATAAAATAGACAATTTACCCATTTCACATATGCTGCATTCAGTCTTTCAAGCATTTCTGCCCATCAAGTGAAATTTACACACTTTCACAAGCCAACTTCAGTGTAGAAGAATTAAAGCTTGTGTGATTATGATTTTTACAACATCACTGATGGTCAGACAGCAGCACAAACAAAATTGCCTTTTTAAAAAAATATTTTTATTTATTTATTTATTTGACAGAGAAAGAGAGAGAGAGAGAGATCACAAGCAGGCAGAGAGGCAGGCAGAGAGAGAGAGGGAAGCAGGCTCACTGCTGAACAGAGAGCCTGATGTGGGGCTTGATCCCAGGACCCTGAGATCATGACCTGAGCCGAAGGCAGAGGCTTTAACCCACTGAGCCACCCAGGCGCCCCCAAAATTGTCTTTTTTTTGAAACAAAAGAAACCTTTTATTTTAGGTTTACAGAAAATCTGCAGATAGTACAGAGAGATTCCATATAGCCCTCACCCAGTTTCCCCAATTATTAACATCTCAATGTTAAGGGCTCCATTCTCATGACCCAGCTACTTCCCAAAGCCCCCTCCTCCTAATACCATCATGGTCAGAAGATGAATTTGGGGGGATGGGAACATTTAGTCCATTGTGGCATCTCTGGCCCTCAGATCAGAGTTTGCCCTATTGGAAAGTATGCTAAACTTGGATGTTAAACATATTTATTGAGCACCTACTGTATACATGGCACAGTTCTGAGAATTAGAGAAACAAAACACACAGATATGGTCCCTCCTGAAGCTCTCAGTCCAGTGCGAAAGAGACGGACAATAGACGAGGACACAAACAGGGTGAGAGGGATAGTGGGCCACCAGGGGTGGGAGTGAGGTTACTTTAGATACAGCAGTTGGGTTTCAAGCTGAGGCCTGAAAGATCTTAGCCAAGTGAGACTCCGAAGCAAGAGTCTAGGCAGAGAGAACGGGATGCTCAGGAGAGATGAGGCTGTGGGTTTGAGAACAAGGGAGTTTGTGGGATGTCAAGGTCTAAGAGGAAGTCAGGGGCACATCATGTAGGGCTTTGAGGTCAGGATAAAAAGAGTGCGTTTTTTCTTAAGGGGTTTTGGAAGCCATTGACAGGTTGAATGCAGGAGTGACATGATCCCATTTGTTGTGAAAACACCACCTGTCTCTCTCGTGGGGAGTACAGATTAGGGAGGAGGAGTGCAGAGGCAGAGGACCCTCTATGGGGCTACTGTGTCCATCCATGATGGAGGCTTGGACTGGGGGTGGCCAAGGAGATGGAGATGGTGACTGAAGAGCTTTGGAGAGGTTTCGGACATGGGGTCAACAACCTGCTGATGGATTAGAAGTGGAGGACTGGGGGAGAAAAGAATCCAGGACAACCACTAGCTTTGGGTCTGAGCAACTGGTGGAAGATGAGCCCACTTCCTGAGATAAGGACCATGGGGGAGGGACATTTGCAGAAAACAATCAAGTTTTCTGTTGGACTGTCTGATACTGAGATGTCTGGAGAATAGCCAAATGGAGATGTCCAGTGTGCAGCCAGATACAGGGTCTTGAGGGAGAAAGTTGGGGCCTCTCACCCAGGGAGAGAGGAGGGAGACAGAAGGGGTCTAGAAGAGAGCCTCGGGGCAGGTCAGGACTGGAGAGTGGGGAGACAGGGAAGATGTGGCAACAAAGAGGCTGACAGTGGAGAGGAAGGGGGCCATCTTGCCCAAGAACCAAGTTCTGGATCCATATATTTGTCCTGTCCTAGCAGCAACTAATCCAGAAGAGAGGCACCAACTACTTAAAGTAAATGCAGAGTTAACATGGAGGATGAAGAGTCAATGCCTTCTAAGCAGGGTATGATTTCTGGGAGGGGTCTTCACATGGTTTTTGCTCATACATACCCTCCGTGCATTTCTGGCTTGACATTGAAATTTTTCATCGTAAGTTTAAATGGTTACAAAAGCCCTGATTTCCTGTCTATTGTATCAACATTTTAAGATGATACCTTGCTCTTCTGGAATACCCAATGGAATCTAAGCCCCTAACAGTTTTACTCATTGTTCAGGTCTAAACTGAGATACGGAGGAGAGCCTTCCCCAACCTGCAGATTGAGCAAGGTGCCCCTCGGCATCCCACACCACAGCACTGACCACACTGGAGGTAACCCATCTGCCGCCCGTCTGTCTCCCTCACCCCAGGCCGAGAGGGGCTCTGTTTGCCCGGCTCCCGCTGTATCCCCAGCATATGGCACCGAATCTGAAACAGAGCCAGGGTTCATTAAATATCTGTCGATCGGTTGGCTGATGGGTAAACTCAACCAGTTCCAGCAAAGCCCGGGCCAAGCTTCCCTGGACCACTGTCCACCTGAGCCCAACAGCCAGAGTGACCTCTGCTCTGCCCTGCCGCTCCCCGTGTGAGACCTCCCGTGGCTCCCACGGCCTCCAGAACAGAGCCCAGACTCCTTCCGGCTCCCCTAGCACTCCGTCCCCATTCTCGCCGGCTCCAGTATGGGAAACACTTCCCCCAACTGCATTTCTGCTCTCGGGGTAAGCGTTCCACGCCTCGCTTCTTGCTTGAGAAACTCCTTCAATTCTCAGCTTAGACGGACCCTCCTCTGCTCCCCGGCCCCCGGGCTTCTCCCACCGCTCGGTGCGGGGCCCTGGCCCACCGCCCGCCCTTCCCAGGCCTGGAGGCTGCGGTCGGCCGAGACCAACGCCCGCTCCTTCACTGCTGTCTCCCCTGCACCCGACGAGGGGCCGGCCTTGCAGCAGGCGGAAGGACACCGCGGGCCCCCGCTCTGACCTTGAGCCAGGCACGGCTCTGACCTTGAGCCAGGGCACCCAGGGCGCGGCAGTCTTCGTGCTTCCCCAGTGTTTGGCCCGCAGAGCGCAGACCAGCTGTCTCAGGAAGGCAGCAGGTGGGCAGACATGGGAGAGGCTCACTACAGCCCCAGGGGAAGGGATGACAAGGCCCAGTGGGGGGGCTCGGAAAAGGTCTAGGACACAGAACCGTTAAGAAGCAGGCGTGGGGTGCGTGAAAGCCGAGGCACTGGACAGCTCTCACGCCCCGCACAAAGATGGCGGCACAGAGCCCCGCCTCCGCCAACATGGCCGTCCCGAGCGGGGGGGGTGGGGCTGCGGGGCGGAAGTGACGCAGGCGGAAGTCCGGTCCACGTCTCGGTGGGCGGGCAAAGCGGTTCTGAGGCTGGCGGGCTACGAGGGGGTGATGTGGCGGGCTGCTCACTTAGGAAGTGGGGCGGCGCTGGGGCCGCTGCTGGCGGTCCACGCGGTGGCGGCGTTCGAGCCCATCAGCGTGGGCATCACCATCTGCGCGGCGTCGGCGCTCGCCGGCTACCTGTCGTACAGGGACGTGTCCTACAGAGGCCTGTACTGCCGCTTCGCCGAGTGCTGCCGCGAGGAGCAGCCGCTCAACGCGTCGGGTAGGGCGGGTTGGCCCGCGAGGGGCGCGGCGCTCCCCCTGAGCTGGGGCGGGAGGGAGCACGGACGGGGCCTCGGTCCGGACTCCAGCCCTGGAAGTCGTGTCCTCTGAGACCCATGCTCCAGATCGTGGGGCTCTGCCCAAGCTCCTTAAATGCCTCGGATTCCTTGCGAGTACAGTGAGAAGAAGCGGAAAGCCCCACGCCCAGCCCCTTGCACCATGTTAGTCCTATTAAGTAGGTTTCATACGTGCAGCGGCTACCCTGAAAGCCCACATTCGGCCTTTGGTTTTCTTACAAGCCGGCAGGGGTGGCCAGGGCACAGCCTGTAGCTCAGTCAAGAGAGGGCTAATCCTTGGATGAACGAACACGTTTAGCTTCCGTATCAAGACACTGGAGTGTTAAGGAGGACACCCGTCCAGTGCGTATCCTTGGAAGTGGCATCGTGTGACTCTGCAACCCGAGGTTCTGCCTCGGGCCAGCCCTGGGGTCAGGCAGACACCCTGCCGGACCGCTTGCTAGTATGTGCCTCTTGCTTTGGCCATCTGGGGAAAGTGCTGCTTTTCTGGTGCCTGTGTAATGTGTATTTTTCTCTCTGTTCTCCGGCTGGCTCCTGCAGCCCTCAAGCTGGAATTAGAGGAGAAGCTGTTTGGGCAGCATCTAGCCGCAGAGGTGATTCTCAAGGCGCTGACGGGCTTCAAGAACAACAAAAATCCCAAGAAACCGCTGACTCTTTCCTTACACGGCTGGGCTGGCACGGGCAAGAATTTTGTCAGCCAAATTGTGGCAGAAAATCTTCACTCAAAAGGCCTGAAGAGTAGCTTTGTCCACCTGTTTGTCTCGACGCTGCACTTCCCTCACGAGCAGCACATAAAACTGTACCAGGCAAGAGAATCTCATTATCCTGCCCACCGGCCACTTGGACTGGCCTGGGCGACCTGCTCACTAACTCTGGCCTCTGCTGCTTCCCTTTGCACTGCAGTAGCTCTTGGCCCCCACTGAGTTAAGGCACACTTGTCCCTAGTAACCCTTTGCTGTTTGCAGAGCTCTCCTACAACTTTGGTCTCATCTGATTCCAAAATAATACAGTGGGGCCAGTGACATTACTTCCACTAAAAGGCAGAGCCAAGAGAGGTGAGGGGATTTGCTCCTTACAATCCCTCTGGCCTTGTGGCAAATGAGAAACTTGGGCCCAGATCACCAGACTCGCGGTTAGCCGGGCAGCCGCTTTCTGCAATGAATGAGCGAGTTTGGTTTTTCCATTCCAGCCCCTGGGGAAGCGGAGTGCTCTCAAATGATTTGTTCTGATATGGTTTCATTGAAGTCTCCCACCAATGGCACAGCGTCTGCAATTAGCACTTGGAAGTTAGCACTGTAACTTCTGCCCCCCGCCCCCCAGTAGCTTTTATTTCCTTTCTTCGGATCCAAATCCTTGGCGTTGCTTTCATTCTTCAAATGAAAGCCTTGAAAGATCGACTCTTAAGCCCGTTCCTCCTTTTGAGATATTCTGTCTACAGTTAATTTATATTAAGTTGTCTAGTAGAGTTCTCATTTCAATGACGGTCATCTTTGTAAAAGTTAATAGTCCTGCTCTTGGGTGGGGACCTGAATAAGGGACAGAAAGTGAGCTGAAAGGAAAGTGAAAGTGGTTCTTTGCCACACAGACTGAGCTGGAAAATTGCTGAAAAGAAGGAATAGTTTTTGTTTTTACAAATTCTTTCATGAATCTCTAGAAATACAGTAATTAGATGGAAGGGCCTGTAGAGCCTTTCATGTTTTGGGGTGGAGGACTTGTTGCTTGGGTGCCTTTTCTTGGGAGAGCACAGGGACAAATGCTTTCCGTGAAATGTCAGCTCTTTTGTTCACTGCATGAGTCTAGGCACTGGTTTGGGACACGGTGCAAGCCTGTTTCAGTTTCCAGTTTCTTAGTCCTCGGTCTGTCTGCTAAAATTAACTTGAGCTTTCAGGCCACGGTGAGCTGAAATGATGGGCTGCTTAACAGTGAACTGATGAATATTCGCGTATCTTGCTCCTCTCATACCTTTAAAAAGTCACATCCAGCACACCATTTAGGTGCTAAAATGTAAAGAAGTGTTTTTCCTGTCAGTTTCCACTTTTTACAGACAAAGTTATGGAAAAGCTGTCACCCAGCGAATGGAGGTTAGGAGGCAGTTTTCAGGAGCTCTTCGTAAAAGCCCAGAGACCCCCCGATTTGCCGTCTGGCAGAGCACGGGGAACTGGGCCGGGCTTCTGCTCCCCTTCGCACATCCTTTGAGCCTCTGCACACTCTTTCTTTTACGGTCGGCCTAGGACCAGTTACGAGGATGGATTCGGGGTAACGTGAGTGCGTGTGCGAGTTCCGTGTTCATATTTGACGAGATGGACAAACTGCACCCCGGGATCATCGACGCGCTCAAGCCGTTTCTAGACTACTACGAGCAGGTGGATGGCGTGTCTTACCGGAAGGCCATTTTCATCTTTCTTAGGTCAGTGCGAGGTGGTATTTCGGGGGCACACAAGGCACTCGTCTTCCCGGTGCTAGAAGGGCGTCCTGGCAGCCGTGGGCACTCTGTTGCCCAGGGACAGAGGTGTCTGGCGGAAGTGAGTTGTTGACTTCTTTGACTTCACAGTTGCGGTTGCTACCATGGGCATGGCAAGGAGTGTGTGAGAGCCTGAGAAAATGAATTAGATGCTGCTGAGAGCAGCCAGGTTCGGTACCCGCCCGTGCCTCCAAGGCTTATCGGAAGTCAGCCCTTTGCGGCCAGGTCTCGAAAAGCCGATTTCAAGCTCCGTGAGGGCAGACGCTTATTTTGTCCCGGTCCAATAAATATTCGTCAGTTAAGAAGAAATCTCAGAGCAGGTATGATTCTTGAGTGGACGCAGAATCTTACCGTGTAAATTTTACTCTGCTTCTTTGGCAAATGCAGCAATGCCGGCGGGGACCTCATAACTCAGATTGCCCTTGACTTTTGGCGGGCAGGAAAAACGAGGGAAGACATTGAGCTGAAGGACCTGGAACCCGTGCTCTCTGTCGGAGTCTTTAACAATAAACACAGTGAGTCTCCCAGGCCGAGGAACCCCCTAATCCTGCCAGCGGAGTCCCCTCCTTCTTTAGACGGAATCCATGTGCCTCTGTGGCTTCACTGAAGTAGGGACTGCTCTTTGGGCCAGTTAGTGGGGGGAACCGACTGGTCCTTTTAACAGGCTTGTTGCCCGCTTGATAAAAAGAATCTCGAGGGGTGGAGATGGGAAGGATGTACTGTGGGTTGGGATCAGAATGGGCCCTCTAAGAGCAGTGAGCTTGGCCAGGTGACACAGACAGTGATGGGAAGACCCGGCTGTGTCTTGTTTTGCAGGTGGCCTGTGGCACAGCAGACTGATAGACCGGAACCTCATCGATTACTTTATCCCCTTCCTCCCCCTGGAGTACAAACACGTGAAGATGTGCGTTCGGGCGGAGATGAGGGCCCGCGGCTCTGCCGTAGATGAGGACATTGTCACCAGAGTGGCAGAGGAAATGACTTTTTTCCCCAAAAGCGAGAAAATCTACTCGGACAAGGGCTGCAAGACTGTGCAGTCACGGTTGGATTTTCACTGACCTCAAGCGGGGTGAGAGGCCGCTGGGGGCTCGGCAAGTGAGGGTCTTGCCTTCCAGAAGTACTTTGAAGCCCTCTTTGGGGTTTGCACTTTGCACCTGTGGACTTTCCAGACGTAGAAGTTTCTAAGAGTTGAGTTTTGAACAGACACTAATCTATTGAGGGTACTTGTTATTTTGGACCGGACAGAAATCCACCTGTTAGCGGCGGTGGAAGATGAACTTGTAAAATCCCGCCCCCTCCCGCCTTGCTGACCTTGACAGAAGTGCCTTGCAAACAGCTGTGTGAGACCTAGGACCCGTTCTGACCCCACAGCACCCAACCTCAGAAGCTGCTGCTCTAACTCAGGGAGTTCAAGGGCCCTGCTGCAATCTGGGGAGCATTCAGTTCGCCCCTGCTGAAAACCTCTGTTTCTTCGCACACAGAGCGTTCGCCGGCTTTGCGTCTTTTCAGTTGAAATCGGTGGCCCCTTCAGACACAGGCAGTGTCTGGTGGAGACGTGGGCCCGCACGCGGAGCATCACCCCTGACCAGGTGACGTAGCTGCCTGCGGCGTGGGGTCTGCATCCGAGGCCTCCGCAGCAGACCAGGACTGACAGCCTCGCCGTCCTACCGTTGCTCTGGCTTCCAGATTCCTCTGCCGTCCCTCACTCGGTATTGATCTCGGCCTGCCTTGGAGCAGTTCTGCTCCTGAACTTCCGTCGCTGCTAGATTTGCCCCAGTCACAGGTCATCACGGGAGTCAAATCAGAATGAGGCCCTTGCTTTTGAATTTGAGTCCTTGGTTCCCACGGTGAGATGTCTTGTACAGTTTATGCCTGGGTCGGTCTCTCGCTTTATTCCAGAGAATCATTTGAAATCCACAGGACATGCTCGGTCTCAGTGGATGCCACGTGCCAGAGCAGTCAGCTGGCAGATTCTGTATCTCCAAAGAAGTGTAAGCATTGGACACCAGAAATCTAGAATTTTCCAGGATATGTATTTTTTTTATGATGTTTTTACTCATGAATCTTAGATAATAGAAAAATATAGGACATGACTTATTTTAAAACACGGGAAGGACACCAAAAAATGAAATAATTGCCTATCCCTTTATCAGAAACTCTTAACAAAAACTACGCACTTTTATCGTTCAGTGCGTGGCAATCGCTGGTCACAGTTGTAGGTTAGACGAAGTCAGTGTGAAGTGGCTGGTCCCCGGTGTCCTCTGAGGACAAGCACCCTCTCTGGCTGGACCGCCCTAGTCACCAGGAAATAACGACGGATCCCGTGTGTGTGTGTGTGTGTGTGTGTGTGTGTGTGTGTGTGTGTGTGTGTGTGACAACCACAGACACTTGAGAACAGTGTGCATTGTGTTTATATGTAAAATGCGGAAGGAACATCTTTATGACCTAGGAGTGCCTTACAGAGGGTCACCTTTAGTCTTTTAAAAATGCCAAGTTAAGGGATGCCTGGGTGACTCAGTTAAGCGTCAAGTCAGTTAAGCGTCTGCCTTCTGCTCAGGTTGTGATCCCAGGGTCGTGGGATCGAGCCCCGCGTCGGGCTCCCTGCTCAGCGGGGAGCCTGCTTCTCCATCTCCCTCTGCCTGCTGTTTCCCCTGCTTAGGCTCTCTCCCTCCCTCCCTCTCTCTGATTTAAAAAAAAAAAAAAAGCCCAAGTTAAGGCTTAATCTTTTTTTTTTTTTAAGTACACGTTCTCGCACTGAAGCTGAGTTACAGCTCTTTCATAACCTGTTGAGCGTCCCGTCAGGGAGACAAGCTTTTCCTTGTTCACAGTGATGCAATTCACTCACCACGTGTGGGCCACCTTTGGACTTGTACCCAGAAGAGGCCACAGCTGGCCACGGCCCAGCCGCCTTGCCCTGTGTAAGAGGTAGACGGGAACTCGAGTTGACCTACTGAACGTGAAATAAAGCCTACATTTTATCATGTGCCATGTCACTTGCAAACTTTTTTTTTTTTTTCTTCCTAGTTTATTTGGTAACTGAACAGTTTGAGCTTGGGAGAAAGGCTGCTCAACAGCTCGGGGGTGTCAGGTGTCCCACACCCCGGACAAGCTGGCGGGCAGTGTGTGCGTCAGGCCGTATTTACCTTCAGGGCTGGTCCCCCCACACGCGCACAGTTAGTTACACTGGATTAGGGGATGGGTTCCGCGCCACAGGTCTATGGTTGAAAACGCCAGGAAGAGCTGGGCTTCTTTCTGGCAAATGTTTCCTCCTAAAATTAACATAGGCAGGAAATTGAGGCAGTGGGAAAACAGGACTTCCTGCCGGCATTCTGCACCCGAGCAAGGCCGGGCTCAGAGCCGGAAACCCGAACTGGTACAGCGAAGTCCTCGCCCCAGCACATTCCCCCTGGCCTCCTCTCTGTCCGTGGATCGTCAACACCAACCTTCTTTCCAGGACTGAGGACAAGCCAGCTACTTTCTAGAAAGTTCTGACCCTCTTCACCAGCATCCCCCCCCGCTCCTGCCATTTCTTAACGGAAGGTACTCAAGTCCCGAGACAGGACTTTCCAGGTCTGTTCCCAGCCTAGTGCAGTTTTCGCTCTGCCCTCATCAACAAAAACTGAACTTGCCAGATGAAGTCAGGGGACTCCCATGTTCCCTACGCAGGGGCGCCCAGGGGCTGGGGCTGCCCTCTGAAAGTGATTAGCCGGATCTGTGACTCCCGGGGACAGGACGACAGGCCAGCTTCTGCTCCACATCAAGAACCTTCCAACACTTGGGGCGCCTGGGTGGCTCAGTCGGTTAAGCGTCTGCCTTCCACTCCTGTCATGATCCCAAGGTCCTGGGATCCAGCTCTGCATCAGCCTTGCGCTCGGCGCCGAGTCTGCTTCTCCCTCTCCTTCTGACCTCACCCCTGCTTATGCTCTCGCTCTCTCTCTCTCAAATGAATGAATAAATCTTAAAAAACAGAACCCCCAAACTTCCAACACTTGCAGCCGTCCAAGCTTAGGAGAACTAGATGCCCTTAAAGAGGCTCTCTGCGGGTCAGGTCCCACAAGACAAAGGGGTCCTGTGGCAGCTGGGTGCCAGCTGGCCCTCTGGGCCTGCAAAAAATGGGTTCCAATGAGCACCTAGGTGCCACAGTAACCACAGGAGCCCCGCCCACCCGCAGGCGCACACCGAGGTAAGCCTGGCCCCTGGTGGTGCTCTGTGCGCCCGGCTGGCATCTCCGCCGGGGCTGTCTCTAGACTTGAACCCCACAGCTGGGTGTCAGGCGCTCTGTGAAGCCCAGTGCCACTGAGTGAAGAGCAAGAGCCATCAGGATCCTGAGAGGCTCTGCGTTAGGCTTCGCTCCGGCCTGCGCTGCACCTGTTGGCCTTAATTCATAGCTGAAGCACATTAAGACCTATGGTGGAGGGTTTTTTGTTTTTTCCTCCTTTAAAGATGTATTCACAAATCGCACAGAGTATCATTGTAAAAGGTAACTCTTCTGTAGTCACAAGTAAAAGCCCTGCCCTGTTCTTGGCATCCTCGGGGTGGACTGGGAGCGGGGGGGCCAGTTAAACTTTCCTAAGAAGTTTTGGGAGTTCTCACTAAACAGTAAGGACTAGCAACAAGTACAGTTGTAAAAAATATGGCCACACGGTTTGTTCAGGAACGGGAAGCAGAGAGGGGTCTTCCTTTGCAAAGCTGAAGGACTGGCAAGGGAGAAGCTAGAGATACTTTTCTTTCAAGGAAACTCTGTTTCTAATAAATGTTCACAATGTTGCTAAGATCATCCCCACAGTTCACAATGTTACTGAGATCAAGACCCTTGGAAAGGAGATCTAGGGCTCATCTGTGCCTTGCCTCAGTGTGTCGCCTCTTACACACTCGTGCCGTTATCTGAACACTTGAGTGCCCCTTGCGATGGTCAGCCCGTGACAGGTATGACCACTGCTCCGGCCTTGGTTCCCAGTTATTCCATCTTGGGGACCACGTGCCGAGGACCTGGGCCTGGACTTTTTTGCAGTAACGACATCACGGTATATGATATGGTGACAGGGACTTAAAAAAAAAAAAAAAAAGAGAGAGAACACACAAAGCCAGCAATGTAGAGTCTGAAAAGTTTCTCATAATGTTAAAAACCATTTTAAATAAAGTTACCACATTTTCAGTAAAACTTAGACGTCCTTCCTTGAAACAGAAACACTTGAAATTAAAACATGATTTTTAAAAAATCATGAGCCCTGGGCCGAGCAGACTGGGAGCTGGCTGCTTTCTCCTCTGAAGGCTCCGGGGGCTGTTCCGAAGTCCACGATCTGTAGGGTGTGGATGCCTGCAGGCTTCGCTGGATGAAAACTGCCAGGAAAATTCCCATCCTGTCCCACAGGAAGCGTTTCCTTCAGTCCCCTTCCAGAGGACGGAGCCGGGGGAGGTCCGGGAAGAGCCGAGCACGGAGTTCCTTCTATAGCTCGAAGCAATGACTCCAGGGCCGTCAATCATCATAGTAGTAATCTAACTTGGTAAACACGGTTTTGCAGCCTTTGTCAGAGAAAACTCTCTCCTCTTTGGGGAAAAATGTCATCTCGTCAGCCACTTTGGTTACAATGTCTTCGTCAATTTCAAGGCCCCGGGACTGCATTTCGACTCTGATGCACATTTTTAGGTGTTTATATTCCAGGGGGAGGAAGGGAACAAAATAATCAATGAGATTTCGGTCAATTAAGCTGCTGTGCCAGAAGCCACCTGGGAAAAAGAAAAAGGTAAATGGTAACTCTTGCCCACCTGCCCCGCATCCATCCAGCACACATCCACCGGGCGTCTGTGGGGGGCCAGACCCGGAGGGGAGCCCACGATCAGTGAGTCGGGTGTAACCCGTGGGCTTGATGCCTCCACGGAAGCCAAACACAGGAGCTATGGCACTTTCCTGAGGCCGCGGGCTCAGGGGCGGCCTCTCGGAGGCACCTACAGATCCGAAGCAGGAGAGAGGTGCGCCAGCCCAGGGTGCCAGGAATGCGCAGAGGTGGAATGGGGCTCCTTTTTCACGCCACCGAGTAATTCTCCGACACCGGCTGGGTGGCTACAATTCAGCTCGTTAAATGACACCACTCAGGAGCAGCCCGATGGGAGATGCTTAGGGCAGGGAATGCAGAAAGGACGTGAAGTTTCCATGCCCCCTCCCAGAGGACCACTCTCCCCAAGTCTCCATGTGTTGGACCTGGAAGCTCTCTGAACTCCATCCTCCTGGGTTTTTAAGGAAGCTTCGTTCCACAGGCATGATGATCAAATCACTGGCCACTGGCGACTCATTCCACCTCCACTCCTGCCCTCTCCCCAGCAGTCAGGGATGGGACTGAAAGTTCCAACCCTCCAGTCACACGGTTGGTTCCCCTGGAAACCAGATTATGCCCTCTGGATGCTTCCCCAAAGGCCCCTAATCAACAAAAACTCAGGTGTGGTTAGCGGATCTGTTCTGAGTATCAAGACACCTTTATGGCTCTTGTCACTTGGGAAATTCTGAGCGTTCTAGATCTGTGCCAAAAATGGGACAAGGAGCAAACACATATTTCTCATTACAAATCATAACTGGAGCGTCCACTTTCCTTTCCCAGAGGTGCTTTGCACATAAATTGGTGCTCAGTCGAGATCTCACTGCCTGGATGGGGTGGACTTGGCCGTGGGAAAGAACAAAACTCATGGCCGAGCAGTAACAAAGGGGGACAGCTCACTTCCTGAAGGCCCGCTCTGTGCCGGACAAGCCCGGGGCCCTGGGGAGACAGCACAGAGCCGGGCAGACATGGACGCTGCCCTCGGGGGTTCCCAACCCGACAAGCCAGCCCACAGACGATTTCAGACAGCGCCGGGGGCTGTGAGCACTGAGCTGGGGTGAGTGGGCAAGGAGGACAGGATACTTGGCCAGGGTGGGCCGACATGGCCCGGCAGAGGAGGTGACCTCTGGGCAGAGCCGGCACGAGAACCCGACCATCGGGAGTGTTCTGGCGAAACAATGACCTCAGACGGGTCTCGTGAAAAACCATCTACAAACCACTCCCCAGTCTGTACCCTCAGCCTGAGCGCCCCACTGACACCCCACTGGAACAGCCAGCCACCCGCCCCGCGTCTCTACAGGGGTGCCTTGCTCACCGTGCACGCCTGTCTCCATCTCGCATCCGAGCCCCCCAAACTTCCAACTCTGCACTCTGTCCCCAAGGTGGCAGCGCCACCTTCCACGGCTCAAGCCGGATCCTCGAGTCGGTGCTCTCTCGTTCCCACACCAATCCTTTGGGAAATCTTTCTCTACCTTCAGTAGGTTTCTCCCTTCAAAACACATCCTCATCCCACCATGACTCCCAATCCCACCACTAGCATGAGGGGCCGAGCCACCTGCACCTGTCCCCGGGGAGCTGCACAGCTCCTGCCCGGTGTCCCTGCCCCTGCTGCCTTCAGTCTGTTCTCCCCGGAGCACCCAGCACGGTCCTGTTAAAACCAAGTCTGGTCATGTCACCGTTTGCTCAAAACCCCCCAGGGGCTCCCCTCCATTGGGAGTCAAACTCAAAGCCTCCCGAGGGCCCTCCAGGCCTTCCATGAGCAGCACCCACCGGTGCAAGTCTTGCCTCGTATCCAACCCCCATCTCCTTTGTTCCTCCTGGACTGCCACGGTGACCCTGGGCACAGCCCCACCTCAGTGACCCTGCGTGTGCCATTCCGTCGGATGGAACGCTGTGCCCTGTGGTATCCACATGGCTCACTCCCTCAGTCCTCAGATCGGCTCAAATGTTACCCTCACGGCGAGCCATCCCTGGGCACTCTGTTTAAATTTGCAGCCCATCCTCACTCCAGCCCCCTCACACCTCCGTCACTGACTTACTTTTTACCTACGGGAGAGGAAGAGATATCTCACAGATACAGATATCCATCATCTGAGCCCTTTTCTCATTATTATTAGGATGTAAACTCCATGAGAATAAGGATTCGCTTTTGTTCGTTGCTATGTCCCCAGGTTTTGGACCTGTGCCTGCCACCAAGTAGGTGCAATAAACACCTGTGGCATGAACAAAGGAGTTTAGCCACCTGCCGGAGGCCGCGCTCAGTAAATGGCTGAGCCAGGTCCGCCTGATTCTGAAGCTCAAACTCAGGAACCCTTTGTAACCTCCCAGAACATGGGTCCCAGGCTACGGGCCCCACCTGCTGAAGCATTTAGGCTAAGGTTTCCAGTGTTCCTACTGCCTGGCATGCCGACGAACCATCTAACGCCTTACAAAGTATCCTGGCTTTCATCAGTAATGTTCCACCGACACACAGGGACACACAGCCCCCATACTGTGCAGTGTCTCTGCAGTAGGACGGAGTTTCTTGTTGCAAAGGAGAACTTTTGTTTTCTAAGCTCAAGAAGGAACCTGAATGGAGCAGACTTAAATGGTAACGGTCAGCCTGCATGGCTCCCAGGTTACCCGGTGAGTCATTTTGCATCATGGGGAGTTGCCACCGCCGTGGGTTCAAGGTCAAAGGTGTGGGAGTTCGCTGGAAAAATCACGAGCTGGGGGGTGAAAAGCTCAGGCTCTGGGGACCAGAGACACCGAACAGGTGGGGCGGCCTTAGGCAAGCAGCTCTCTCTGGGCCTCCATCTCCTCGGGGACGATGATGGTTTCTACCCCACGAGGTTACCGTGGAGATCGAAGGAAATCTGCAGGTAGACTGTTCTATGCGGTGCCCAGTGCAGAACAAGGGCCCGCGGGTGCTTGGCTGTTTACACGAGACCAGATCTTGTGCACAGAATCTCCTCAGAGTTTCAGGGCAGCACAGAGAGAAAGGGACCCGACAAGATGCTCTCCTTTGGAGGCCCCCCCAACCCCGGAAAACCACCCGCTTTTCTTCCGTAAAGGAAAAGGATTTAGCTATAGAAAACAGGGAACTAATTTTTAAGACTTCAAGGATCGAAACTGTCCCTCTTGCTTTAAAACAGCACTTTCCAAACTGTAGGGGCGAGTTTTACACAGATTCTACCCGGAGAAATTCTGCCTCAGTAGGTCGGGGGGGAGGGACTGAGAACTGGTACCGCTCACCAGCTCCCAGGCCACGGCCAAGCCGAGGATCCACAGCTCAGGGATGCAGGATCATGAACGCGAGCAGTTAGTAATGCCTGGCACTTACTGTTCTTGTTATTGAAGGCTGACACGGACAAGGCGGGCTCCATGTCTTTGAGCTTGATCTCCTCCCTCTGCTTCCCATTTCTCCAGAAATCTAAAGCCACGTCTGTGATCCTTTCGGCTCCAGCATTGCTGCAACGGAATTCTGGTGAGTGAGGACTGGGTTTCGTGCCGAAGCCCATGGCCTTGGGCTCAGGGTTCTTCAAGCCGGTCCCGGCACCGACCTTACCTGAGAAATATGAAGATAGCTTTCTGGTAGGAGACGCCGTCTAAGTGGTCATAATAGTCTAGGAAAGGCTTGATGGCATCTATGAGGCCGGCGTGCATCTTGTCCATCTCATCGAAGATGAAGATCGACCTCGCGCAGGCGCTAACGTTGCCGCGGATCCATAGCTGTAACTGGTCCTGAATGGCAAGGGGCAAAAGCCAATCAAAGTTCTCAGCGACTGCAACAAACACGCGCTAGAAGCATCAGCGCTAAAACTGTTCCCATGAGGGCCGAGTTTACGGAGTGATGACTGGGTGCTCGGCACCAAGCAAAGAACTGTACACACACAAGCTCTTTAGTTGCTCCCAACTCCCCACGGTGTGCTTTATCATACCCATTTTATAAAGACGCTGAGCCACAGAGCTTCCTCATTTTGCCCAAGATTACAAAATTAGTATGTGGTAGAGCCGGGATCTGAATCTGGCCCTGCCTGGTTCCAAAGCCCCACGTCGATTGTAATTCCTGTGCTGTGCAGATATCCTAGCGGTGCTGTGGAGTTGCTGGTCCTTGTCATTAAGATGGCGACCTTAATACGTATCCTGTGTGCACCTGCCTTCTTCAGTCCTAAGACTACACGGCTGGCAGCGGGGAGAGTTAGAGGACTCACAAAGTTAGGACTCACTTTGGTGTATCTGCCGCCAAAGCCCAGGCTGTTATTAAACAATGAGTTAAACTATAAAAGCCGTTTGCAACTTCGACTAAACAATCTTAGGCTTTTCTAGAAGTGTCTCCTCCTTTACAAAATGAGTTAGAGGTGATGATCTCTAGGTTGGATGTGATGACATCCATGTCTAGCCCTACTTACTAAAAAGAGTATTTTTGCAGAGCCTGTTTGAAAACCTTCGCAACCAGTACGAAGACTGGATAGTACAACCGCTCCACACAACCTCAAACCCTCCCCAACTTCCACACCTTTCCAAAGGAACCCACACGTGTAGATGTCTTCGGGGCTCGCTCACTCCAACACGAAATTCCCAAATCCCACCCAACCACAAAGAAAGCGCGACCCTGGCATCCTCCAGGAAGGATTCCAAAATTCTGTTCTTGCCTTATACAGGGTGATGTTGGAGGCATGCGGAAAGTGCAGTGTGGACACAAACAGGTGGACATAGTCACTGTTCAGACCACCCTCGTAAATATTCTCCGCGATGATCTTGCTGACAAAGTTTTTGCCCGTGCCCGTCCACCCGTGCAGAGAGAGGGTGAGGGGTTTCTGCGGCTTCGGGTTGCTTATGAAGCCGGACACAGCATTTAAGATGACTTTCTTTGCAAGATGCTGTCCAAAGAGCTTGCTGTCCAGATCCTTCTGCAGCGCTGGGGAAGACAAAGCTAGTCAGGGAGGGGGTGTGTGCGTGTCTGGCGAAATCCAGCCAAGTGTCCAGGCGCGTGTGAAAGCCAGCAGAACCTGCTAAGCTCGCCAAGCACCGCGCTGAGGCACATCAGCACTTGCCCCGCAGGTGGCGGTGGGCCTGGAGGCCTCCCCCGGCCAGCCCTGCCCCTTCTCGGAGCCCCGAACCGCAGGGCTGCGGTCTGGCCGCCGCCGAGGCGCGGGAAGACTTCCCACCATCCTTCCTGCCCCCGGGTTTCGGAAGAAGCGAAACTCTCGGCAGAGGAAGCGGCCCGGCCCGCAGCCTCCCCCCCAACCACCCCCCCCGCTCGGGTCTCCGACCGAACTCAGTCCGTCCGTGGTCGTGGCCGGGAGCTGGGCCCACCTCGCCCGGGCCGCTCCGCCTGTGGCTCCGACCCCCGGCCCCCGGCCTCCCGCCCGACCCCGCCTCGGACGCTCGCCCCGCCCGTCCTACCCTCCCGGCTGAGGCTCCGCTTCTGGCCGCAGCACTCCGTGAAGAGGCAGTAGAGACGCGGGTAGATGTAGCCGGTGAGGACGCCGGCCAGGGCCAGTCCCAGGCTGATGGGCTCCACCGCCCGCACCGCCAACGGCGCCAGCAGCAGCAGGCCCAGGGCTGCCCGGCCCAGCTTCATGCCCGGCCCCGCGCCTCCCTGCGCGCTCTCCCGCTACCCCAGGCCGGCGCTCCGGCCGGAATGCGCTTCCGGTTCCGCCCCGCCGCGGCCGCCATCATTGTGTGGGGCGGACCCCTTCACGCCGGCGCGACCGCCATCTTTGTGCGGGGCGGAGCCCCCCCTCCCCCGCCGGCGCGGCCGCCATCATTGTGCGGGGCGGGCCCCCTCACGCCGGCGCGGCCGCCATCTTTGTGCGGGGCGGAGCCCTTTCCGGCTTCCGGGAGGTGAAAGCTGGCCGGCCGCTGGGGGGGGGGGGTTTTTTTTTTTCCTTCTTCCTCAAATAAGACTATTTTCGGGGAACGATTTTAGATATAAAAATGAAGACAGTAGAAAGAGGTTCTATATACCCTCCCTCGCAGTTTCCTGTATTCTTAACATATTAGTATGTTACATTTGTTAAAATTAATGAACCTGTATTGATACGATGAAAGTTTGTTCATTTTTCCTTAGTTTTTACCTGATGTCGTACGTCTGATCTAGGTCCCGTCCAAGATACCACGTTATATTTCGTTCTCATGTCTCCTCAGGCTCCTTCTTGGCCAAGGCTGTTTCTCAAGCTCTCCTTGGTTTTGATGGCCTTGACGGTTTTGGGGGGAGGCTGGTCAAACCTTTTGTAGGCTACGCACTATTGGGATGTGATGTTATTCTCATTAGACTGGGGATATGAGTGTTGGCGAGGAACATACTTTACACGGGTAGAGTGCTATTTTCATGACCTATGAAGGATCCCTACTAGCAACATGATTTATGACTGCCGTTGACCTTCACTACCTGGATGAGGTAGTGTTCTTCTGGTTTCGCCACCGAAAACTCACACTCATTCACCCATTAATTCATGGTTTTGAGGATTGCCCACGTGTTGGGTTATGGACTAGACCCTGCGGATTAAAGAAGAAAAAAAAAAAGACATCCATTGAGTCCTGCCTTCACTGATCATGCATTCTAATGGAGGAAAAATACGAAAATAAAAACTATCTCCATTTTACAGATGAGAAAACAGGCTCAGAGAGAAAGAGATTTGTCCAAGGGTATAGTAGGTGGTGAGCAGGGCTCAGCCCTGACCAAAGCCAAAGTCCTCAAACCACAACACCCACTCTAAAAATCAGCCCAGAGGTCACCAACCTGCTCATCCTTTCTCATCTTGACCTGTGTTAAGTGCCTCAGGTTAATGACAGCCCAGACGGCACCGCCCCGCACAGCCAATGGTTTGGAGCCTGTCCACATCTCTTAAACTCAATGAGAAAATCTCTCAGTAACCGAGTTTTGCATCTGAGCGGCCCACACCCCAGACCCTCCACACATTACCTAGTGTTGGTAGAAGGAAACACGATACAAAGAAGAAGGTTGGATTCGTTTCATATTTTATATTTAAGTGCTGAAAATGATACAAATTCTTTTTCTTTCTTATTGAAAAGAAATAGGTAACTTTGTAAAAGTCAGAAAATGCCAGTGTCCCTTTGATCCCATCCTAGATTTTTCCACGGTCAGCTAGATCCAACATAAACAGTGAAGGATGCGTTTCTGAACTCCAGGTATTTGGAAATAGAAGATTTGACCGCATATATAGCTAACAGCACAATCTAAAGGGTTTTATCTCACTCTGATCACAGCCGTTTCCTCCTGACCTGGGGCCAATATTAAGAGAAAGTCAACCTATTTACAAACGAGATTTAATAATACTCACAAGAATAGAGTTTGCCCACAAATAGGGAAACTACACATTGTTTTATTCAAAACATTATAAATGCGGTGCCTGAAAAATCCAGCAGGTAAGCAGCAGGACTAAGAGAGTCTGTTTTTGGAACGGTCTGCTAGCAAATAAGCAAACTTTGTCCAGGAAGCATTTTGTCGGGGGGCGGGAGGAGGAGGTAACGGAAGGGATGGCGCTATTTACATCCCATTCTGCACTTGTCCCTTTTGCCACCCTTAGTACCGTCTGTTCATCTTCTTGAACTTCTCGTAGTGATAGTCGTCAGTGGCCTTCTCGTTAGCAGGACGCTTGCGGTTAGGAGGGGATCCTGCAAAGGAAAAGGGGAAAAGCTGTGGGCCGTGCTGGAAACTGCTGAGAGGCTCTGCTTGGGCTGGGACCACGCCTGTCTCACGCCCCACAGGAGCCCCAGGTGCTACCCTGGTGAACAGGAAAAACAGTTGGGCCTCAGAAAATACTTGTTACTGAGTGAATGAAAATAAACAGAGGGTGGAGTCCAGCGACTGTAGGCGGCGCGTGCTGCCACGGCAACAGGTGGGTGTCTTCCACTGCAGTGAGACTGTGACTGTGCAGGAAGCCTGGTGCCCAGTACTTTCAGATGCGACTCCTCCCTCACCGTGGTCCTAAAGGGCCTGTTGCCACCACTGTCCAGAGAGCTTAGGTGACTTCCTCACGGTGGCTCAGAAAGTGAAGGGAGGTTGAGAGAGTGGAACCCGAGTCTGGTGACTCCAAAGTCCTTGCTTACTATGTGCGAATGACACAGGGCTCCGGGAATCGAAGACTACACAACCGGGATGTTACAGAAAATAATTTCTCAAGAGGGAGGGAAGGGAAAACAATCCCAAGCCTGGATTTTCCAGAAGCCTCAGCAACTTCCGCATGTCCTTAGGCTCGTCTTGTTGACGAAAAAGGAGACAGCCCCTGGTGCCGGTTACCATGAGGGGAAAGGGGCGCAGGTGGACGCTGCCACTGGGGGAAGAAATCGCCCCACATCTAGAGGAGCATTTGGCGACTTCTTGGGATGTAGCCGAAGGACGGGATATAGGCCAAACAGCGTTTAAATAGGGAAAAATGAGAAACAACCTAAGTGGCCAAGCAGAGGGAACCGCACTATATCCACACAATAGAACATGAAATGAATAGAAATGGCCACTGAACGGGAAACTACGTATTTACTGTCGCACAGAAACATGCAGGGCACACTACTGAGTAAAACGCTATGAGAGCCTATTAAACATGTATACAATATACATTTCTATATATGTATTTTTTTTTTTTAAGTCTGGAAGGTTATCCATAAAAATGTCAACAGCGCTCATCTTTGGGTGACATTGTAACTTTCAATTTATTTTTTATTATTGAAATGTCCTAATTTTCTAAGTCTCTATTATATTTGATAGCCCAGTGAATCCTCAGAGTGACCCCAAATGGTTGGTTTTTATGATGGTCCCCATTTACAGGTCAGTAAAGGGAGGCTTGGAAAAGGGAAGGCAATGGCCGTGGTCTGGAGCATGGAGTGGAACCCGGGTGCCCTGGCCCCAAGCCCAAGCTCCACCCCTGCAGAGGCCACCCTGCCTCCCCGGGCCCGATGACAGCTCCAGGCAGCCCTGCGGCCCCTGCTGTACTCACGCTCGGGCTCTGGCTTCTCTGTGTCGCCCACTCTCAAGGGTCGGGCTTTGGGCTCTTCTTTGTTTCTCCGTATGGGGGCATTGAGCTCCTCGTGATAAACTGGATCAAAAAGAGACCAGGGGACACATCAGACAAAATACGGGAACCAGGGAACCTCCCCGATGGGGCAGGGCTACTTCCCCAGAAAAGCTTACATCGGTTGTGCTGCACGTAATTCACAGCCATGTTCGTGGGCACGAAAGAGGTCTCGCTGTCTTTCTTCTTGTTCTGCTGCTCTGCCAGTAGACGGGCCTTGGCATCCTCCGTGGAAATGATATTTTTTATTTTAGCGCTGCGGGGAGAAAGGAGCCACGCCATGTATTAGATCGTCTCGCCTTCGGTCCTCAGACAGAACTCATGGTGGGGCAGGTAGCCCACCGGTGCACAAGGAGATCCTCTCTTGGATCAAAGTGCTCTACAGCTGACCCACTAGTCTCCTACAGTCACATTCTCACGTGTTCTCACAGCATTGGAGATGCAGGACATACTGTCCTCTCTGATCAAGAGGAAACTGAGCCTTGGGGTGCCTGGGTGGCTCAGTCGTTAAGCGTCTGCCTTCGGCTCAGGTCATGATCCCAGCGTCCTGGGATCGAGCCCCGCATCGGGCTCCTTGCTCGGCAGGAAGCCTGCTTCTCCCGCTACCATTCCCTCTGCTTGTGTTCCCTCTCTCGCTGTGTTTCTCTCTGTCAAATAAATAAAATCTTTAAAAAAAAAAAAGAGGAAACTGAGCCTCACAGAAGGAAAGAGAACTGCCCAAGGCTCAGAGCTAATAAGGCCAGAAAAGAGGCGAGAACCCAGAAGTCTCCCCACCCAAAGGGGATTCTGGCCATCGTATTTCTTCCATGACAATCCCGTGTTAGGTCAGATGTTTTGCAAAAAACAAAAAGGAGGATCATGGGCTGGGTAAACCTTTAACATTGCTCCTGCTAGAATAAAAGAGGGGAACACAAGGGTCTGATTAGAACAGCTGAAGAGCTGTGAACAAAGATTAAGTAAAAACAATCACCTGTATACAAATATCAAATCATTATGTTGTATACCTGAAACCAACATAATGTTACATGTCAATCATATCTCAATAAACAAAACAACCCACTTTTGCACTCAGGAGACTTTCCCTTAAGTCTAACAACACTGACCGATCCTTCAGAGACACTGTGGGTACAAGTATCTCAGCCTGCCGGATAAAAAGTTATCTGTGGCTTTCCAAGGGGACAGATAAGAAACAGTCCCCTTCATTGGGAAGGAGAGCCCTCTTCGGTGGGCTAGGGGCAGGAAAGGGACCAGATCAGGGGTCTGAAACGTACTCGATGCCTAGGTCCACCTCGGGGATGCCGCTCAGCATCTGGTTGGAAAGCATCTCTTCGGTCTTCTTTGCTGAGGAAACGCGGATGTTTTCTGGA
The DNA here is from genome assembly GCA_028646535.1 of Procyon lotor. NCBI lineage: Eukaryota > Metazoa > Chordata > Mammalia > Carnivora > Procyonidae > Procyon > Procyon lotor. Next base: position 72,739,675 of record CM053615.1, read on the forward strand.
AGTTCATAAAGACAGTCCTCTGCATTCTTCGGCTTGATTTTCTGTTCCTCGTGTTCCACAATCCCCTTCCTTTTCTTTAGCTCTGTCTCAATGTACTTCATCCTGAAATGGGAAAGCCACAGGCCTCAGGGAGCGGCAGTAGGCTCACAAAACCTGTCTTTAAAATTAGTGGTCCCCAACACTGCCCAACAGAGCAGCGGTAGTCCCATCGAGTTTTCATCAGTCCGTGGAAAAATGAGAAACGTAAAAATGACTTGAGTTTTTCATCAGGCAAAATTGTTTCATCTTAAAGCATGAATCTCTACTGTGAGATTATGCCCTCCCAATCTATTGGTGTTAATATGCGTACGGTTTGCTGAAGACAGAAAGGTAACAGTAGAAGGTAATCATCTATTTGACAGCCTTGTTAGCAAAAATATTAGTAGTCAAGGAATCTAAAATCCCAAGAACCACGTTTTAAAGAATTTTTAGAAAAGCCTGGGAGGTGGGGTGACAGGGGCCAACTTTGCTGCCTTTGGATAATTCCAGAAATGTCACCTGTGACTAGACACCTTACACTCTATCCGGCCGGAGCCAACCCCAAATTGCTCACAAGCACGTTGATACCTACATGTCAGCGTCCTCGTCTCTTCGGTTGGTTTCTGCGGAAAACGATGTCCCCAGGTGGAGGTCTTCCTCTTCGCTGATCCTAAAAGGAGAAGCAATGAAGCAGAGTCTTCAAGTTACAACTCCGGGAGGCCGAATTTGATACTGTACAAATAAAACACACACAGAAAGCACATCCTGCTTATGGTTGGGGAAAAAAATACATACGATAGGTAAATAGAGGGCACGGAAGCAAGCAAACTGTTGGCCTCTGGCGATTTTTCTGGGGAATGAGTAGATACTTGTATTTCTTACTTTTCTATTATTTTTATAATTGTGCTTTTGTATTTCTTATAAAAGAAAAACAAATCTTCCACAGGGGTTTCAAACACACTAAACAATGCATCTTTACAAAAGGAGAATATTGGCAGCACACTAAGCTAACTTTTCAAGAGTTTTTGCTTTTGGGCAAAGGCACCTGGGTGGCTCAGTCAGTTGAACATCTGTTTTTTTTTTCACCAAGATTTTATTTATTTATTTGAGAGAGAAACCAATAAACAGGGGGAGGGGCAGAGGGAGAGGCAGACTCCCTGCTGAGCCCAATGTGGGGCTGGATCCCAGGACCCTAGGATTATGACCTGAGCTGAAGGCAGACACTTAACCTTATGGAGCCACCGAGGCACCTTGAGCATCTGACTCTTGATTTCAGCTCAGGTCATGATCTCAGGGTCATGAGTTCCAGCCCCAGCTGGGCTCTGTGGTTAGGAGGGAACCTGCTTGAGATTCTCTCTCTCCCTCTCCCTCTGCCCTTCCCCCAGCACGTGTGTGGGCTTGCACTCTTTCTCTCTAAAATAAATAAATAAAATTTTTATAAAAAGATATTTGCTTTCTTTTTTTTTTTTTAGGTTTTATTTATTTACTTGACAGAGAGAGAGACAGCGAAAGAGGGAATACAAGCAGGGGGAGCGGGAGGAGAGGGAGAGGAAGGGTTCCTGCGGATCAGGGAGTCCAATGCACAGTTTGATCCCAAGACCCTGGGATCATTAACTGAGCCAAAAGCAGATGCTTAACGACTGAGCCACTGAGCCACCCAGGCGCCCCAAGAGGTTTGCTTTCATTTTTTTTTTTTTTAAGATTTTATTTATTTGACAGAGAGAGAGAGAGGGAACACAAGCAGGGGGTGTAGGAGAGGGAGAAGTAGGCTCCCCGCTGAGCAGGGAGCCCAATGTGGGGCTCGATCCCAGGACTCTGGGATCATGACCTGAGCCAAAGACAGATGCTTAACAACTGAGCCACGCAGGCGCCCCCTTTCATTTGTTTTTAAGCTACCTACCCTTTACAAAACATGAAAGATACAAGGACACTTCAGGATGTCCCACTAAAGCTGCTGCTACAGGTCCCCGCTATCTGGGGTCACAGAGACCCAGGCAGGGGGCTACAGGTTAGTGTGTGTCTCAGCGAGGTCTGCACTTACTTATCTTTGCCTCTTTCCTTCAGTTTCTTCATGTCCACCATACCGCCTGTCTTCATCTGAAAGGGATCATCCTGCAGAAAGCAGGATGAGCAGAAAACACAGCTGAGAGGAAGCATCTATATAATTGGCAGTTGACTTTTTTTTTAACAGTTACCCCCTGGAGAGCAGCCACAGCTCCCCATTACCCAGGGAGGCCCCCAAAACTCACCACTAGGGTGGTCTCTTCTTGTACCTTCTCTCCCACCAGCAGGGCCACAGCACTGAGCAAAAACAAAAAGGAAGAGTGACAGAGAGGAAGAGTGAGTGAGTAAGAGTGAGAGACAGGGAGAGACAGAAATTGTGTAATTGAGATAGGAGAAAAAACACTTAGGAAGTTTGTATGTTGCAACACTAAGGCAAAGGTAAGATCTGAGGAGTGGACACCAAGGGCAACTGGAAAAGCCTACAAGCATATAACGGGGTTCACCAAGCACCTTAGATGCTGGGGAGTGGGGGGCGGGTACAGTGAAGTGGTACACTCTCCTAGGAGGCCATTTGACATTATCTTGGCTTGGAAATCTCATTTCTAAGATTTTGCCTTTGGGGAACATGAAGCTGAAGACAAATGTAGAAAAATACCTATTGCACTCTTATTTGGTGAACATTTGCAAATGACCTATTGTCCCCTACAAATGAATTAGTTGACAAATTAAGGCACATGCACGTGGTGAGCTAATATGCAGCCCAAAGAATGGATTTTGGAAAAATAAACCATAATGTTAATGTGAAAAAGAGTTGAAAAACAGCAGGGAAGAAAAGCCCTCACAAACCTTACAAAAGAGAGGAAGAAAACAGATTGGCCAGAACATTAAATGTCAACACTGGTTACCTGTGGATGGGAGAATTACGGGTGCTGCTTATTATTTATTTTTTTTTTATTACACTTCTCTAAATTTTCCAAACTCTTAACAATCAACGTGCATTTCACAATCGGGTGCAATAAAAACACGAGTTAATAACTCGTTTCTGCACCTCTGGGGCAAACCTCAAGACCACACAGCTCAGACCATTTGGTTAATCGTCTTTAAAGCACGGTGGGCTCCTTTCAGGGCAGTGGAAGGTGTACAGTATGTTAAGAGAAGGAGCTCTGTCTGAGGAGAGAGTTGTGATGGTGACCAGGGCGGGGGCGTGTCTCTGTCATCTCTGCCTCCTCCGGGTCCCCCAGCGATACCCACCTCACCCCGTTGGGCCTCTTCCTCAAGTTTTGCACCTCGCGGGTCTCTTCTAGTTTTAACCTGAAAAAAGGCAACGCACAGACTGAGAGACTCCGCGAACTAGGACTCAAAAGGCAGCTTCGACTGGCACCCCTGCCCAGACGCTAAGCCGCCAGCACAATGGTCCAGAAGGCGACCCTGCGCTTAGACCCACTGGGTGTCAGATCCACCGTGCATCCTGGGGACACCCCTCCCAACTGTTTGGCCTTGGGGCGTCATCCCTAGGAGCCTCAGTTTTTGTCTGCAGAAAGGGACAACAATCTCAGCTCACAAAGAGGAGCCTGGCCGGTGGTAAGTCCCACAGCCGGCTCTCTCTTCCAGCCCCTTGGAAGCCCCACCCCAAACGCACCGAACCTCCTCTGAGTCCTGCTCATCTTCCTCCGACTCTGAGTCGGCCCGGCGCCGGCGGAAACTCTTGCCGGTGACCGGCATGGTCGCGCCGGCCCCGCGGTCCGGCCGCCGAGCCCCTACGCCGTGGTCGGGGCTCCTTCCGGCGCGCAGCAGTGAGGTCAGAGCGTACCCCGCCCGGCCCCGCCCCGCCTCCAGCTCTCCTGGCCCCGCCCCCGGCCTGCACTGCCCGCCAGGCCCCGCCCCATCCGTGGCGTCCCCCTCTGCCGATTGGGTGGCCGAGGGCGAGGAGGCGGGGCGCGGCCAGCGGGCCCCACGGCTCTGCGCGGTGCAGCTGTGGGTGCGCTTGACTGACAGGCGGCGGCGGCGCGGTTGCGACGGCAGGTGAGTTCCGGGCCGCCGCCGGCTGCTCCGGGGGGCCGGGCCTCTCCGAGCAGGGGCTACCCCAGCCTGGCTCCGGGCCGGGCTGGGGCCTGGCCCTGCCAGGTGAGCAGAACGCCACTGCCAGGTGATCGGAGCCCGGGATCCCCCGGCCGCCGCCGCCCTCTCCCCTCCTCCGGCCGGCGCCCAGGGGGTGTTCTCTGGGGCCCCGATGCCCCACCTGGAGCCCTGGGGGGGGCTCGCTGCTTCTCCGGAACGGGGGCCGCCATCCCTTTTATTTCTGCGGGGCCTGACCCAGCGTTGAAAGCACGAGTGTGGCCTCTCGGAGCGCTGACTTATTCCCTCGGGGTCTGGGCCCTGACGTGCATTTTCTTTCGGGATAAAAGATGACCGCTTCTTAGCAGTGGTGAATTAAAGTCCTGGCGCCGCCTGCCCAGCTAATGATGGCCTCCAGCCACTTCATCCCTGCGTCCGGTGTTTTGAACCTACTCCGGAGGGTTTGAGGGGAGAGGGCCCCTCCTCGTGTGCTTGCCGGCCGCCTCCCCGGACCTTCAGGGGCCTTGTTTTCGTCCTTTGTCACGAGGACTGTCGCCCTGCCCTCCGCCCTTTCCACCCGGAGGATCCTGTGAGGATTAAGTTTATTTGAAAACAAACAGGCGTCAACGAAAGCTTAGGAAATAACTAAATGTATCGATGATGATTTACAGGACTTTTAGGAACCTCTTAAATAGTTTTCCTTTTCTCTGTACAGGCGGGTCCTTTTCTTTGAAAGCACTGCCTCTTATGCTATGTGGCAAGGCACCGGGCTAAGCATTATCTCCGTGAACTCTCACAGCAATCCTATGAAGTAGATCGAGTTATTTTTCATTTTGCAAATGAGGAGACGTTGGATCAGAGAGGCAATAGGTGCCTAAGGTTAAACAGCTGGGAGCTGGAGCAGGGGTCAGTGGCAGGCCCACCTCTGCTGCGGGTTATGCTCAGTACCTAGCCCAGTAGAAGCTCAGTAAATGTTTGGGCAGCTGCTGTTATTATAGCTCTTTAGCTGGGGGGAGGGGCTGACGGAGAGTGTGTTGGTTTCCTCTTCTGGAAGACCATTTCGCAGGGCAGCACTTCTGGAATACCTTCCTTTTCTCTAGAACAGTCTCTCCTGAGATTGCTGTTCTCTCCCTTGGACTGAGACAAATGAACCCAGGACTTCTTGGAACAGCTTTTTGGCTTTGGCCAAAAGCCATATATTCGAATCTCCAAGTCTTGCCTTCTGCGGTCTGGTTCAGCCAACCCCAGATGCGCTTGGGACTCACTAGACAGCCTGTCCCTGCTGGCTGAAGGGAAGGCTCCCTGGAAATTGGTGCGGGAACCCAGGGGTCCGGGTCTGCAGACGTCGCCCTGCCATAGGTGGTTCTGATTTTTGCCCCCCCAGCAGCCCTCCCACTAGGAGGTACTGGACAGCAGCACCAGGGAGAGGGCCGGAAGGCCAAGGACGTTTCTGGACCCTTCTTCTCCTCTGCCATCCCAGGGAGGAGTGTCTGGCACAAATGAGCTGGGGGCCAGAGTGCCCAGTGCTCCTCACCCCTTGGGTTGTGGCAGGTCTCACTGAGACCTGTTTAGCAAAAGTAATGCTGGGAAGGTAGCAGCTTTGAATGTGGCAGTGGGTGGCCGGGCTAAGGGGCTGCAGACTCTCTCAAGTCTCGCTGGGCCGTTTTTGGGGAGTGAGATGAAACTGCTTCTCAGAGGGAGCCTCCAGGAAATGTGGGTTCTCTTCAGTTCAGAGATGTGTCATGCTGTAGTTTGGGGAGTTTGGTGGTTTAGGGAAATGTACGCATTTGGCTCGAATTTGGGTTGGTTTGCTAGCTCCTTCCTGGAGCCTGGCTGGTTTCAGGGTTCAGCGAACATTAATGTCTAGGTAGACTTGGGACGCAGCAAAGCATTTGCAGTTTGCAGCCTGGCTTAGTGAGTGTTCAGTCAGTTTGTTGGACTTATTTACTTGTTCAGATATTCATTGAGCTTTTCCTCTATAGAGCAGGCACTGTTCTAGGTACTTGAAGTGTACCAGGGAGCAAAAGAGATGAGAGATCCTTGATCTAGTGGACTTTAGTTTCTTTCTTTCTTTTTTTAAGATTTTATTTATTTATTTATTTGAGAGAGAGAGAGAATGAGAGCATGAGCAGGGGAGTGGGGTGGAGCAGAGGGAGAGAGAGAAGCAGACTCCATGCTGAGTCCGGGGCTCGATCCCATCGCCCTGGGATCATGATGTGACCTGAAATCAAGAGTCGCACACTCAACCAACAGAGCCACCCAGGCGGCCCTGGACTTTAGGTTCTAATAACCTAAGTATGTAAAGTATATTAGAAGGTGGTAAGTGGTATGAAAATAGAGCAAGGCAAGGGAATCATGAGTGCGGGGGGGGGGGGGGGGGGGGGGGGGGGGGGGGGGTTGAGTTGCAAATTTAAATTGGTGTATTCTCATTTGGGATTAGGTCGGTGACAAGATTAAGCAGTGGACTGAGTTATAGGTCCTGACCTCAGTTCAAGCCCCATTCTGCCACCTTACCTGGTGACTCTGGGCAGGAGCCTTCCCTTCTCGGAGTCTCTTTCCCCACCGGAGTCCCTATTCCGTCATTTACTGGCTATGTGTGACCTTTGGCATGAACCTCTCTGACCCTCTCCTGCTTTGTGGTTTTGGGGGTCTCAGTCTGAGTTTCTGCTTAGACTTATGCACTCCAGGGTTTGTGGCTTCTCAGTGACTGGGGTCAGTCACTGCTTCCAGCCTGCTAACCCCCAGAGACCACCAGCCTGGGACGGTCCCGAACCCCTGCCCTCTCCAGTTAACTGACTCTTCCAGAGCCCGAACAAATTGCAGTGCCAGGCTTCAGGGGTGTTAGCGTAGACTTCAGGAGTTTAAGTTGAGCAGAAAAATGCTCTGAAGCATGACTCAGAAGTGGCTCTTGTGAAGGAGGCCAGAGGAAGCTGCCCTCCGCATGTGGGTGTTTGGCTTGGGGAGTACAGATCCCCACATGATGTGGGGATACACGATCCCCACTCCAGGCCTGCTGGGCCTGCTGGGGAGACTGTGGCACTGACAGTTCAGAGCACTCTCAGGGTGGGCAGTCCCGAGTTCAAGTTCTGGACCAGTGGCTCAGTAGCTGTGTGACCTCCAGCCAGTTACTCGACCTCTCTGAGCCTCAGCCTCTCCTCCTTTAGTGATGGAAGTGGAAATGGGTTTAGCTCCCAGTTGTTGCTGCCCTCCAGGAGGGTGGTAAGGATTCAGCGAGGTCGGTTAGTATCACTTCCAGTCCATGGGGCCATTCTGGGCAGGGGCTAGGTGGGTAAGGCGAATGAGAACCCCGGAGGTGTGGGAGAACGGAGGTGTGGGGGAAGCAAGACTTGTCAAGGCGGGAGGAGGCTGAGGGTTCTGCTTGGGAGCCCAGAGGTTATTGGATTCTTAGGGAATTAAGACTGGGTTGACGGGCAGGATGTAACTGGGCTTTAGGGGAAATGGAGTTGCTCGGAAGTAGGACGGAGAGAAGAGGGCAGGAGGGAGGGAGAAAGATCGTGCTCTGAGGGCCAGAGGGTCATGGAGGGGTGCGGGCGGTTGTGTGGGGTGTGGGATGGCTGGTCTAATAAGGATCAGGGCAGGTGGCTGTCTCTGTGTTGGCGGGGGCTTGGAGCATCCCCTCTCCCATCCTAAGGAGCTGGCCTCCTAGCTCGGAGGAGGCGGTGGCCAGAACTGCCAGGAAAATGATGAGTAATGGGCATCCTAGGCCTGGTCTGAGCAGCTGAGGCCAGGCCCAGAGGGGCTGCCTGCCTGCCCGGCTGCCCCGGCTGGGGGCATTTTCCCCCTTTGCTGCAGGTCCCCATGCTTGCCCTCCCTCAGGGTGAATCCTCTCAGAAGCCTCACTGGGGCCTGCAGTGGGTGGGCTCTGGGCCAGACCTGCCAGGGCCTCCCTCCCCCAGCTTTCTCTGCCCCAGGAGAGGAGGCTGGCCTGGCCAGTCGGGAAGGGGAGGTGCCTCGCTGACTCCCAGTAGCACAGCTGCTCCCAGAGGGCCTGTTCCCGGGAGCCAGCTCCCTCGGCAGCATAGGTTTCTTGCCCTTGCAGTCTTTATTAAGTGCCTGCTGTGTGCACTCCAATTATTTGCACAGAGGCAAGGGTGGGAAGCGCCGTGAAAGCAGATACAGCCTGGCTCCTTCCTCACTGTGTTGCTTCCTCACTGTATGGTCTCGGGCAAATGGCTTCCTGTGTCTGGGCCTCCATTCTTCCTCCCTAAGATGAGAAACCGCTTTCCTTACGAGAAGAGTGTGGGAGAAGCCCTGGGCATAGTGCCTGGTCAGAGTCAGCACCGTCCTGGGCCCCGGAGCCCTGGCTGAGAAGCTGATGGAGGGCACCCTTGGGCGTGTGACTCACAGTCCAACCCGTCTGTCCCCTGATCTATAAAACATGGCCAGCGACACAAATTATAGTGCAGAACATTTCTGAGCGTCCTTGCTTTGCAGGTAAATACAGACTCCCAGCCACCTTGGAAGTCCACGTGATCAGGATGCTAAATCCTCCCTATGCGCTGTCTCCCCACACCCTCCCCTAACACTAGCTGCGTTCTTTGTCCCCATTTCACGGATGCGGAAGCTGAGGGGCGACTGATTTATCTAAAGACACACAGCTTGTGAGGGACCAGCAGGGAGCTGAGCACAGGGCTAACTGTCTCATTTCCTTCTGGAATTAGGGTCAGCCCCAGGGCTAACATACGTGAAGCAGCCGACTCGGGGTAAGAGCTCAGGAGAGGTCGCTGCCGCTAGTAATGACCTCGTCCCTGGCGGCTGGGTGTAGCTACCCTGGGGTTGAAACATGGGCCTCTGTGCCCCATGAGGGCAGGGCCCAAACCTGGCTTGTGTTCCGTTACCCCAAGTCAGGCCAGTTGTTTACCAAGATAAAACGAAGTGAAAGTTTCCAGGCAGCGGAGATAAGCAGAGTGCAGACCTCGTAGGGTAGGCGATACTGACATTTCAGGACCTGCGTGCGGAAGAGTAAACACCCAAAGTTTACAGTACTCCCGCTCAACTTTGCCCTTCCTACAAACTGATGTTTTTAAACATCAACTTTGGGGGAAAGAAATGTTAGTAAACCTCAAACTTTCTCTGTTGGGCAGGCTCATACACTGCTGGTAGGCAGATAAATTTATCTAGTGGATCTAGAGGGAAATTGGTCAATGTGTATCCAGAGCTTTGAGCACATACATTTTGACCTAGTAATTTTTCCTGGGTCAAAGATGTAGTCAAAGATTTATATTTCAGAATATTTCTCACTGACTTATTCATAATGGCAACACACACACACACACACACACACACACACACACACACACACACCCCAAGTGTCCAAGAGTAGGAATGGGGCTAAGTAAGGTGTAGCTTAAATTGTATCGGGGATATTAACCATTAGAATGAAGTTGTTGCAAAGAAGTTTAGTGACAGGAGAAATGTACATGATATAAACAGGAAAATCTTGTATGCAAACTGTATGTTTTATTCGACTTCGGTTTTATAAATTAGGCCTTCCTACACATGAACAAGACTTAGTAACACGGTAACTATCCTCCCCGCCCCCCGCCCCCGCCCCAAAGATCATCACAGGTGATCTTTATGCCATTTTATGTTTGACGATGTTCTCCAGCTTCTACGAAGTGTTTAGTAATTGTACTGAAACCACACAAAAAGCCTTTTTCTATTTTCAGGGTAGGTGGGAGGAGATGAAAAATTTTCATCCAGCATGGAAGTTAATGAGGCAAAAGCAAAGACCTTACGAGCAGATCTTCAAGTGAGTGAGTCACGTGGTGAAAGGTTATCCTTTCAAGCCACTCAGATAGTCGCTGAGGCACTGCTCCTTTCGGAGCTTCTAGGACCACTCGGGTGCTGCCCCCTCTCTAAAGTGTCCTATTCACACTCTGGGGCTCTGGAGAGCCCTCAGGGGATGGCAGTCGTGCTCTCCCAGTGTTCTCTTGTGGATCTGGGGGGAAAACAAGGGCCCAGGAGGGACACCTTAATTTAAGTACCAAAGAGGCCAGACCCCCGTTCTTTTTGTTTTGGAAACTTGAAAGATAATTACAAGTAACCTATCAGGGTGTGTATTACAAAATCAGCTCATTGTTAAAATGCAGACAAGCAAAGAAGGAGGGAACACAAATCACTGGATCCCATCTTCCCAGGAATGATGATAACATCCGTTGTTGTAGGCACAAAGCCAGCTTAGGTAGTTGACGGATACGGAATTTCCCTGTGATAGTGTTTTATAGCTTTGCATACTGTTGAGCCATCCAGCAAGTATTTACTGAGCAGTCACTGTTCCAGGTGCCACTCTGGGTTTGGGATAGAGCAGTGAGCACAACGGGATGGGGCTTACATTCTTGAGAGGGAATAGGCATTACGCAAAAAAAAACAGGTAAATGACCACAATGATTACAGACCATGCCAAGGATGGGCCAGGACGGACAGAGGGCCTTCGCTCCGAGAGAGGATGGTGGGGTGGGACTGCACTCAGCAGGGTGACCGACAGGTGCCTTTCCTGGTCAGGGGACACTCAAGTGGGGAGAGGATGGCAACAGTGGACGGCATGGTAGGGCCTAAGGGGGACCAGTGTCTTTCCTGGTCCTGATAGGTTTCAATTCATCATCATTCCCTGCCCCTCCCCCTACTTTGTTTGTTTGTTTGTTTATTTAAAGTAGGATCCACGCCCAGCATAGAGTCCTACCTGGGACGGGAACCTTGAGATTAAGACCTGAGCTGAGATGGAGAGTTTGACGGTTAAGCAACTGAGCGCCCCCACCTCCATTTTAATATTTCTATTTAATGGTGCCATTCTCTCTTTCTCTCTGCAACTTCTGACATTTTTATTTACTTTTGAAATTTTTATCTTGAAATATCATTGAAATACACATAAAATGTAGCATCTTAATCATCTTCAGCGTGGGGTTCAACCATCATCCCCGTCTATCTCCGAAACTTTCCCTTCTTCCCAAACTGAAACTTTGTCCCCATTAAAAATGACTCCTCCCTCTCCCTGGGAACCACCATTCTACTTTCTGTCTCTATGGATTTGATTACGTTAGGTCACTCATAGAAGTGGCATCCTAGGGGCGCCTGGGTGGCTCAGTGGGTTAAAGCCGCTGCCTTCGGCTCAGGTCATGATCTCAGGGTCCTGGGATTGAGCCCCCCATCGGGCTCTCTGCTCAGCGGGGAGCCTGCTTCCCCCTCTCTCTCTACCTGCCTCTCTGCCCTCTTGTGATCTCTCTCTCTCTCTCTCTCTCTGTCAAATAAATAAATAAATAAAATAAGAAATGGCACCCTATAGTATTTATCTTTTTGTGTCTGGCTTATTTTACCTAGCATAGTGTCCTCAAGGTTCATCTTTGTTGTAGCATGAGTCAGAATTTTCTTCCTTTTTTAGGCTGAATAATATTCTGTTGTACGGATAGAGCACATTTTGTCTATCCACACTTTTTTTTTAATTTATTTGACACACAGAGAGAGAGAGATCACAAGTAGGCAGAGACAGGCAGAGAGAGAGGGGGAAGCAGGCTCCCCACTGAGCAGAGAGCTTGATGCAGGGGCTCGATCCCAGGACCCTGAGATCATGACCTGAGCTGAAGGCAGAGGCTTTAACCCACTGAGCCACCCAGGCGCCCCATCCACACATCTTTTGATGGACCCTTGGGTTGGGTTGCTTCCTTCTTTGATTCTTGTGACTAGTGCTGCTGTGAACACGAGTGTATGAATATCTATTCCAGTTCCTGCTTGCAGTGCTTTGGGGTGTGTGCCAAGAAGTGGGGGGCACCTGGGTGGCTCAGTTGAGTGGCTCTTGGTCTCAGCTCAGGTCTTGATCTCAGGGTCGTGAGTTCAAGCCCCACGTTGGGCATGGAGTCTTTTAAAATAAGATAAAATCTTTAAAAAAAAAATAAAGGACTTTTAATCAACTTTATTCAGTTATAATTTACATACAGTAAAATGCATGCACCTTAAGAATGTAGTTCCTGAGATTTGACAGGTGTGGAGATGTGGCTAAATTCCATCTCAGTCAAGATCTAGAACATTCCAACACCACAGAACATTCCCTCTTGGCGTCTTTACAGTGTAGCCTCACCCTCTGCCCCAGGCAACCACTGACCCAATTTCTAACACCTTCGGTTAGTTTTGTCTGTTTCGAAATTTCATATAAAGAGAATCCTAGAGTATGTACTCTTTTGTATCTGACTTCTTTGCTCAGTTTAACGCGTCTGGAATTGACCCATGTTGCCGTGCTTGTCGGGGCTTCTTTTTGATGCTGAGTAGTATCCCATTATATGAATATAATGTTTGTTAGCTTCAGTCTACTGTTTTTGGACCCTGGGAGGTCTTTGCGATTTTGGCTGTTACGTATAAAGCTACTATGAATGTTTGCATACAAGTCTTTGTGTAGAGGTATGTTTTCATTTCTCCTGGGCAAATATCCAACAGTGGAATTGCAGGGTCATGCGGTCAGTGTAAGCTTGACTTTATAGGAAACGGCCCAGCTGTTTTCCAGCTCCTGATATTTTTTTACAGTCCTATCAATATAGGCAAATTCCTTCACATTTGCAGCAACACCTGGTATTGAAGATTTTCTTAGTTCTAGCTGTTCTTGGTGCCGTGAGATATAATCTTGCAGAGGACGTCGAGCATGCTTTCATGTGCTTGTTGGCCGTTCTTACCTGGGGAAGTACCTGCTCAGTCCTCCACCTATTTCACAAAATTGGATAGTTTATCCTTCTTTGAGTTGTAAGGGTTCTTCATGTATTGTGGGTATTTGTTGGATACACGTATTGTGAACATTTTCTCCCAGACTGTAGCTTGCTTTTCCATTCTCCTAACAGCAGCTTTTGAAAAGAAAAGTGTTTAATTTTGAAGAAGTCCAGGTTTTCAATGTTTCCTTTTATAACGAATACCTTTTGTGTCCTGAGACCTTTGCGGAGTGGCAGGGAGTCTCTCCTAGGATTTCCTCTAGAAGTTCTAGAGTTTTAATGTTTGCTGTGGTTAAGTCTCAGATCAGAAGAACTGGCCGCTGGGGCCGTCCAGGGGTGGTGGTGGTGTCAGGGGTGTGGGGGGTGGCGCGGGTCCCCCCTTGCTGGGGGAGGCACATGGTGGCGCCACAGATGGACCTCGAAGGCTCTGCGGCCTTCGCAAAGCTCCCAAACCAAGTGTACAGAAAATCGGTGGACAGCGGGGCTCGAACTCACATTACGGCCGTAGGTGAATCAGGATTGGAAACATGGATGTTAATCAGCCCCTTGTCCTCACAGATTTGTCGTCTCCAGAACATCCAGGCTCTTCCCCTACAATAAACAAGACTGTGCAGCCAGAACGGTTCAGAGTTTTCATCAAAGGAGGTGGTGCCGGGGCGTCTGGGTGGCTCAGTCATAGTTAAGCGTCTGATTTCAACTCAGGTCCTGATCTGGGGGTCGTGGGATCGAGCCCCATGGCAGGTTCCCCGCTCAGCGGGGAGTCTGTCCCTCTCCCTCTCATCCTCCTCTCACTCATTCTCTCTCTCTCTCTTTATCACTCACTCAAATAAGTAAAATCTTAAAAAAACACAAACAAATGCAGATTTCTGGAAACAAGATGAGGAGGAGAGAAAGCTTGTTAAAAACACGAAAGACTGCTTATCTCTCGCTGTGGTGGGCAGCAATCGCAGGAATGTAGTGAAGGGCAGAAGAGTCGGAGGAGGGCAGGGTGTTGTCAGGGTTGAGAACGGTGGACGTTGGGGTTTTACCATCTTAAGAGGTGTGTTGCTAAGAACATGTGCAGAGCCTGGAGGATGTCACTGATCACATGGGCGCTGAGATGCGCAGCAGCGGGAAGCGGCCACCAGGAGCCAGGGCGGCTGCCCAGAGCCCTCTGGTGCCCATGGAAGGAGAGAGTGTGTGGCTCGGCTGGAGGAGCTGTAGGTGCAGCAGGTGATTGATGTGAAGGCTGGAGAAACAGGTGGAAAACCGAAGGGCTCTGAAGCTGAGCTCAGGCAGTGCCACGAGCAAGTGAAGAACTAGAGGAAAAAGAATTCGGGGAAGATGTTGGCAGTTTGAAAATGAGAAAGCAAACGGGGCATCTCAAGGATGCATTTTAGAATAACCTGACTCTGCCAGAACCTTGGAAAAGAACAAGAAGAAAGGGAAGATCTTTTAAACCCTCTGTTGACCACCAATTACATTAAAGCCTGTGATCTATTTCTAAGTAAGTTTTGTATATGATGTGAGGTAGGGGTTAAAGTTTATTTTTTATAGAGCCTCTGTTGAAAGGACTGTCTTTTGCCCATTGAATTATATCAGTGCCCTAAAAAAAAAAAAAAAAAGATTGTTATTTATTTGAAAGAAAGGGAGAGAATGAGTGGGGGGACAGAGAGAGGAAGAAGCAGACTCCACCGCTGAGCGTGGAGTCCCGTGCAGGGCTCGATCCCAGGACCCTGAGACCACGGGCCCGAGCTGAGGGCAGATGCTTAACCAACTGAGCCACCCAGGCACCCCTATCAGTACCTTTTTGAAATCATTCGACCGCATAAGTGCAGGTCTAACTCTAGACTCTTGCTTCTGTTCCCTTGAGCCGTATGTCTGTGTTTGAGCCAATGTCAACCTGACTCGATTACTGAGTCTTTATATAGAGAGTCTTCAGTCAGATGGTGTAAGTCTTCCAACTTTGCACCTTTTCCATAGTGTTTGGGCTCCTCTAGGTCTTTTTTTCTGTATACATTTTAGAAATTAGCTTCACAATTTCTGTAAGAAAGCTTGCTGACGGGGCGCCTGGGTGGCTCAGTCATTAAGCGTCTGCCTTCGGCCCAGGTCAGATCCCAGGGTCCTGGGATCAAGCCCCGCATCGGGCTCTCTGCTCAGCAGGGAGCCTGCTTCTCCCGCTACCGTTCCCTCTGCTTGTGTTCCCTCTCTCGCTGTGTTTCTCTCTGTCAAATAAATAAAATCTTTAAAAAAAAAAAAAAAAAGAAAGCTTGCTGAGATTTTGACCAAAACTGCATCAAATCTGTAGACCAATTTGGGCAGAATGGATATCTTAATATTGAGTACGCCAGTCCATGAACATGGTTTATGTCTCCAAATATTTAGATCTAATTTAATTTCGTGGATAAGAAGATCCAATATTTACATTTTTAATGGCTGCAGCATACAACAGAGTGTGGTTGTGTCATTATTTGTCCAAGGCCTATTGTTGTTTCCTTAAATTATATCCCCATTATAAACATTCTGTCTTTGCACATACCCTGATTACTTACTTAGAAAAAATCTGGAGCCCCGTTAACCCTCTGGACTCTTCTTTGCTATTTGCCTCGTTTAAATTATTGTTTTGTGTGCAGCCAAATGTAGAATATCAATGATCAGGGCGTATTTTGGTGAGGCCCCAATAGCCCAGTGATTTAGAACACGAGGCAGCAAAACTGTGGCAGCAGGCCCGGGTTATTTTCCCGAGCCCTGGAGCTAAGATTTTTTTTTCTAAATTATTTTAGTACATCGTAAAAAAAAAGAAAAACAAAGAAGAATATGTGATCAAGATTGACAGGCCCACAAAGCCTAAATTATTTACTGCTTCGTACTTTACAGACAGGGTTCGCCAAGCCCTGATTGAGAGCACGGCTCTGTACAAGGCGGTCTGATCGAGAAGCCACCCGTGACTGACCAGCTGAGGATTGACTTTGGCCCAGTCGCATAAGTACTCAAGCTCGAGTTCTGTGTCTTCTGTAAAACAGGGGCACTGAGGGTCCATGGAGGGTTGTTAGCCACAGGGCTCTTTTTTTTTTTCTTTCTTTTTTTTTTTTACTTAAGTCATTCCATCTTTCTGAAGTTGGA
Organism: Procyon lotor; assembly: GCA_028646535.1. Classification (NCBI taxonomy): domain Eukaryota; kingdom Metazoa; phylum Chordata; class Mammalia; order Carnivora; family Procyonidae; genus Procyon; species Procyon lotor. Next base: position 72,755,562 of record CM053615.1, read on the forward strand.
GTTGCTTAATGTACGTGTCCATCCGCATGGGCCCGTCGCCGTCATCCTCGTCCTAAATACCGCGCGTGGTGCCGGGCATCAGGCTTCTAAGCTGGCTCTGCCATCTAGCTGGAGAGACGGGCTTCACGCCAAAGACACTCCCTCCCCGCTCTCCCCAGCCTCCTCACCCTCTGCAGCTTGCCAACCTGGTGCACTTGACCTCAGTAGAAATGAGGAAAACAAAAATCTGGCTTCGAGTGAAGAGGCTTGGAATTTAGAACCTTGAGCCCATCATTGTCATGTGGCCATTTTAAATGTTAGCTTCTAACTGCCTCTCCCTCTTTGAACTGCCCACATCTGGGAGACTGTGGCCCAGCACAGAAGGGGGGGCGGTGGCGACACGTGGAAGGACTCAGTTACACCTCTAGCCTAGGGTTGCCCAAGACTTGGGAGTCGGGGCTTCTGAGCAGCACAGGATCTTCGGGAGGCACCAAGGACAATCTGAGGGTCCCAGGGTCATGCGTGGAAGGGGCTGAGGCTTCCGTCCAGAGGGTTAACGGGCAGTGGCAGCCAGAGGGAGCGTTAGCTGGAGAGGCCCGTGGCTCCCTCTTCGAGACCCTTGAAGGTCTCTGCTCTCAGGGATCACAGAGGTAATGCCCAGGAGAGGCTAGCGAAGGGTCCAACACCCCCGAAGAGGGGCTGGCCCTATTTGCCAGCTCTGCACAAGCCTTCTTTAGCTACCCCGAGAGTGGTGTGTTTTTACTGTCCTCGTGGATGGACTGAAAAGCCTGTCCAGCCCATAGTCACCTCAAATGTCCAAAAATTCACTTGCCCCTCCCAGGAGGAATTCGAGCCTATTTTCAGCCTCTGGTGCGAAGGGTGATTTTGAAATAACAAGAGCTGCATGAAGTCTGCTGGTTTGTTCCCTGCTGCAGGTTCCCTGCCGGAGGCCCGCACTCACCCCAGCAGGCGCGGCCCACCACTGTCGGCTGTGCACGGAGAATGCAGATGTCAGCTGCTTCCTGGGGGTGGCGCTCTACACAGAGGTAGGCCCTCAGCCTCCCCGTCTGGGGGGAGTAGGCCTGAAACTCGGACCAAGGAGGAAAGTCTTTAAGGTGAAATAACGGAATTGTGGTTATGTCTCCCCCCCACCAAGTCCTTATCTTTAGAAGAACATGCTCCGATGAAATGATGTGCTCTCTGGGATCTACTGCAAAAAAGAAGAAGTGGGAGGCTGGGCGGAAGCGGGGTGGGCCGCGTTGTGGCTCAGGGTCAAAGCCAGGTGATGGGTTCACAGGAGGGAGCCGTGCGGTGCCGTCTGCTTCTGCTTACGTCTGCATTTTCCCAAGTTAGAAGGAGAGCAGCGGACACAGGGGGGGCTGACGAGTCCGGCCGGCTCGGGCGTCAGCCTTGGCTTTCGTACCCCTTTCCGTGGGACCCAAGGGAAGAAGGAAGCTCTGTTTCCGAATCTGTAAAATGGGGCTTAATCACAGCCGCCTGGAAGGTGGCTGGGGAAGTTCGTAATGAAGTAATGCGGGGAGAACCTTATTAGCAGCCGGAACAGCAGCTGTGGCTGGGAGCCCTGGGCTCGTCGAGCCCTGGCTGGCCATTGCTGGGGGGGGGCTTTCCAGGGGGGCTGGGGGCCCGCCTCCCTCGGTGCACGTGCAGCCACCGCCTTTGATCCGACCACCTTGGCTCCACTTCATCTTTGGTTGCTTTGGACCTTTTGGGGCAATAGTTTGGAGCTAGAATCAACAGATTCCTAGGTGCAATTTCTGCTGAAATTTTGGGTGGCTGCGGCAAATTCAGTTCTTTCCTGTTTGACGTTTTCTTTGGAAGTGATTGTAACTCCCAGGAAGTTGCCACACATGTCGCTCGGTTTCCCCGCAGCAGTCCCATGTCTTTGGCACCTCTGCAGGACGGTGTCCCAGCGGGTAGAGTGGACGGTGGCATGCCCCCACAGGGCCCACCCACATTTTACCAGTTTTACATGTGCCCTTTTGTGAGTCCTTGAGCAACCCACTGGGGTCGACGTTACCGTCATGCCCAATTCCCAGAGAAGGACCGTGAGGCTCGGAGCAGTTAAGTAGCTTCCCCAAGTCACCAGCTGATATGTGGCAGACGCAGGGCCCGAGACCAAAGTTGTGCACTGAGCTAGTAGCCCGTGCCTCCCTCCTGCAGCAGTGGCTGCTGTTAACCCGGTCTCTCTGCATTTTCTCGTAGGTGAGTCCAGGCCAGAATGGGGGACTCCAGAGACCTTTGCCCTCACCTTGACTCCATAGGGGAGGTGACCAAGGAGGACCTGCTGTTCAAATCTAAGGTAAAGGGTCAGACCTTCCAGGGCTGGGGGGCCACTCCCAGGGTGCATTCCTGAGATGCAGATGTTTCCAAAGAAGGTCGGAGAACCAGCTCTCCGACAGTTTCTGCTTCGGCTTTTGTGTAAATGGAAGGGCTGGCGTCTGTTCGGGGGGCCTTCCGGGGGCTGCCTCCTAATGGCCAGTAATTAGCACTTAGCTCGGTCTATTTGGGAGCCACTAATGCTCTGTGCATTAGAGGCTGGCGCGGATGCCCGGAGCCTTTCCAGGGCAGGGCGTGAATCATGCTTTGAGAGCCTGTGGACATTTTGACACGTGTGACCCGAGGAGGGCCCCGGGGAGGCCCACAGCGGGAAGGGCGGCCTCTCTGAGTGGGGAGGATGTGTCTTTGTCTGGAAAAATATTTTGCATGGTGGTAGTACTTTCCTCTGGTTCAAAATGAAACAATGTAACAATACCAACACCAAGAAGTCCCCTCCCACCCTCCGTGCTCAGCCCTCCCATCCCCCCTTTAGGGCACCACTTACAGGAGTTCCTTCTGGACCTTTTCAGAGTTTCTTCATGCAGATATGCTTAGTTTTGGTTTTCCCCAGCATGCCCTAAAAAGGGAGGGTTGCTGCAGACTCTTTTGCGACTTGCTTGCTTCACTGGACAGCGCCTCCCGGAGCTCTTTCAGCCCAGGCACCCAGACCGTTTTCTCGCTCTTGGCCCTGGTGTCGCGTGGTATCTCGTGCGGACCCCGTGACTCAGCCTCTGCAGGGGGACACCGCGGCTCTTCGGGGTGGCGAGCGTGATGCCGGGATGAGTGGCCCCGCGGGAGTGCCGCTGTGTGCGGGGGGCAGGGCGTGTGGAGGACGCACTCCCGGGAATGGGGTCTGGGGTCAGATGCCTAGACTCGCTGCCGGCTCTTCTTTCCGGGCACCTGACGCGGGTCCCCCAGCCTCCCCGTCGCCAGCAGGTCCTGAGCTGGCTGAGCCTGGGCCCGCAGGAGGGAGGCGGCCTTCACAGCACCCGCGGCTTCTTCGGAGGTAGTTTGGCTTCTCTGTGGTCTGGAGGAGGGGCCGAGCCAGGCTGTGGTGCATTTGCACTAACGCCAGGTTCTGCACAGAGGAATGAACAAGACAGACCGACGGGGTTTTCCTCCAGAGGAGGCAGGAAGAGGGGGATCTGAGGGCAAGCTGGTGAGCAAGGAAGGAAGGTCTGGGCTGGGGCACGGCAGATTTTTGGAGGTGCTTCTGGAAATGTCTTCTGTGTTTCAGGGAGCATGTCTTCCACTCCGCCCCGAGCATCCAGGTCCCTCCAAAGTGAAACCACGATTGGTTTCATTTTAAATACCGGAAGGGGGGTGGGTATGAACAGGCCAGGCGGGACGGAGGAGACGCAAATGGCCGAGAGACTCCCAAAAAGATGCTTAAGCCCACGAGCGGTCGGGGATATTGCTGATGGAAGCAGGATGGTAGCATTTTCATCTGCCGGGCGAACGGCAGGCTGACGGGGTCAGAGCTCACGGTGAGGGAGCGAAGGAGACGCCGCGCGCGGTGGGGCTGGGTGGGCATTCCTGTCCCTACAGGGGCGCCATCCCCTTCAGAGAGGTTATCCAGCAGCGATGCGAGAACCAGTCATAAAGACACAAGTACAGCGGTAGTCGCTGAGCATCACGTGTAGGAGGAGGAATCGGGCGGCGGTCTGAACATTCATCAGGAAGGGAGCGAGTGGTTGTGCTGCGCGGGGCCCCGTGTGATCATCGCAGGGCTGCGGTGTGGCGTCCGTGTCCAGACAAGGGACGACGACCATAAAAAGGTGGCAGAGGCAGGTGTCGGAGAAACATGTACAGTATGATCTGATTTTCCCTAAAGCCACACGCTGTCCCCTAAGTGTAAGCATATGCTCTTGTATCAGAAGAAAGTGTGGAGGGACGTGTTTCGGATTATTCCAGCACATAGATCTATTATACATTATATCCTCTACTTCAGATTGTGTGTTACATGTATATGTCATCTGAACTGTTAAAATAAGCCCACCGGGCGCCCGGCTGGCTCAGTCGGTAGAGGACGTGACTCTGGGTCTCAGAGTCGTATGTTCGAGCCCCACATGGACTCAGAGCCTACCTAAAAGTGCAATATACTTCTGTCATTCAAATGGAATGGAAGCAAAAGGAAGCCCCAGAAGACGGAAGTGAATTGTGAAATCAGGAAATCACAAAAGAGGTGACAAATTCAGGAAGGTGCAGGGCCGCTGATGGATCGCCCTGCTGGCCGCAGCACCCCCAGCGGGAGACCCTGTCGGGCTGTGGACCCCAGTTATCCTCTGCTTCACCTCAACCTGATGGGGAGCTCCATGTTTAGACACGGCCCCAGACTGGGCTTCGTGAGAGTGAGAAGTTCTTGAGGAAGCGTGGGAGGGGGAGGCCCGCTTTCCCAGTGGGGGGCTCGACCACCCAGGCTCCCCAGCCTCCCCATCCCGAGCCTGCTCCGTCGCACGGCAGGACCTCTGAGCCTCAATTGCTCATCTGTCCAAGAGAGGTGCTGCACGGACTGGTGGGGGTGACGTGAGCCATATGTGATGAACTTAGCCTGGTCCTCCTCAGCATGTGTCCCTTTTGCTCTGACTGAGCCCCATGCAGTAACTGCTGTGAGACCCAGCGCTTGGAATCTGACTCAGCTGATGGAGGCCCCTGGGGCATTGTGGAGGTTAGCTGGGAATTGCTGTTCTAGACATGTGCACATAAGATTATTTAGGGCACATTTTTAAGTTCTAACGAAGAGACTCTGAAATACAGGATCTTAAACGAGGTAGACATTTCCTTTTCTTTCATAGACTAGTCTAGAGTTAGGTAGGATGACAGAGCAGCCCTGCCTTTCCCAACAGGTGACTTTCATCTCTGAGTCCAAGGTGCTTGCCTCCGCTCCTGCCTTCACATCTGCATTCCAGCCAGTGGAAGGACGAGAAGGAGCTAGGGGGTTGCACAGCCTAGAAGCGGCACACATCACTTTCGCTGTCATCTCATTGACGAGAACGGAGCCCCGTGCCCACAGAGGGGGCTGAGAAACAGTCTGTAGCCGGGTGGCCATGTGCTCAGGCCAAATCCACGCATTCTGTTATTAAAGCAAGAAGGGGCAGGCTCTGTCACCCGGAAGACCAGAAACCTAGGTGTTTTCCATGGTCCTCAGACATATAGCGATCTCCCAGTTTGTGCTAGGAAGTCCCAGGGATAGACAAAACAGACCGTCCCTCTTTCCTGGAGCCCAGAGTCTACATGGGGAGAAATGCTTACAGAGTCATGGAAGATGTGATAAAAGAGCATATTAACGGGTCCATTGATTTAAGTTTCAAATGATTTTATGGAGCATGTTTTTGCAGCGCCTAACAAAACAAAATTCAAACAGTAAAGTGTAAAGTGCCCTGTGAGAAAGGACATTTAGATCGGCAGGCTAGTGAAAGCCTTTCTAAGGCAAAAAAAAAAAAAAAAAAAATCTTTAAGCGCAGAGCTCTGGGGTGCAGCCGTGGGCACCTCTGGCTGGAGCGGCTGCCCTGGGCTGCTCACCGCTTGGCTCTTCCCCTCATGCAGGGAGTTTGTCAGTCGTGTGGTGTTGCTGGACCGAACCTGTGGGCCTGTCTCCAGGTAAGGCATCCTTGTCGCCACTGGGGGCAGGGAGCTTGGTCTAAACCCTGGGCTGGGAGTGTCCGTCTCTTC
>CM053615.1:72762049-72780389 GCA_028646535.1 Procyon lotor
GCTCAGTGGCCTCCCAGTTCCATCTGCCCCCTCTGGGCCTCGACGGCCGCGTCTGTAAGATGCGAATAAGCGCCGCAGAGCTGCTGCACAGAAGCACAGAAGCGCGAGGGGCAAGCCTGGTCTGCAGGGGCAAGCCTGTACCGCGTGCAGGTGTCTGATCAGCAGCAGCCCTGTGCGGTCCTGGTGGCGGGGCAGACGGGTTCTGAGCTCCCAGGCCTCTGTCCGGATGGGCCTTCTGACCGAGGCCACCCCAAGGCCGCCGCGGGTCCCCTGTTGGGCCAGTGTATCCTCAACCTCGTTTTGGATCTTGCCCTCTAGGCAAAAAAGCATAACCTGACGGTGAACCTGACCACGTTCCGGGTGTGGTGTTACGCCTGCGAGAAGGAGGTGTTCCTGGAGCAGAGGGGGGCAGCCCAGCTGCCAGGCCCCTCACCCCGGCTCTCAGAGCAGGTAAGGGGGCGCAGCGGAGTCCGCGCCAGAGGTGGTGACACGCTTCCAGGGCAGGGCCCTGTGACCCAGGTGGCACCCATCCCCGGGCAGTGTTCTCACGAGCCTGTAAACACTTGCTGAGCCCCAGCTCTGGGCCACAGCTCCTGGGGGGTCAAGGACACAGGGGCCCTCATGGGAGGGGCCTCCCTTCGGGAGTCCACAGGCCGTGGGGAGGCTGTGTGCAGGGACTTGTGGGAGCCCAGCCTGGGGCCTGTGGAGAGCCCCCGCCATCCCAGCCCTAAGACGTATCCCTAAGACATATTCTTTATTTCTATTCTTTTTTCCAGATTTGTTACAAATAAGATAATTTTTTATTATTATAAATAAAATTCAAGTTCTTGGGCCAGGGCCACCGGTGCCATCTCTTTCTGGGGTGTCCTCTGCTCAGATGGGCTGACGCTGCTGGGGGCCGGGCTTCCTTTCCCCCTGAGGGCCGCGTGGGCCTCTGACCCCCACCCCTCCCACCTCACCTCCCCATGCTCCTCACTCGGAGTCTTCCTCGCAGGACTCTCCCCTGCCCTCCCACCCTCTGAAAGCTGTCCCTATTGCTGTGGCCGATGAAGGAGAGTCTGAGTCAGAGGACGATGACCTGAAGCCTCGAGGTAGCCGAGCCCGAACAGGGGGTGCTGTGGGGCCGGGCTGGGGCCCCAGGGGTGGGGGTGGGGTGCCTCAGCTGTGGGCAGGGAAGGGCAGCCTGACCCACAGCCCGATGGCTGATGTGCGGTGGCTCCCCTTGGAGTGGCCCTGCCGGTCCTCACCTCCATCCTCAGCCCTGTGACCCTGCGCAGGCCGGCCCCTTGGGCCCCCCGCCTCCTCACCCGTGCAGGGCGGGCGCTGGGCCGGGCTGGCTGGAGGGCCAAAGGGTCCGTCTGTTTGACATTCTCAGGTACCCACAGCTGTTGTGAGTGGGAAGCACACGAACGCACTTGGCAGATTCCTGGGGCGGGACCCCAGCCGCCAGCGTCCCGCCCTGGCTGGGTCCTGGGGGCTCAGAGCCAGAGCTCCTCTGGGACCGACAGGCCCTCACCTTCCCTCCCCCTGTGATTGGTTCCCAGGCCTCACGGGCATGAAGAACCTTGGGAACTCCTGCTACATGAACGCCGCCTTGCAGGCCCTGTCCAACTGGTAGGTTGTCAGCTGGCCTGGGAGCTGGGGGACCTGGAGCCGTCGCCCGGCTCCCTGGAGGGCCCGCAGCCCCTGGGCCGCGCTGTGTACGTTACCCACAGACGCGTGTGTTCGGATCCATGTCAGAAGCCCTAAAAACATACACGCCCTTTGACCCAGCAGTCCCTCCTGTCCGAATTAATCCTGGGAAGGTCAGCTGAGATGTGGAGCGCATTGCCTAGGGGGACGTCCCTGTCCTCTTGTTCATGGGGAACGGCTGATGGTCCACATTTATTTGTAAAGATTTTATTTATTTGTGTGAGAGGGAGAGGATGTGAGCAGTGGGGAGGGGGGAGGGAGAAAGAGAAGCAGGCTCCCCGCCGAGCAGGGAGCCCAACTCAGGGCTCGATCCCAGGACCCCGGGATCATGACCTGAGTCGAAGGCAGATGCTTAATGACTGAGCCACCCAGGCGCCCCAAAATTCCTAATTTCTGCCTACGATAGGCTGTTAACTCCATGAGGCCAGGACATTTCTTGTGCCTGGTACACAGACGGCACCTGAGTGAGGGAGGGAGGGGATGTGTGCATAGGAAAGTCTGGAAAGATATGTGCCTAGAATCCTCCAAGGCGCTGTCCTCACTTGGTAGGGTTACAGTCCCTTACTGTTTGGCCATCTCTGGATGTACCAGTGTTTCTAAGATGATTGTGTATTTCTGAAGTAATAAGTTGGCTTGAGGAAAGGGGAAGAGGCCTTCGGGTTGGGGAAGGTTTCCCCGGAGCGGGTGGGGCTGGGGGCTCTGGATCCTCTCTCGGGGGTCAGGCAGCAGCCGGCCCCTGACCCCGTGGCCCCCGAGCCGGCAGCTTGGCAGCGCTGGAGTGGGGGGGCGGGGGGGCTGATTTAGCGGCTCGATGTGGCTATAACAAAGCACGGCAGGTGGTGTACTTGAAACTGCAGGAATTTATTCTCTCTCAGTTCTGGAGGCTACAAGTCTGAGGTCAAGGTGCGGGCCGGGGTGGGGGCGCATTGGTGTTGAGGCCTCTCTCCTTGACTGCTGGGTGGTTGCCCCCTCCCTGTGTCTTCGTGTCATCCTCCCTATCTGTGTCCACATACAGTCACCTTCTGAGGTCCCCAACATGTGACTTTGGGGAGGCCCATTTCACCCTGTGACGGGTTACCCGCAGGCCTTTCTGGCTGGGGGGCAATGGTATGCCCTACCCCACCCCCCGCACCGCCCCCCCACCAAGCAGCTCTCTCTAAGGATGCTGCGCACCCCGCCCTTCCTGAGCCGGCTCTCTCCCTGCCCCTAGCCCTCCGCTGACCCAGTTCTTCTTGGAGTGCGGCGGCCTGGTGCGCACAGACAAGAAGCCAGCCCTCTGCAAGAGTTACCAGAAGCTGGTATCTGAGGTCTGGCACAGGAGACGGTGAGTGATCGAGCCCCTGACCTTGGGCAGGCGCCTGGGGCCGGGGATTTTTCTCTGTGCCGCTCGACCAAGCACCCCCTGTGCCTTCAGCCGCCCCTTACCGGGCACTTGCCACACTTCACCTGTGTGATCCTTGTGGTCACCTTGTTTCCCAAATTGGGGAAACTGAGGCCCGGAGGGATTTTTTTTTTTTTTTTTTTTAATATGTCTTGCTCAAGGTCACCCAACTTGTGAGAGAAGGAGCTAGAATTTGAAAGTGGCGTTGCCCCGAGCCTGCGGCCACGTCCCCAATGTGTGTGCCGAGGCCCAGCCGCCACCGTGTGTGTGGGGGATACTCTCATAGGCGTGGCCAGTGACGACGGCACAGGGGCTTAGCTCCGTGTGGAACGAATTTGAGGACCGGAAATTTGGATTAGACCTGTTTCTTCAGGAAAATTGGGAATAACTTAAAATGAGTTCATAGAAATATGCTGAGTGTCAAAGCCTATTATGAAACAGTGTGATGCAGTATATCTCCCGTTCTGTCAGAAATCTGCCAGGTTTATCTCCTGTGCGTGTCCGTTTTCGTGGAAAAGTCTGGAAATGTTAATGGCACTTATCCCTGGGTGGTGCTATTAGCGGTGATGTTTCTTTGCTGGGCTTTTCTGAAATTTTAGATTTTCAATAATGAACATGTAATGTTTTGAAATTAGAAAAAAAACAAAAACAAGAAGTATTTTAGAAAGGAAACAGTTTTCAAGCAGGCTTGTCCCAGACCCACGGGCAGTGATGCCAAGCCAGCCAAGAGTTTTTCGCCTGGTTGAGGTATAACTTTGCCCGGTTGACAGGGCGGATGTGCGAGCCTGCAGGGGTTCCTGGCCCAGTCAGCGCCTCCCGGAGTTGCAGCGGACCCCTCACTGGGTCTGGTTCTGCCGCCCCGGGCCGCCTGCCTTGGCAACCCTCACCGGATTGTGTCACTCCGTGTGGGCCGCCTGTGCTAACAGGTCTCGTCTTCCTACAGCCCAAGCTACGTGGTTCCCACCAGCCTGTCTCACGGGATCAAGTTGGTCAACCCGATGTTCCGAGGCTACGCCCAGCAGGTAGGCCATCCGAGCTCTGCAGGGGGCACCCGGGCTGATAGCAGGCCTGGCTCTGGAGCCCAGAGCGGCATGGGAAACAGCAGTGCAGCTCGTGGTGACGGGCCGGGTCCCTTCACGGAGCCCTCCCTGTGCGTGAGGACACAGCAGCCTCCTGCTGAGCGGGTCACTTGCCCGGCCGCATGGCTGGAGATTTGACCTCACGCAGTCTGACTGCAGAATCAGGCAGAATTTCCCTTTTCTTAAAGAACACGTTCGATTGCAAGTTTTTGTAAGTCTAGGAAATCCTTTGGAAATCAGCGATACTTTCTGTTGCCTAAGCTCTTGGGGCCAAAGCGAAGCGGAGTGCAACCACACGTATGCCCCGGCCCCAGGCTGAGCTGGTCGCCCACATGGCCCGGTCCCCTGCCTCAGACCACCACATGGCCTGGGGTTTCACCCCCGGGCTCGTGGGAGGAGCTGGACCTATCTGCGCGGCCGCTCAGGAGCAGGGCTGTGGTCGGGCGAGGGGTGCCTTCCGCCCTCCCCCTTGGCCCCAGCACCCTGCCTGCCGCCCCTTCCCGGGCCGAGGGTTGCCGGGTGTTCCCATGCTCACAGTGTCCCTTAGATGACCGCCCGGCCCCGTGCTGCCCGAGCACCACCCTCTCTGGGAATCGATAAAGCCCTCCATGGTCACAGTTCGCCATCCACAGTTTATTAAGTTGTCACTCCCTGCCCCACAAGGACGGCCCTGTTGATCCTCACAGCGCTGTCCTGGGGTCACCCATCATCATCCCCTGTGTTAGAGGTAAGCAGCTGAGGCTCAGAGAGGTTCTACAGCTCGCTCGGGTCACACAGCACAGAGCTGACTCGGGCGGACTCAGGCCGAGCTGAACCATTCCCCAGGCTCCCCGTGAGGACCCCGTGGGGCAGGGCTGCTCTGCTAACACCAGCCCGGACTCCAGAAGCCTCCTTGTCTCTGGTTCTTAGACGTAACACAGGAACATTCCTGAGTCTGAAACGTGGGCGCAACTGTGGGCCTCTGTTAACAACCGGAGATTTTAGCAACAAACACAATACCTCCTTAAAAGGAGGAACCAGAGGGAAAAGTAGAAGGTGTAGCAGGGCCTGTTTCTTAAAAGAACCTTCCAGGCCCCCGACACAGGACCCACGAATCCTCTCCGCTCCCTCGTGCAGGGTGAGCTAGTGGTTAATTTCTCTGATCTTCAAGTTCAACACTTCGAGTGAGGAAATCCCACCCAGAGCTGGCCCTTCCCTCTCCCAGAACTGGGAGGAAAGGCCCTTCTCCCCACGCCAGTGACAGAGGGCTGGGTAGGCTCCGCACCGTGTCGCTCGGGTGGGGACCAGGGGCACTGCTGCCGACGCCACGCACCGTGGGGGTCAGGACGTTGAACCCCGTGGCCCAGCATGGTGCCCATTCCCCCGAGCTGTTGGGGACCAGCTGCCCCCACCGTGTCCTGGCCTTCTGAAGCAGCTGGGGGGCAAGGTGGCTGGGGCGCCTGGGCGGGTGTCGGAAGCCTCGCTGCCCAGACTCTGCTCAGGTTGGTGACCTGGTCAGAGGCCAGAATAAAAGCTCCACTTCTGTGACTTGAGGCCCAACCAGCCTGAAGTGGCGACTCAGATGAGTGGTGCCCACGTCTCCGGGAGGGTGCCATGCTGCCTCCAGAGCCTGTCCCCGTACCGTAGGCCCCAGTGGCAAGGAAAGGGGTGGGCCCACGGGGACTGGCAGGAGGACGGGGAGGGCAGGGAGGCCCAGAGGAAGGGTGGAGGGAAGGCTGGCATGACTCCCCCAAAATCAGCTGAGCCCTCACGTGCACTGGCATCTTACGGGGCCCCTTCCTGCTTCCCCAGGCCCCCCACCCACCTCCGGGGTCCCCTCCTATAGGCAGCAAGGTGACTTTTGAGGCTGAACACAACCCTTCCACTCTCCCACACTTAGCTGGAAGCAGGGCGCTTAGGAGCAGGAGCTGGGGCGTCACAAGGATGAGGGCAGGGGAGGATCGCAGCTCTGCCACCTCGCAGCTGCGTGGCAGGAGGGGCGACTCAGTCCCTTGGGCCGCAGTGTCGGTGGTGGGGTGGGGAGGAGATGGGGACAGAACTGCCACAGAGGCCGCTGTTAGGGCCGCTCAGCCGGTCTGTACAGCTCGCCATGAGCACCCGTGGGATGGGTCAGCTGCTGCCCCCGGCCCCAGAAGCAGCGGGGTGCTGGCGGCAAGGTCCTTCACCCGGAAAGCCCCGTTGACACAGCCCCTGCTTCCAGGACACCCAGGAGTTCCTGCGCTGCCTAATGGACCAGCTCCATGAGGAGCTCAAGGAGCCGGTGGTGGCCTGCGCAGCGGCACTGGCAGAGGCGCGGGACTCAGACTCGAGCGACACGGATGAGAAGCAGGAGGGCGACCGGAGCCCATCAGAGGACGAGTTCCTGTCCTGCGACTCGAGCAGCGACCGGGGTGAGGGCGACGGGCAGGGCCGTGGCGGGGCCGGCTCGCAGGCCGAGGCGGAGCTGCTGATCCCCGACGAGGCAGGCCGCGCCATCTCCGAGAAGGAGCGCATGAAGGACCGCAAGTTCTCCTGGGGCCAGCAGCGCACCAGCTCCGAGCAGGTGGACGAGGACGCCGACGTGGACACGGCCATGGCCACCCTCGACGACCAGCCCGCGGAGGCCCAGCCACCGTCGCCGGGGTCCTCCAGCCCCTGCCGGACCCCAGGTGCCAGACAGCTGCTGGGGACCCCCGCCCGCTTGGTCCGGGACTTCCCGAGTGCCCGTAGCAGGGGCGGGACCTCTCAGAGCCGGGCAGTGGCTCAGCCTGCGTGGCGGCCCCGCACCCCGACTGGACACTGGCGGCCGTGTGTCCTGCGGGTTGGGTTAGGGGCCGGGGTGGGCAGAGGGCAGAGGACACATGCTGGGCTCTGGCCTCGGGTCCTGGGAGGTGCCTGCTGGCAAGGTCCTCTTCCTGACTGGGCCGCGGACCCGATGTGCCTCTCCGCCCCTGGCCCAGCGACGTCCCCTCTCTGCCCCCAGAGCCGGACAATGAGGCCCACATGCGCAGCACCTCTCGCCCCTGCAGCCCCGTGCAGCACCGCGAGGGCCATGCCAAGCCAGCCGGCAGCCCTCCCCGGGCGAGCCCCGTGAGGATGGGGCCCTCGTACGTGCTCAAGAAAGGTTGGCAGGCTGGGGCGGGAACGGGGGCCTGCGGGGCACCCGCACGCGCAGCCGGGCCTGGGAGTGCGGGTCGTGCCGCGGCTGCCTTTCCGAGCAGCGGCGCCTCCCAACCCCCCTCTAACGCCACTGGGGTGCAGGGGGGGCGCCCTGTCTTACAGTGACCGAGGCCCTGGGAGGGGACGTGCATACCCCACCACGTGACGCACGTAGGACCCCGAGTCCCGGCCACGCAAGCCCCGGTGCCGCCCCTGGCCCCAGACAGGCCGGTGGGGCTGGGCCTAGTCCCGTGCTGTGCCCCCAGCCCAGGTGCCGAGTGCCGGCAGCCGCAGGCGGAAGGAGCAGCACTACCGCAGCGTCATCTCCGACATCTTCGACGGCTCTGTCCTCAGCCTCGTGCAGTGTCTCACCTGTGACCGGGTGAGCCGGGGGGTGGGGAGGCGCGGGCCTGCCCCCCGGGACCCCACAGGCCCTCCCTCACGGTGGGGGCGGGGGAGTGGCCTCTCCACCTGGCCGCCCGGCCTTTCTGGAAAGGGGTGGGCTCTGGTTGCCTGGTTCCGGGGGCCAGGGGCTTGGGAGCAGACCCTCTGTCCCCCACCCACCATCTGGGGGCTGGGGTTCGGCTGTAGACTCCCCTTGGTCTGGGCGGGGCGGAGTCCGGGAAGGTGGAGACCCAGGCTGACCTTCAACCCCACAGGTGTCCACCACAGTGGAGACGTTCCAGGACCTGTCGCTGCCCATTCCTGGCAAGGAGGACCTGGCCAAGCTGCACTCGGCCATCTACCAGAACGTGCCGGCCAAGCCGGGCGCCTGCGGGGACAGCTACGCTGCCCAGGGCTGGCTCGCCTTCATCGTGGAGTATATCCGGAGGTACCGCCTTCCCGCCTCCTGCCTTCCCGCCTCCTGCCTTCTGCAGACCCGAGACTGCGCTCGACCCGGCAGGCAGCAGATTTAAGCGGCCAAGTTCAGGCATTGGCAGGGCCAAGGGCACTCACAGCTGGATGTGCAGATGTTTCCGGGGGTCAGGGACTTCCTTGGGCACACTGGGGTGGCCTGGACTGGGTGGGCCCGTGGGTCTGAAGGCAGTGACGACAGGGGGCACGGGCGGCAGCTGGAGAGCGGCCCGGCCCGGCGGGGAGAGCAGCAGGCAGCTTCCCGGAGCCCTCGTTGGGTGCCACGAGGCCCTCGTTACACCAGAGTGACGTCAGGATCCCATCTCCTTGGGGGACGGGCCGGTGTGACCAGGCTCCCTCCACAGATGGGAAGACTCGGGGAGAGTGGGAGCGCTCTCCCCCAAGGACCCTGGGCCACTGGCTGCTGGTCCCAGGTGTCCATCCCACCCACCTGGCCGAGGTGCCTCCCTGGGCCCAAAGTGACCAAGTCTTAGTCTTGCCCGGGCCCCGGCAGCACCCCGCCAACCTGTTCTGGCTCCCTAGGTTTGTGGTATCCTGTACCCCCAGCTGGTTTTGGGGGCCGGTCGTCACCCTGGAAGACTGCCTTGCTGCTTTCTTTGCCGCTGATGAACTGAAGGGTGAGCGGGGTGGGCTCAGCTGGGGAGGGGTTGCTGGGTGAGCGTGCAGCTTGTTTCTAGAACTCACTGTCAGTGTCACCCCATACCCCCCAGCCCCGCCACCGCAGTCCCCCCTCAGGCTGGGTCTGGGCCTCCACGTCCTCCCAGCCCCACCACCTGGAGCGCTCTTAGGGCTTTGCCCGTTTCTCTTTTGCTTACCAGTTTGGTGGACAGAAATAATGCAGTCTTTAATTTTGCATTTCCTCGGTTACCGATGGTTTGTGGCAGTTTTCATAAGTGTTTTGACTGTTTTTTTATTCCCTGTTTTGAAATTTCCCATTCCTGTCCTTTTTCCATTTTTTCTGTCGCGTGCTTGGCATCTTACAAACCTTTGGGAAAGCTCTTCTAAAAAATAAAATTAATTGTGGTATAACATACATGACCTGAATGTTACCATCTTGACCACGTTGAGGTGTACAGTTTAGTAGCATCGACCGTGTTCACGTCGCCGTGCGGTCACTCTCCAGAACGTTTTCATTCTGCAAAGTGGAAACTGTCCACCCCCAAGACAGCAGCTGTCTGTTCTCCCCTCCCCCAGCTGCTGGCACCCACCCTTCTACTTCCTGTCTCCATGAGCTTGACCGCTCTGAGGACCTCAGCTAAGTCAGCTCATGTGGCTGTTTGTCTTTTTGTGACTGGCCTCTTTCACTCAACGTGACGTCCTCGGGGTTCATCCGTGTTGTAGCAGGTGTCGGGATCGCCTTCCTTTTTAATTTTTTTTTTTTTAAGATCTTATTTATTTGAAAGAAAGAGTGAGCGTGCAAGAGAGAGCACGCACAAGCCGGGAGGAGGAGCGGAGGGAGAGGGAGAAGCAGGCTCCCCTCTGAGCAGGGAGCCCGATTCGGGGCTCAGTCCCAGGACCCTGGGATCGTGACCTGAGCCGAAGGCAGATGCTTAACCGACTGAGCCGCCCAGGCGCCCTCAGAGTCAGTCACCTCATTAGAACAAAAGTCACTGTCATCACCTAAGAAATTCCAAGGGACTTCGGAATCCTGTGGCAGGAAGCAGGGTCAAAGAGCAAATACCGGAACAAATGGTGCTCCCAGTGCTCTTACCACTTAGGAAAGCACAAGGACTTTAGGACTCTGAGCCAGGAACCTCGGGCCCTATTTTCTCTGATGTCACAGCCATGTTTGTCAGTGTCTCTCCTCAGTGTCGTATAGTTCCCAGCATACAGACCTTTCACCTCTTTGGTTAATTTAGTCCTATGTGTTTTATCGTCTTTGATGCCATTGTAAACGGGACTGTTTTCTTTATTTCTCATTCGGACATTTCATTGCCGGTGTACAGAAATACCACTCGTTTTTATATGTTGATTTTGTACCCTGCAACTTCACTAAATCCATGGATTCATTCGTCCTCACAGTTTTTTGGTGGAGTCTTTAGGTTTCCTACACGTAAGATTGTCAACTCGCAAACAGTCTTTCCTCTTTTCCTATTCGGATGTCTTTTATTTCTTTTTCTTGCCTGATTGATGTGGCTACGACTTCCAGTACTGGGTTGAGTGGGTGTGATGACAGGCAGCACCCTTCTTTCGTGCCTGATTTTAGCTGATTTAGCTTCTAGCTTTTCACCGTTGAGGATGATGTTAGCTGTGTACTTGTCTTAAATGGTCTTTGTTAATGTTGAGGTATGTTCCCTCTCCGCCCCATTTGTTGAGAGCTCGTATCGCGAAAGGGTGTTGAAATTAGTCCAATGATTTTTCTGTCGCTGTTGAGAAGATCATTTGATTTTCATCCTTCATTCTATGAATGTAGAGTATCGTGTGTGTTGATTTGTGGATGAGTTAGATTCCATTTAACTGTGTGTGATCCTGTTAATACGATGTGGAATTCAGTTTGCTGGCATACTCTTGAGAATATTTCCGTCTATGTTCATCAGGGATATCGGCCCACGGTTTTCTTTTCTTTTCTTTTTTTTTAAGATTTTATTTATTTGACAGAGAGAAACATAGAGAGGGAACACAAGCAGAAGGAATGGTAGCGGGAGAAGCAGGCTTCCTGCCGAGCAGGGAGCCTGATGCGGGGCTCGATCCCAGGACACTGGGATCATGACCCGAGCCGAAGGCAGACGCTTAACGACTGAGCCACCCAGGTGCCCCACGCGGTTTTCTTTTCTTATCATGTGCTTATCTCACCGTGGTTATCGGGGACTGCTGCCCTTGTAAAGTGAGTTTGAGAGTGCCCCCGGCTCAGTTTTATGGAAGAGTTTGAGAAGGATTAGTCAATTCTTTTTTAAATGTTTGATAGAATTCACCAGCAAAACCATCCGGTCCCAGACTTTGGTTTGTCAGGAGGCTTTATTTATTTTTTTATTACTGTTTCGGTCTCCTTACTCATTATGGGTCTGCTCAGATTTTCTCTCTTCATCATTCAGTCTTGGCAGGTTGTAGGTTTCTAGGAATGTACTCATTTCTGCTAGGTTGTCCAGTTTGCTAGGATGGGGAATGGGCTGTAGTGCCTCTTCTTTTCTTTTGTGTTTCCATGGCGTCAGTTGTGAGTCCTCTTGTTTACAGTTTACTTGTCCTCCCTCTTTCTCTCTCCACTGACCTAGCTCAAGGTTTCTTCAATTTTATCTTTTCTGAAAACCAACTCTTAGTTTCACTGAGTTTTTTTGTAGTCTTTTTTCATCTCTGTTTCATTTATTTCTGCTCTAATCTCTGTCATTTCCTTCCCCTGCCAAGTCCGGGCTGAGTTTCTTTTTCATTTTTCTAATCCACTGAAGTGTAGTCAGGTTGTTCATTTGAGATCTTTCTTTCTTCTTAACGTAGGCATTTATTGCCATGAAATTCCCTCTTAAGACTGCTTGTGCTGCGCCCCATATTTGCCAGTACATCATGTTTTCATCTTTGTTTGTCTCGAGATACTTCCCGAGTTCCTTTTTGATTTTTTCTTTGACTTGTTGGTTGTTGAGGCACGTGTTGTTTATGAATTTCTTAGTTCTCCTCCTCTTCATGGTTTCCAGTTTTATACCACCACAGTTGGAAATACACTTGATAGGACACTCGTCTTCCCAAGTTCATTAAGGCTTGCTTTGCGGCCCAGCCCTGGGGCCGTCCTGGAGAATGTTCCCTGGGCACGTGAGAATGTGTTTTCTGGTGCCGTTGGATGGAATGTTCTGTATACCTCTATTAGGTCCATTTGGTCCGTAGTCACTCACGTCTGCTTCCCTTATTCATTTTCTGCCTGGACGATCTGCCCAGTGCTGAAAGTTGGGTATTAAATAGTCCCAACTCTTACTGTTTTGCTGACTGTTTCTCCCTTCAGCTGTGTTAATGTTCGCTTGAAACATCTCGGTGCTGTGGTGTTGGCTGCGTATATCTGCAGTGGTTACCTCCTCTTGTTGAAGCACCACTTTATCACTATACGGTGACCCCCTTTGTCTCTGACGGATTTTTGACTGAAAGTCTGTTTCATCCGATGTCGGTAGAGCCCCCCGTGCTCTGTCGGTTTCCCTCCGCGGGGAATGTCTTCCTCCCTCCCTCTCTCTCGGCCCACGTGCCCTTAAAGCTGAAGTGAGTCTCTTGCAGGCCGCATATCGGGTTGTGTGTCATAAGCATAGATCGTTATCCGCCTCGGCTCTCATGTCCTGTCCCTGCTCACTCTTGTCTGCATTTCCTGCCCTAGGTGACAACATGTACAGCTGTGAACGGTGTAAAAAGTAAGTGTGTGTGTTCTGAGCTCTCTCCCCAATTTCCCATTCCGACCTCTCGGTCTCTCTGGGTCGGTCTCTCCCTCTCCCCCGGCTCCCCCGGACCTCACAGAGGTGACCGCGTGGGGAGGGTGCTCATGGGGCCCCTCCGCCCCCGCCCCCACACCGGGACGCTCACCGCTTCTCCCCGATCTTCCCTGCCAGGCTGCGGAATGGGGTGAAGTACTGTAAGGTCCTGCGGCTGCCGGAGGTGAGTGCGGCAGCCTCCCGCTGTCTCTCTGCCGCTGACCCGCATGGGACGGTCACCCTTTGTCCCAGGGAGCCTGAGCTGAAGAGGCCCAGTGGCGGGGTTGGGGGGTGGGGGGGTGTCTATGGCTTTGGGGGAGTCTCCTGCTTTGTCCAAGAGACTGGCTGGGAGGTGGAAGGGCTCCTCCCTCTGTGACTGGGGACCCTCCGTCAGCTCCCCCTACACTCTGCGGCTGTGGGGCCGAGGGTGCCACCTGGAGGAAGGCAGGTGTATGGGGAGGGACCCCCTGTCCTGGAGGGAGAGGGGGAAGGAGCAGGTGGGCAGAGTGCAGAGGCAGGAACCGGCTCGGCCAAACCCAGGAAGGGCTGCGTGGCCGTGGCCGGAGCACAGAGGAGCGTGGCCTGAGAAGTGGGTGCGGGGGATGGAGCAGGATCGGGAAGCCTGAGTGGGAAAGAACTGGCGGTTAGGGTTCTGACGATCAGCTTCATGCCTGGACCAGCGCCCTCTGGGACCCACGGTGTCGGCCGCATCGGGGGACGGGCTGCGAGCCAGCTCGGCTCCCACGTGGAGCTCTTCTGGGCAGGACCCTGCGCCCGCCTGGGCCTCCGGATGGCTCTCCGCGCTCGGTTTCCTGTGTTCGCCTGGAGGGCGAGCCCTGAGTGGGTCACACAGTCGGCCTGGGTGTCCCGGAGCCCGGCCCCAAGCCCCCGCCTGGTCACAGGGCCCCGGGCAGCCCTGCCTGGCATGACCGCCGCCTCCCCCGCCCCGCAGATCCTGTGCATCCACCTGAAGCGCTTTCGGCACGAGGTCATGTACTCGTTCAAAATCAGCAGCCACGTCTCTTTCCCCCTCGAGGGACTTGACCTGCGTCCGTTCCTTGCCAAGGAGTGCACGTCCCAGATCACGACCTACGACCTCCTCTCGGTCATCTGCCACCACGGCACAGCCAGCAGTGAGTTGGCCCCCGCCCCCTACCCCCCGCCTCACCTCTGTCCCCGTCCCCCTGGGGCATCCGTGGCCAGCCTGCCCCTCCCGCCGCAGGTGGTCACTACATCGCCTACTGCCAGAACGTGATCAACGGGCAGTGGTACGAGTTCGACGACCAGTACGTCACCGAGGTCCATGAGACGGTGGTGCAGAACGCTGAGGCCTACGTGCTCTTCTACCGGTGGGGCTCTGGGGGGCCACCGCGGCGGGGCGGGGTCGGGTCCTGCTCAAGGACAGACGGGTGACCTGAGGGCCGGGATGGCTAGCCCCTGTGCCCTGGGGCTTTCCTCTGGGTGCCTGTGTGGGGGGTGGAGCCTGGAAGGTTCTAGGCCCCAGGCAGTAAGGCCTTCAGTTTGTAAGAAAGAGCCCTCTGGCCGTGGGGAAAGTGGGGGACCCAAGAAGTTGAGTTTGGGTCTTCCGTGGGGCACCTGTAGGAGCAACGAGCCGGCATTCGGGCCCGGGGTGGTAGGGCTGCTGAGAGCTGCCGGTCTCTGAGGGGGTCAGGGGGAGGGGAGGGCAGTGGTAGGTGGCTGTGGACACACCCCTGGCAGGGAGCCCAGAAACAGCTGCTCCTCATTCCCCTGTCTCACCCTTACCCACTCCTATCCACCCCTGCTCTGCCCCACCCCTGCACCACCCCTGCTCTACCTTGCCCTACCCCTACTCTGTCCCTGCCCCACCCCTGCTCTGCCTTTGCTCCACCCCTGCACCATCCCTGCTCTGCCCTGCCCCACCCCTGCTCTGTCCCTGCCCCACTCCTGCCCCACCCCTGCTCTGCCTTTGCTCTACCCCTGCACCATCCCTGCTCTGCCCATCCCGCCCCACCCCTGCTCCATCCCCGCCCCACCCCTGCATCATCCCTGCTCTACCCTGCCCGGGCCCTGCCACAGGAAGAGCAGCGAGGAGGCTGTGCGGGAGCGGCAGCAGGTGGTGTCCCTGGCCGCCATGCGGGAGCCCAGCCTCCTGCGGTTCTACGTGTCTCGGGAGTGGCTCAACAAGTTCAACACGTTCGCCGAGCCGGGGCCCATCACCAATCACACGTTCCTCTGCTCCCATGGAGGTGAGGGCGCCTCCTCTGGGATCGGGGTGTGGGGGGTGGCCCAGCCCCCAGCACTGCATCCCGGTGCCTTCGTCCGCAGGCATCCCGCCCCACAAGTACCACTACATCGACGACCTGGTGGTGATCCTGCCGCAGAGCGTGTGGGAGCACCTGTACAGCAGGTGGGGCGCGTTCGTGGGGTGGGTGGGAGGGACCCGGGAAACAAACGCCGCCGCGGCCCCCACGCTGCCCGAGAGCAGCTGCCTGCCTCCCCGTCGGGTCCTGACAGTCGGGAGGGACGGAGCCTGGCTCCAGCGCGAGCCCGCAGGTCCCTCTCGCAGAGTCCCCGGCGTGCTGGCTCCAGCCGGCCCTGCTGGGGTGGCCTGGCGTCTGTGTGGCCTGAGGCCCTCCAGGTTCAAGTCCCTCAGGAGCGGAAACGTGGCTCTCATGTCGAGGACGCCTGGGCCCGGGTCGCTGTGCCGATGGGCAGGCAGGACGTGCGCCCCTGAGAGCGTGGTCAGACAGGCCAGGGAGGCCTCCCCCGGACAGGCTTTGGCCCGTCCGCTGGCGGGCCGGGGGCAGACTCGGCCTGGTGGCAGGCGGGTGGGTCAGGGCCCCGCAGGGACATGTGTCCCTGTATTCCGTGGGAATCCGCCCTCCTACCTGCAGAGGGACAAGCTTCTGCCGCCCTTCGACGCTGTCCCCAGGGGCCGGCCGGGTGGGCTGTTGGGCTCAGCAGCTCCTGCCCCGTAGCCAAGAGGGGAGGTGAGATTGTTACTCTACCCTTTAGCCTTGAACGCAGCTTTGTGACATGCCCACCCGGGTCAGGTACTGTGGGCCCCCGGCTCTCAGGTCCCCCTGCCAGTCTGAGGGTGGTGGAAAAGTCACCAGGCCATGCACGGATCCCCCAGGGCTGCCCCACAACTGGGCCTGGGGAGCACTGGGGAGCCTCCTGGGAGGAGGAGGAGAAAGCTGCTGAGTGGAGGGCAGTCCTGGTTCTTTGGCACATTCTGGAACTCTCCCCTCAGAACACGCGCACGCTCTCTTTCTCTCTCTCTCCCTGCCCTTCCCCGGGGTGCAGGTTTGGGGGCGGCCCCGCCGTGAACCATCTGTACGTGTGCTCCATCTGCCAGGTGGAGATCGAGGCGCTGGCCAAGCGCAGGCGGATCGAGATCGACACCTTTATTAAGGTGCGGGCAGGGACTGCGCCTCCAGCCTCTGTGGGGGACCCATGGGGAGCTGGGGACCGAAGAGCCGTGCGGGCTCAGGCTCTGAGAACACCTGTCCTCTGGGAGCCCGGAGTGGCCAGACACTGAAGGCTTTGCCGGCAGGGGGTTGGCTTCCGGGGCCCCAGGTCCGTGTGCCATGTGAGTGGCTACGGAAGGGACAGAGCCCTGCCCCGCGGGCGGGGTGACTGCCGCGGGGGCTATCCTGTGCGCAATAGGGCAGTTAGCGTCCCTGGGCCCCCGCATGCCAGTGACGACAGAAATCACCTCCACACGGGGGCAGGTGTCCCCGCTAGTGAGAACCACGGGGCCGTGCACAGTGACATGGAAAGGTACCTTCAGTGAAAAAAGCAAGTGGCAAGACGGCCAGCGGAAGCAGGCAGGGGTGTGTGTGCGGCCCTGGGCTGCTGGGAACAGGGTGACCCGGGGCCACTGCCCCTCAGGAGCGGAGCGCTGGTAAACGACAGTAAGGGACGCCGAGCTTTGTGCCCGGGAGAAGACGACGTGTCCAACAGTTAACGAGGGAGCGAGACAGTGCATTCCGTTAAACTTGGGGTGGGGGGCTCTGCCTGGGACCTCAGGTGAAGAAATTCACAGTGTTCCCGTCAGACGTTGGAGGGTCGGACTGCGGCAGAGGGCTCTTTGAGCCTGTCTGGGAGCCCCCTTCGTGGCAGGGGGCGGGGGGGGGCGGCAGGGTGCTGGGGCGGGGGTGCTGACCCTCTCCTCTCCCCCCGCCCCCCACGGCCCAGCTGAACAAAGCCTTCCAGGCGGAGGAGGCCCCCGGCGTCATCTACTGCATCAGCATGCAGTGGTTCCGGGAGTGGGAGGCCTTTGTCAAGGGCAAGGACAATGGTGAGTGGGGCTTGGCCTGCCCCGTCCCCCAGCGCAGGGGTCTCCGGGGCTGTGACCAAGGGGGGCACCCCAGGCCGGCGCCCAGGGCCAGGCCTTCTTGCTGCAGCAGGACTGGAGCCGTCTTGCTCGGCCCTCCCCTCGGGGCCTGTCCCTGCTGGTGCCCTTCCCTCCTGCTGGGCGCTTTCCTCTGGGGGTTCTCTTGCCCTAGAGAAAGATTTTAGTGGCTAGATGGCTTCAGACGCCGTGTCCTGTGACCGCTTGCTTTCCAGAGGTGGAGGCAGGCCCCAGCGCCAGGCAGCCTCCCGGGATCCTCCACAGGCCCAGCAAGAATCGCTGAGCCCGAGCTCCGGCCTACCCGAGGCCGCCCTCCCGCCCTCGAGCTGCACACGTGGGCCCCCAGACTGGGGCTTGGAGCCCGGCAGGGCCAGCAGCAGGCCCACACTGGCCTTCCGGGGCCCAAGCACCAGCCAGGCCTCGGGGCAAGGGGAGAGGCCCGGGGCTCCCTAGTGTTGGCGGAGAGCCGGGCTCTGGGTGCCAGAGTCTCAGGCCGCCCTCGGGGCCCAGGTTTGCCTTCTGCCAGCTCTTCCCTGGGCAGTTCCTCCCCTGCCTCTGGAAACAGCTCTCAAGTCCCGAGGTTGCCCAGGACTACGTGTGGTTTGGGGAAGGGCGCTCAGCGAGGGGTCTGAAGTCCCAGAAATCCCCTCTGCGGGCCCCAGGGATGCCCCGAGTCCCTTCTGGCTTTTCCGCTTCTGTGGCTGAGCATCCGGTGCCCGGCACCTGCCCCCGTGGTCACGTCCCCGGACCCCGTGGGCCCCGGACAGCCTCTCCGGGGTCACGGGGTCGGGGTCTCGCCGTGAGAATGGCTCCTGCCTGCCGACAGGTGGAGGGCCGGGTGGGGGCCCGGGGGCTTCCCACGGCCGCAGGGGTCCGGAGGCTGAGCCTGAGCCCTGTCTGTTGCAGAGCCCCCCGGGCCCATTGACAACAGCAGGATTGCGCAGGTCAAGGGAAGCGGCCACATCCAACTGAAGCAGGGTGAGTCTCGCCGGCTCCAGCCCAGGCCTCCCCGGCCGGCCAGCCTCCCCACGGTCCCTCCAGGCTGCTGATCAGTCCCGCCGGAAGCCCCCCGCGCCTCCCACCCGGGCCCTGTGCTGGCCTCTGCCTGACCCTTGGGGGGACCCCACACCCCGGGAAATGGGCGGCCGCTGGAGGTGTGCCCTCGGGGGTCCTTGGAGCACCCCGAGGTTGCTCTGGAACATTCAGCTTTGCACAGGAGGGCACGGTTGCCCACCCTCCCTTGTGGGGCCCAGAGGTCCCGGAGGCCCCCCTCCAAGACGGAGGCTTCCTGGGGCAGGGGGCGGGGCCAGGGGAAGTGAGTGGGCGGCGCCAGCCCGGCCCCGACCGCGTGGCTCTGGGCGCCGCAGGAGCCGACTACGGGCAGATTTCAGAGGAGACCTGGGTCTTCCTGAACAACCTATACGGCGGCGGCCCCGAGATCGCCATCCGACAGAGCGTGGCG
>CM053615.1:72788085-72829354 GCA_028646535.1 Procyon lotor
TAATGTAATTTCCCATTGTGACTTCTGACAGGCTTTGAATCTAATACAAATGTCTTTCCCCCCAGTTTCCACAAATGATTAGATTATCCAATTGCATTAGAGAGAACTCACCCTTGCGTGCAGCACTGGGAACCCTAGGACTGTGTTAACCCTTCCCACTATGAGCAGAATGGACTTTTCTAAGTTATGTTTGGGTGTGACGATACAGGAGAAGTGAGCTGTATGTGCGAGTGTCTTTTCTAAACTACTTAGGATCTGGGTTTGAGCCCCATTTTCTCCTTTTTTAAAAAACATTAAATGCCCCACCCTTTTCATAAGCGCTGTGTTCAAATCATCTAAATCTGTCCAAGTCTACGTGCAGCATCTGTAGACTCTCGCTTCAAGAATCCAGCGTCAGTGTGTGGCCAGATATTTAATAATTTGCTTACAAGAGGGTTTGTGTTGTCCTTGAGGCACCCAGCTTAACTAAAAATAAATTTATGTTTATAAAATAGAAAAAAAACTGGTAGTTTTTTCTTTGGGCAAATGAATAGGTTTGGATGTTGTGAGGCTGGCCATGCTCCTCAGAGGAACGAGGAAGGAAGGAAATAATAGCTCAATGGAATGGATTTTATTGGTGATGAAACTCAAGGAAGTATGCAATATCTTTTCCTCTGCCAAAAGGCAGGTGTCAGAAAGTTTTGAACATCAAGACTTAACATGAGGGGCGCCTGGGTGGCTCAGTGGGTTAAAGCCTCTGCCTTCAGCTCAGGTTATGATCTCAGAGTCCTGGGATCGAGCCCCACATCAGGCTCTCTGCTCAGCGGGGAGCCTGCTTCCCCCTCTCTCTCTGCCTGACTCTCTGCCTCCTAGTGATCTCTCTCTTTCTCTCTGTCAAGTAAATAAATAAAATTAAAAAAAAAAAAAAAGACTTAACATGAGTTCTGGTGATTAGGAAATAGGTGATCTGGATTTGCAAAAGAACCAGTATATGTTAGAATAGATCATCCTGGGGCTCATGACCCATATGCTTAAATTGAAGGTAAAGCAGACTCTTTCTTCATCTCTTTTAATGAGACGGAAAATATAGCCCTTACTATCTCTTTTGTAATATTGAGAAGTCAAAGTACTCCAAGGGAACATGGAAAAATCAAACCATGTATGTCTGACTCAAATATAGGATTCTCTTGTAAAATAATAATGGCGGGGGGCGCCTGGGTGGCTCAGTGGTTAAGCGTCTGCCTTCGGCTCAGGTCATGACCTCAGGGTCCTGGGATCCAGCCCCGCATCGGGCTCTCTGCTCAGCAGGGAGCCTGCTCCTCTTCTCCCTCTGCCTGCTTCTCTGCCTGCTTGTGATCTCTCTCTCTCTCTGTGTCAAATAAATAAAATCTTTAAAAAATAATAAAATAATAATAATAATGGGGGTAAAGTAAGAGTATTTTGTGCCACTGTACCTTCCCCTATCCCAGCTCTTCCTCAGAGATATGTGTCCTTCTAGAACATCTAAAATAGTGTGCGTGTGTGTTTTAATTGGGGCACCTGGCTGGCTCCCTTGGTAGAGCATGCAAATCTTGATCTCAGGGTCATGAGTTCAAGCCCCACTGTGGGCACAGAGCTTACTTAAAAAAAAAAAAAAAAGGTTTTTATTGAGGTGAATTTACATACAATAAAGTGGCCACATCTCAAATGGGCAGCTCAGTGAGTTTTCACACGTATATGAAATCATGTGCCGCCGCCTAACATAGGGGACATTTCTAGAACCCCAACAGGCTCCCTCGAACACTCTCCCACCCCAAAGGTAACTATTATTCTGACCTCTATCATATATTAGTTGAGCCTGCCTCTGTTCTTCATACAAATTATTCAACGCGTACTCTTCCATCTGGGTTCTCTGACTCAACGTTGTATTTGTGGGATTCATATTCTTGTTGCTTCTGGTGGTAGCTTGTGTTGCCCGTTTGTGATTGTGTTGCCGTGTGTGGATATACCACAATCTGTTTATCCATTCTCCTGTTGGTGGGCATTTGGATTGCTCCCATGCTGAGGCTAAGTTAAGGAAGAAGCTACCATGAACATTTTTGTACGTGGCTGTTGGTGGATCTGGTGGCTCACTTTCTTGGGTCTATACTTAGGTGCGGCATCTTGGGTCATAGGTGTGTACCTGGCGCTGCCATGAGATCAACGAGCTTGACAAGGTAGCCGCACCGACAGGTACTCCTCTAGGGGGTTGTTCCTCGTCCTCACCAACAGCAGGTGTTTGTCAATCTTCTTATTTGAGCCTTTCGGGTGAGTGCAGAGTGGAGTCTTGTCATGGTTTTAATTTGCGCTTGCGTTTTCTGGATAAAGAATGATGTCGAGCGTTTTGGAACCACGTGAATAACCTCTCTTGTGAAGTGACCAAACCTGGGTGGCTCAGTTGGTTAACATCCGTGGTCTGCTCAGGTCGAAATCTCAGGGTCCTGAGATCAAGCCCCGCATCAATCAGGCTCCCAGTTCAGGGGAGTCTGCTTCTGCCTCTCCCTCTGCCCCTCTCTGCCCCGCTCATGCTCTCTCTCTCTCTCTCTCAAATAAATAAATAAAATCTTTAAATAAATAAATAAAAATATTTTTTCTTCCTTTCGGTATAGAGATACTCTTTACGAGTGTGTATACGTATGTGTTTATACATATGTTCACCAGTATGTATACAATTAAACAATATATTTCTATTTTCATTTTATTTTTTAAAAGATTTTATTTATTTACTTAGAGTGAGAGGGAGGGAGACAGAGAGAGAAAGCACATGGGCCAGGGGACGGGCAGAGAAGCAGGGAGCCCACTGAGCAGGGAGCCCGATTCAGGACTTGATCCCAGGACTCTGGGATTGTGACCTGAGCCGAAGGCAGACGCTTACCTGCCCGAGCCACCCAGGTGCCCTACAATATATTTTTTATGTCTGGCTTCTTCTTCTTTTTTAGATTTTATTTATTTATTTATTTATTTATTTATTTATTTATTTGACAGAGAGAGACAGTGACAGAGGGAACACAAGCAGGGGGTGTGGGACAGGGAGAAGCAGGCTTCCTGCTGAGCAGGGAGCCCAATGTGGGGCTCGATCCCAGGACCCCAGGATCATCACCTGAGCCAAAGGCAGGTCAGGCCATGTCTGGCTTCTTTTGATGAACACAACTTACCCATTTTAATAAAGTCCAATTTATCAGTATACATTTTTTAAAAGATTGGTACCTTTTGTTTTCTGTTTAAAATATCCTTACTTACCCCAGTAAATCCTTTTGGTATGCTTTTAATTGACAGGTGGGTGATGCTTTATCTTACAGTTTTCATCATTGCTGTCAAAATATTGTTGCACAATGGAAAAGCTTAGACAACCAGAATGTTATTGTTTCCAAGTCACACATCTTTAAGGATCATGCTTGGTAGTATAGAGAGCCCGTCTTTTGCTGGCCCCATCTCTCAGAAGCTCAGCGCCATCAGAACTGACTTGGTATCAAAGGACCATTCTTCATCTAGTTTCCTTTTTATTTATTTAATTAATTAATTTATTTATTTATTTTTTTGCAGGTTTAGAGTATAGTGTGTAGACAAATGGGCAACAGATTCCTTTTTAATGGAATCCATACTTCAACCTTTATGTAGCTTGGAGATTACTTTGGGAGAATCAGAAGTTTAAGTGACTATTCATATATTTTGTAAACATGTTTCTACTAATTCTTTTCTTGCGCTTTTCTTCTCCTTGGTACAGCTTTTTACCCAACCAAATTCTGAATTTGTCTATTTCTATTTCCACATGGAGTTACCCTATACCTATTTTTGCTTTTTTTTTAGTTTTAGAGAATTCTAATGGAATCATGACTTCATGGTCCCAGTCTCATTTTCAAGAAACATTTAATGGGCTGAAGGATTCCTAAGTTGCAAAGTGTTCACATTCACCATTCGTTCCCTGACCCATTATCTGCCGACCATGTGCTGGCCAGGTGTGGGGTGGACATAAGCATACATTCCTTGCCTTTAGGGAGCTTGCCTTCCATTTTCTTCCTGGTACTCAACTCTCTTTGTTGTGAATTTTCCCGTTTGCCCTCTAACCAACTCTTCAATGGCATTTTGGTAACAAAGCCTTTATAGTCAAGTTTTATCTGTCACCCTGCTTTGGAAGAATAACAAGCCAGACAAACTTGGGTGAGGAGCAGTGCCTAATCTGCATTCTGATAGACCCACAGTTGGTTAGTGTGGTATTGGGATGAAAAAGGAAAAGGTTATCAAAATGAATGGAATGTGAACTAATATTTCTGAACAGAGAGAACAGTGTTTTCTAAATGCATGCCTTACACGGAGTTCATCCATGTCAGGCAATGAATAATTCCCTTTCTCTAATTCACCCTTGCCTTGTGACTGTTGGCGCTTACATAATTTCTAAATGCAAAATAGGATATTGTTTAACAGAAACTGCAGTTAGTGGTTACAAGTAGCTACAGTAATCATTAGTGAGTTTAAGTTATGTTTTTCAACTCTGGTTGTCAGTTTCTCCTTCTCATAGGTCCAGTTTCATTTATCTGGTATGAATCTTTTACTGCCAGAATCTGAATTTTATAGGCAGTTGTTTGCCATGAAACAATGAACGTGACTTCTTTATTCAAATTCATTGCAATTCTGAATATTGACTAAGCAGAGGAATTCTCTCTAGGATGGGAGAGGTTTCCTTACTCGGCTTACTCGTGAGTGTTGTTATATAACCTGATTTGAGGAAATGTTTTAAAAGTTAAATTAAATTCAAATCTGGACCATCAGCACTCGGAAGAGGGGATCAGTTTCTCAGGGAGTTTGCATTTTCCATTTCTGTGTCTTATTATGGCTTCTAAACTACGGGACTGTGAACATTCTTAGCTTTCAAATTCTACAGAGATGTCCCTATAATGAGGTAGATTAGGAACTTCTGAGCCACTTATGAATGTAGGGAGAATTGTAAGGAGTTGTGATAAGACTTCACGTTTCTAATTGTAATAAAAACACACATGTGCTCTTTTTTATATCCTAGGTTACATAATAGAGGATTTGAAAAAGAAAAATAAAATAATAACCCGTGCTAATTTTACATAAGAGTGAGGGCATTTACTTCGAATGATTATCGGTTTGATAATTATCTCAGTAAAACAAATGAAAGGTAGCAGTTGGGGAAGGTTTCTTCAGCTGGAAGCAGTGTTTTGGGCTCTCATAAGCCCTGACAGGATAGGCTTACTTCTGTTGTAACTGAAACCGGCTGAAGAGCAGAGTGTTAAATTTTTTTACCATTTGGGGAAACAGCCTCTTGCAAGATGACTACTTTAGTCATTGTACGTATAAGGAATTGTACTATTACATTTTTTCACTGCCCTTGCTCTAGCTATGAAGTTTGACATCTTTCTTGAACATGGTGATCTCTTGAGTGCTTTTCCCAAATTTGTTTCATATCAAACGTCTCACTGGTGCTCTGAAGGAATTGTTCACTGTAACGATTTAGAAAACCAAAAAAATAATTCTTTTGAAAGAGGAAGTGGTTAGTTTGAACGCAGGAAATACATTTTGCAACTGCAGCTTGATCTTTTGGTTTAAAATGCTCTTTTATTTACAACGAGAGAAAAATGTGTACAATTTAAAGGCAACTCTCAAAAATGGATATTGTTGCTATAAGTAAACCAGTGTTCAGATCCAAGATTCTAGAGAAAACATCTTTGTTATTCTCTGGTTTATGTCTCTGTCTGTAGAGTTTATATGCTGTGTATATTTTCTCTCAGGATGCCTGTATTGATGAACATCCCGAATGGTTTTGGTTGTTTCAATTCTTAATATTTGTCCTGGGTTAGTAATGGATTTGTTTTCCTCTTTGACACTTCACATGGGAAATGGAATTTAATGGAAATTTTCTCCAATTTTTAGATGTGGGGTAAATGTATTTATATTTGGAAACAGGACATAACTTCAATCTGTATCATAAGCGAATATTAGTAAGATGAGTTTTGTGGGTTTTTTTAAAAAGGCTGTGACATTCCATGTTAGTTTTACCATTAAAAATGAATTTGTGGGGGCACCTGGCTGGCTTAGTTGGTAGAATGTGCAACTCCTGATCTCCAGGTCATGAGCTTGAGCCCCGTGTTCGGTGCAGAGATTACTAAAAATAAGCAAATAAATAAACTCAGAAAAAAATCGATTTATGATAGGAATGATGAAACATGCAATCATTTACTACAGTTAAATGTTCCACACAAAAGTATTCAAGTTGCATTCAGCTCCAAGTATTAGTTCGTTTGCTACCAGTTGCTACTATCTCTGTATTGTAAACCTTAATTTTCACTTATTTGTTTCTAAAGTAAGTGGTTTTTACACACACACACACACACACACACACACACACACAAAATACAGTGTTGGGTTCAATAAACACCCAAAAAGAAACAAGGAGGTCAAAATGTCAAAATCTCAAGTGTATCAGGAATGCTGGGGGTGGAGGTACTACCCAAAGTGAATTTATATAGAGATGAAATACTTCAGAAAGCCTCTTCAATGAAATATTTCCAGTATGCATTATTTCACTTACATTAAAATGTTGATGGGGGAGGGGCGCCTGGGTGCCTCAGTGGGTCAAAGCCTCTGCCTTCGGCTCAGGTCATGATCTCAGGGTCCTGGGATCAAGCCCCACATCGGGCTCTCTCCTCAGCGGGGAGCCTGCTTCCCTGCCCCCCCCACCCACTACCCCCCAACCCCCCCCGCCTGCCTCTCTGCCTACTTGTGATCTCTCTCTCTGTCAAATAAATGAATAAAATCTTTAAAAAAAAAATAATATTGACATGGGAAACTGCCTTAGCCTTGTTTTAGTGTTCTGAAAAGCATCACTATTGATAACCTCCAAGTTAATAAGCAACCTAGCAATAGGACTCAGTAAGACAATAGGTCATTCTCCTATCCCAGACCTGACGATTAAGATGACTTAAATAAAAATGATATGAATCTAAATGTTCCTATTGTACATAAACATGTGAATATGCATATAAAATAAAAAAGAATTAAATACATGAAGATGATATTCACTTATCAATGTGTGTGTAGCTTGAGACACTTGAGGCACTTGCCGCTCTAAAGGCTTTCGTATGGCAACTCAATAAAATACTTTTATTTTTATTCTATTCTATTCTATTGGGAGTGGGGTGGATAGAGGCAGGGGGAGAGAGACAGTCCCAGGGATGCTCCATACTCAGTGCAGAGCCCGACTGAGGGCTCAATCTCACAACCCTGAGATCACGACCTGAGCCGAAATCAAGGTTTGGCGGCTTCACTGAATGAGCCGCCCAGTGCCCCATCATTCAATAAAACATTTTCATTTTCGCTCGTAGTGAATGGCCTGCTTGGCCAAGAGCTTGTCCTTAACCTCGCTACTATGTAGAAGTGGATCGGATCTTGTTTCTACCACTCAGTAATGGTATGGCGTGAGGCAGGTTGCTTCATCTCTGAGCGTGTTTCCTCGTCTATGAAATAAGGATAAGATTGTGCACCTCAAGGGCTTGTTGTGAGGTTTCAGTGGTGTGTGATCTACAGGAGGAGAGGCCTGTTTTTGGACCACACTTAATTGGTTAACCTGTTGTCATCATCTGTATTTTGCCCATTTGTGTCCTTCTCTTTTGGTTACTTCGGGCTCCTTCCTCCTGTGTTCTCACTCCTTCAGCCAGGGGTGAATCCGTCGAGTATATTCTGCCCATTCTAGGCATGTGAGCATTTCACAAGAATATTTACTGAACAAATAATGCATAGCATCCATAGGATTACTATAGGTACCTATCACGAGGGCCCTGGTTAGCCGATAATGATGAAAGGGCGAGACAAGGAAAACTTGAGTCCACTGGACAGTAAGACAGACTATCTATGTTATATGTCCAACTACATGGTGAAGATAATTAGAATGATAGCAGTTAAAAAAAATGACTTATGAGCTATATCATGTGTAAAATCACCCGGCCCTCTGAGCAGCAAATACTGGGACTTCAAAGCCGACTATAAAAGCTCTCTGCAGATTACAGGTTGCTAAAATAGGCGTGACGATAGAATGGGGGTGTGAAGATAAACAATGTGTAGAAATGGAAAAGATGGAGCAGACAGAGAGCAACTGAGTGGAAAGAACCCCAGCCAGGGCTCTGAGGGGAACATGCTGCCCATGTTGACCTGCCTGGTGGGACAGGGGGCTGAGTAGGATCTCCTGGGGAGATGAAATGAGAACAGATTGTGACAGATATTAAAAGAAAAAGCCAAATGGCAGAATGAATGTGACCCCGATGAAACGCCGTCAAACCTCCTGCTCCAAAAACTCACACTGGAAAGATGCTTTATAGTTTCTAAAAGCCTTTTAATCCCCTGTAGAATTCTTTTGTCCCTTTCTAGACACAAAGGGTAGGGCTATAAGCTGTTGAATTATCATTAGCCTTAAGTGGCCCTGCTGAATGTGGTCCAGCCAAGACCGATGCACATTTCTATACCTCAAATTCAGTTCTTGCCAGGGGACCATATGGCTTCGCTATTGGGTTGTGTTAAATGGGCTCTTTACTATGAACTGCTGCTCTTGCCTTTGGAATTACGCAGGTGATAGTGAGTTGGGGTAGGATGATGAATAGCAATTGACAGGAGGCCTCCGTATCAGGAAGCTGGGACGGAGAAGTGGGGATTATACTGGACTAGGACGCCCAGGCACCGTCTGTTTACCATCCGTTCTCACAGCTGTGGACATATAAGGCAGGCCCAGTGTAGCTACTTCTTACGTATGATTCCCTTCTGGGTTACATTCCCTCCTTCCGGGATGATAGGTTGTCTTACTTTTTTTTTTTTTCCATGAGGGCTTGTGAACAGTACGTTCATTATTTGAAATATCTTTATTTTGCCTTCCCTCGAGTGTGATAGTTTAGCTAGGTGTAAAATTCTCTGCTGCCCGTTACTTTCTCTCAGCATATTTTGAAATATCATCCCATTGTCTTTCATCATGGATCATTCCTCTTGGGAAGCTGGCAGTCTACTTAATTGCATTCCTTTGTAGATACTTGAATCTCTTTCCCTATTGTTTTTAAGCCCTTATCTTTGCCTTTGGTGTTTTGTAGCATCACTATGATGGTTGAAAGTATGTAATTTTTTATTTCTGATTTTTCTCCTTGGGGTTCAAATGGGAGTTTTTTTTCCTTTTGTAAATGTAGGAACACCTTTCAGGTGTTATTAACTCTTCAAATGTTGCCTGTGTTTCATTCTTTCAAATTGTTGGTTCTGGGACTTACAGTAGTTGTGTATGAAACTTCTTGTTCTGTTCCGTGTGCCTCCTAGCTTCATTTTCATTCCTTCCCTTTCTTTATCTCTATATATTACATTTTGTGTAACTTTCTTAGCTACTTCGTGAATTCTTTTCAGTTATCCTATTATTTAACTCATCTATTACGCTTTAAAATGTCAGTGACTGTATTTTTTCATTTCTAGGCATTCCGTTTGGTTCTTTCTCGGATATACTTCATCTTTATAATGTCTTATTTTCTTGTGAGTTCTATTGCTTCTTTTATTTCTTTAATTATTTTAAATATGCTAGTTTTCCCACTCTCTCTTGCTCTCTCTCTCAAAGAAAGAAAGAAAATATTAAAAGGGGGCGGGCACCTGTGGCTCAGTTGGTTAAGTGTCTGCCTTTGGCTAGGGTCATGATCCCAGGGTCCTGGGATTGAGCTCCATATGGGGCTCCCTGCTCAGCAGAAAGTCAGCTTCTCCCTCTCCCTCTGCCCCTCCCCTTGTGCTTTCTCGCGCGCGCTCTCTCTCTCTCTCAAATAAATAAAGTATTTAAGTATTCTTGTTTTCTTTTTTCTTCCAAATTGCTCTTTTGGCTCAAGTTCTTATGGTGATAATTTTTCTCTCTATTGGATCACCTCTCAGTTTATTTCCTTGTGCATTTATGATTATTATTGTCTTTTTCATATGAGCATGTCTTCAATAGGGATTTTTTTTTTCCTCTGAGAATCTCATAAAAGCAGGATTATATGAAACCCAGCAAAGTTTTATATTGGTTTCTTCCAGACAACCTGGGACTAATTTTTATATTAATTGCTTGGGCTGAGAATTCTCATACCATCTGTATAAAACGTACAAGTTTAAGATTTCGTTTCGCAGAGGATGCATTTCCTCTACTCCACCCCATAGCCTGAAACCTTAACAAGCTTCCTTGCTATCTTCTCTGGTCATTAAGAAGTTTTGTTAGGTGTCCCCCAGTTTAAGAAAAGACAGAGACAAATGAACACTGAGATTAAAATAAAAGGCCTGCGGTCTTATGTCTTGAGCTCATTGATGATATATGCTGAATATACCACAGGGAAGATTTTTAGTATTAAACCTTACTGATTAAACATCTATTGTGACTCGGGTGCTAAGGGTGAATAGCTACTAAGCTATCACCAAACACATCAGATTTCTTCAAAACAGGAAGTTTGTATTTCTTTTCTTTCCCTGGGGAATATAACATGACTATTTCTTTTCCTTTTCCGAGGAATATATCTTTTCTAGAACTGCATTCAGTATTTCTGTTCTTCACCATAGCACCACAGCCATAGAGAGTGATCATTTGGGCATTAACTTTCTAGAACCTAGGCTGTCATTTTCAGCCTTCTGTCTTTAAAATCTTATGAGTGTCATATTCTGGGGTGAAGTTATTAAGAGGAGAGGGAAAAAAGAAAGATCATCAATTTCTACCCTGCCACAGTTGAAAACTCAAGTCTCTTGGCAATGACAGTGCATTAGAAACCAGGGAAAAGAAAGGAGACAAGTCTTGGAGACCGTGATTTATATTTTACTAAGATCTCTGAGCTCATATCGGATTTTTGACCAGCCTACCTTGGGGCTGTGCCAACCTCAAGAGGAACAATATCAGCATTGGCTTCTCTTTTAGCAGAAATGGTCACTCACCTTGAGTAAATAGATATTTCAATTTCTACTTTTCAAATAAGGCAACCAGGGTATAGGGGAACAGAAGGCCTTTTCTTAAAACTGTTTAGCAAGTGAAAGGCCTGTGTGGGATTGAGATGCTGGTCTCATTTGCTATCTTCGCGTGTTCTCTCCTTCTGTTTCAGTGACTGTGGACCAAAGTAACCTACAATACTGGGGCTAGAAGTTGTAAGACTGTTAGCAAGAAAAAAAAAATCAGGAAATTGCTGAAATATTTCAAGCATATTTCTTTGGTTAACTTATTTTGAAGTTTTTCTCTGTTTTGTATTTTAGCTGCCTTTATAATTTATCAAAGACAGACTCATTGTTTTGGCAAGTCCCAGGCCTGGAAGGCTCCAACAAAAACTCCCAGCACTCCATCTGAATAAGAATTTTTAAATGCATTCTTAGTCTTGAACTTGAAAATGTATTCTAAATTCAACAGTTTGCTGGGAAGTTTAAACAATGCCATTTATCGTGCAACAACATTGCTCCAGACAGAGAACTTTTTCATCTCTTCCTCTCTTAGTATCCCTCCTACTATCTTTTTAGAGCTTTTTTTTTTTCCTTTTCTGTTTATTTATTTATTTATTTATTTATTTATTTATTTATTTATTTATTTATTTTTGGATCTCAAAGGCGAGCCATACCTCTTCAGTTTTTAAGTTCAGCATTAGAATTTTTTTTTAAATTTTTTTTTCTATTTATTTATTTGACAGAGAGAGAGATTACAAGTAGGCCGAGAGGCAGGCAGAGAGGGGGGAAGCAGGCTCTTCACTGAGAAGAGAGCCCGATGCGGGGCTCGATCCCAGGACCCTGGGATCATGACCTCAGCCGAAGGCAGAGGCCTTAAACCACTGAGCCACCCAGGCGCCCCTAAGTTCAGCATTAGAATTTGTTTCTTTAATCTTTTCGGCAAAATAGAATTACTTAATCACTCTTTTAAGCAGTGGTCACTATTACTATTTTATTTTTACAGTCATCAAATTATGCTATGAATGTTGTTTTGGAAACTTAAAAAAAATGTTTAATCAGATACAGCTTTCACTTTCTCTTATCATTAAATACTCTGACAGTTTTTTTTATAGGCTGCACCTTAGGCCATCAAGGTACGAGATATATTTAACCAATGACATCACTGGGCATTTGTTTCAGATTGCTGTCTATTATAAATAATACTGTGATGGATGTCTTTTGTGAACATTTAAAATTGATTTCATTAGTGGGGTGCCCGGCTGGCTCAGTTGGTAGAACATACAACTCCTGATCTTGGAGTTTGTGAGTTTGAGCCCCACATTGGGTGTGGAGAGGACTTGAAACGTAAATAGATGTAAAAATGAATGAATGAGTAAAATGATTTCATGAGGACAAATTCCCAGAAGTGGAATTGCTGAGTCAAGCCCCTGGGAAGATGAGCTTTACAGACAAATCGAAGAGAAATCCACTATATACCAAACAGAATTTCCAGGGATTCTCCACCAGTTGCTGTTTTGGGGGGAGGGTGGGGATTGCTTTTTATTTTTTAAGATTTTATTTCTTTATTTGGCAGAGAGAGACACAGCGAGAGAGGGAACACAAGCAGGGGCAGAGGGAGAGGGAGAAGCAGGCTTCCTGCCGAGCAGGGAGCCCGACACGGGGGCACCAATTACTGTTTTTTATGGATCTCAAAACTACCTAGAAAATAGGTCAGAGTATTCAGCGGCCCCTTCCTCCCTCATACGCTGCCAGAGCCTGCGTGCTTGTCATTAACCCCGCCGTGTCCAAAAGGAAGGGTACGCTGGCGGTCAGAGCTCCTTGCTACTCTGAGAATCACCAAGTTTGCCAGCTGTCCCCTGGGGATCGGTGTGATGTGCTGGTGTCATTCAGTGACATCACTACAGCTGTTCTTCTGGAACTTTCCATTGACCTGCCCCACAGCCTGCCTCATCTGTGCTCAGTGTTGTCACGGATCACAAATTAAGGACTCCAGGTTGTCATGTTCCCAGTGACGGGGTAGAACGGGCAGGCACTTTGACTTTCTAAACCCCACCGTTCTGTGAATTGGAATTATTTACAGCAAGCGAATTTTTGTAATTGGGTGGAAAAAGAACTAAAGGTGGAGAGAGGCCAGATAACCCAGGTTATTAAATTTTGTAAGTTTAATTGTACCGACCATATATATTTTTTAAGACTTTACTTTTTTAAGTCCTCTCTACTGCTCCCAACCTGGGGCTTGAACTCACAAACCCTGAGATCCAGAGTCACATGCTCCACCAATTAAACCGGCCAGGCTCCCCAGCTTTATCCACGATATTAAGTGAGTGGCTTAGGTAGTTGGAAGAGGGGTGAATTTGGAGCCAAGAGCCCCACGAGATCCTTGTTGCACCTCCAGCCCTGGCTGCCCACCCTTCTGGATCCCGGTGATGATGGTCAAGACCCGCAGCTGCCCCAGGGCCTCCAGCTATTGGATAATAATTATGGGCAGCCTGGCAGGGGAGCAAAAATCATGAATTCCCAATAAAATCTCAATCCCCTTTTCCATCCAGCTAAAAATACAGTTGGTTTCTCTTTATGATAATGATGAAATAAAACATTGATAATACAGCTGCTCGGGAGAACCTTTACTATTGTTTCAGCTACCAGCGGTAACTATAAATTATTCTGCACGGCTGTGCCTGGATTTTGGGGAGTAAAGGACGGACCTTTTAAATTTGTTCTATTACATGCTTTTAAACAAAGGAAAAGAATGGCCTTCCAAAACCTCTGAATGCTGCTGCAGGACATGGTGTATCACTTAAGGAACAGCAGTGTATATAAAAATGTGGGAGGTCTGTGGCCATGTTCAAAAAATTAATAAG
This sequence comes from Procyon lotor, assembly GCA_028646535.1. Taxonomy (NCBI): domain Eukaryota; kingdom Metazoa; phylum Chordata; class Mammalia; order Carnivora; family Procyonidae; genus Procyon; species Procyon lotor. The sequence continues at coordinate 72,801,858 of CM053615.1, forward strand.
TCTTATTTATTTACAGTAAATATATAAATGGAATCAGGATATTTTGCCAATTTCTGTGAAAAGGGCAAAAGCCATGGGCAGCCCTGAGAAAAGACGTGAGTGTGTAATTTCTTAAGTCAGTCGACCACGTGCCCCAAGTGAGAGCGAACACGTTTCTTAGGGCACCTTATGTTCTCTGCTCATCACCACTGAGACTCAGCCAGCAGCGTTGTTTGCTCCCTTCACATCTGAAACATTCAGGGAGAAAATAACACTGAACTGAGCAGGAAGTCGCCGCACAGTTTGGCCAATGCTAATAATCTAAATTTAACTAACTAAATGGATTACAGTATTTTTATCTTTAAACCCATTAGGATTTAGAAGCATCAGTCTGCAGTTGAGTTTTAAATTATTGTTTTCTTTATTTAGAAACTGCAACTCTGACCTTTGGGGCAATCCAGCTTTCCTTCCATAGGACATTTAGAGGAGGGTGTGTGTGAGGAGTCAGTGAAGTCATGCCCAAGTGGTACATAGTTGGGCCTGTTTGGATTTAACTGGGGGAGAGTCCCAAGGGTTTGTCAAAGAAATTCTAAAATTTAAATTCTGTCTCTCTGATTGACAGTGAAAGTGTCTGTGATTAAAAGAGGTCTGTGATTTATAGCCTTAGGCGATTGTGGTCATTCTGGACTTTTTTAGAATATTTTCTCTAAATTCTATGACTGACTCATTAAAAAAAAAATTCTCTGAATTTCCCTCCGCCCTACAGTCACGTTGCTGTAAGATGCAGTGTCTTGTGTTCTTAGAATGAGAGCTTTAATTTAATTGCAAGATACAGCTGATGGGGTGGCTTGGGAAGGAAGTTCCTTTAGCAGATAATAGTCACTATTTTTAGACTGACTTAAACAAAGAGAGAAAGAGTGATCTGTACAATCTTCATTTAGCCTTAGACCAGGAGATGCACTCTCTAAAGTATCTGGTTACTCACTGGTTATTCCAGATAAGTTTTCGAAAGCACTTTTAAAGATATTTTTAAAAACATATTTGTGATGAGTAACTAACTCGACCCTAGTTTTAGAGAAAGACTCCTTCTCGGTTCCATTGCAAAATAAACATAACAGCTTACTAAATAAAAATAGATTTTCCATAGTAAAACTCGGTCAGAACAATGGCACATTCCTGGGCCCGGGATTCAAAAGTGGGTATTAATTCAAAGCAGCTGGACCCTGGGATTGAGCACAAGACCGTCCTGTCTTCCTGCCTCAGCCCTGCAGAATTTGACGTGTGACAGTATTTTACTGCTTTTAAGTGTGAGAGGGGGTGGGGAGAAAGAGACTCTAGGAAAATTCCTACAGAGATTATATAGGAATGCATATACTTATGTATTGTATTGTACTTATGTATTACAACCTTACGTATTATATTGTATACTTATGTATTGCAAGCCCAGGTTTTTGCATTTTGCAAGAAAAACTCCCAGAGGGCTCATGCTTCTTTAACATAAGAGGAAGACCCATTCCCTCTGATTGTCTGATCTGTTTTCTTCTACTCGGGGCTAAGGGTCCAGGGCTGGAGTTTTATATGGTATTCCCGATTTTGGCTTCTTCCACAGTTTCCCTCTAGGGGTCCCTAGTCACATCTCGGGATCACTGCAGATAAAGCTTGTAAAGGGCATCGCGAAACTGTTATGAGTTAATATGCTTACGAAAGCGATTATATAACCCAAGTGAACATATTATTAGAGATTTAGGGAAATTGAGAGGATAGGATCATGGCTACTTCCAACCAGATGGTGGTGGGGTACCTCCAAAAGGAACCCCCCCCCCCCCCCCCCCCCCCCCCCCCCCCCCCCCCCGCCGACCCTTGAATTTTGGTAAGACCATTTCTGAGGAAGGTTTGCAAATGAAATAGAGAATTTTTTCTTTAGAAATTTGAGGTCTACCTGGGAGTTTCCTTGTTTGTTTTTTATATTCATAACAAGGTGATACATGATAAAACTCTAAGTAATTGAAAGAGTTAAAAGGCTTTTTGTGTGGGAAGCATTAGGGGAACAGATGGTATGCACGTAGGTGGGAAAGCTATGATTTAAACAGAGGAGGGCTAGTGCAAACTAGAAGGGCATAGATTTTTGAGGGGAGCTGGGGACTTAACATTTTGGGGACCAGGTTAATATAGTTACTAGTGGACACAGTAGAAGCGGAAGCCAGAGCATATGGTCATGGGAGGGAGTTAAAAGGCTACCGACAAAGAGGACGAATATGGCCATCGCACTAACCAAAGGGAGATGAGAAGGGGATAAAAATGGGTTTTGAGATCCCAAAAGGCCTTGAGAACCTCAAAGAAGCTCAGGTAATAAGGAAAATAGTTTGGAAATATTTATATTGTTAACCTCTGTCTGAGAAGTGTTCAAGAAGAGAATGAAGGAGGCAGCAGTGAATGACCACTGGGCTTTCACCAACACGCAGATGAGTGAACAGTGTCAAGGAAGTAAAAATAAGGCGAAGCCTCCAAGTCACAGAGGCAGGAAACCATAAAGAACACCGAGATGTGGAAAATCTGATAGTAGACGCTACCGATGATCAGACAGAAAGTGGGGCATCGACTTTACTTTGGAGCGTGTCCGTGTCCTTTTTTGTCCTGCTAAAAAACGAGCGGGTTCAGTAAAACAAAACGAAAAACAAAGAAACAAAAAGTTCCCGTAGTTACGTTGGAACGAGGCCCCTTTCCTGTTGTGTTTTTGGCTCGGTGCGGTAGCTGGCCGAGTGACCTGCAGGCCAAGCCACTTCATCTGGCAGGGGCTAGTTTTTGCCCTGCGTGAACTTCAGACTGTGTTCATCAGAGATGCAGGAGGTCGTATTTCTCAAGACATCTCCAAGGTGCTACATGAATCCAGGGGGGCTCAGCAGCGTAACCATCAGCGGTATTTGCAGACGACTTCAGAGTTGACAGGCATTCTGTTTGAGCTTTAAAATCAATTCTGCAGGGGTGCCTGGCTGGCTCAGTGGGTTGAGGCCTCTGCCTTCGGCTCAGGTCATGATCTCAGGGTCCTGGGATCCAGCCCCACATCGGGCTCTCTGCTCAGCGGGGAGCCTGCTTCCCCCTCTCTCTCTGCCTGCCTCTCTGCCTACTTGTGATCTCTCTCTGTCTAATAAATAAAATCTTTAAAAAAAAAAAATCAATTCTGCAGGGGCGCCTGGGTGGCTCAGTCAGTGGAGTGTGTGACTCTTGATCTTGGGGTCGTGAGTTCAAGCCCAAGGTTGGGTGTAGAGCCTACTTAGTTAAGAAAAAAAAAGTCGATTCTACAATTCGTCAATAGTTGCCCACTTTAGTGTGGGTGTGTGATTAACCAAAATATGAATTAGAAGAAACAAATGTGTGAATTTTGTTATTGATTATTTAGGAGAAAATTAATGCAGGAAACACAAAATAGCACATACTCATGCCCAACAAAAAACACAAAGAGGGCACCATATTTACTTCTTTAAACTATGCACTAAATGCATAGTTTAAACTATGCATTTGGGTGCTTCTCTGGCTCAGTCGTGGAGCATGTGACTCCTGATCTCTGGGTTCAAACCCTACACTGAGTGTAGAGATCACTTTAAAAAATAAAAATAGGTACACCTGGGTGGCTCAGTTGGTTAACTCTCTGCCTTAGGCTCAGGTCATGATCTCAGGGTTCTGGGATCGAGTCCTGCATTGGGCTCCCTGCTCGGCAGGGAATTTTTTTTTTTTTTTTTTAAGATTTTATTTATTTATTTGACAGAGAGAGAGACAGCAAGAGAAGGAATACAAGTAGGGGCAGTGGGAGAGGGAGGAGCAGGCCTCTCCCTGAGCAGGGAGCCCGATGCTGGACTTGATCCCAGGACCCTGGGATCATGACCTGAGCCAAAGGCAGACACTTAATGACTGAGCCACTCAGGAGCCCCTCAGCAGGGAATCTTGCTTCTGCCTCTCACTCTTCATCTGTGTACTCTCTGTCTCTCAAATAAATAAATAAATAAAATATTTTTAAAAATTTATGGATTCCCCCATCCCCTCCTTAAGGAAAAAACCCCATATATATAAACCCATATATATAAAAACCCCATATATATATATTCTATATATATTACATAAAGTATATGTACATATCATTAAAAATATATGAGCACAGGTTCCCACAAGGGCCGTCTAGGTAACATAAATATGCAAATTGGGCCAAGTGCAGACAATAAAGAATAGAGACACTTGTGTCAAACTAGAAAGTGATGCCAACTGAAGACAATAGAGAATGGCAGGGTTTGTGAAAAACGAGGGTGCACATCCTTAACCTAACCTAAATGCAAATTCCAAACAACTTCTAGAAAATAACATCTGTGGCAAATTTGACTACAAACCCCTCTGGTTTGCAATTCTAGGCTCTTATCGTATGTAAACATGGGGTACTCTCATTTTTTTGCCCCAAGGCACGACAGCAAGCTCAACTACGTCACCAGATGGCAGAGGACAGCAAAGCCGATTACTCGTCAATTCTCCAGAAGTTCAACCACGAGCAGCACGAATATTACCACACTCACATCCCCAACATATTTCAGGTAAGTCGTTCAGGCCTCTCAGACTGGCTTTGCCGTTAGAGACATGTGGCTTTGGAATCATGATTGCTAGCCTTCTATTCCGAGTATTTACAGAATTCTAAATTTCCTCCAACTGAAGTCACTTTTGAAGCATCCAGGGAGCGCCCGGGTGGCTCAGTCGGTTAAGCACTTGACTCTTGATCTCAGGGTCACGAGTTCAAGCCCCGTGTTGGCTCTGCTCTGGAGCCTCCTTAAAAAAAAAAAAGAAAAAAGATCGATCGATCAAGCATTGATCGATCAATCGATCGATCAAGCATTGACTGGCAATAAGATGAAATATAATATTAATCTCAAAGTTAATCAGTGACCTTTGCAGTTGTCCTCAGTTCGCACCTGCGGCCTTTCTCGCCAGTCTTAGAAGTGCAATTCTTAGATTAGCGCCCCCTTTGCTAAAAGGACCATTCAGATTATAAAATGCCAACTTGACCTTAGGATCCCAAGCAGAACGCATAGGGTCATAAGGTTTGAACAAATGACAGTGCTTTTTTCCTGATTGTTTTTCTTTTGGCCACTCTAGGTTGTCAGAAATGGCATGAGTATCTCTCAAATAAATAAATAAATTTATTTTATTTATTTACATTATACCAAAGTGGAAGAACAAAGACATGTTCTTCCACTTTGGACATCTTTTACAACTTGTGTCCAGTTGTGGAAAAAGTAACAAGTATTTGCTTCTTCGTGTCTACACACACCTCAAACAAGAGCCTCCAGCTTGTAGATGAAAGATGCACTAGTTACCTGTCAGCCTGTGTTGGGTTGAGACCATTAACCAACACGAGGCTTTTGGTAGAGTGATCACCGCCATCAAAGGTGGAGGCAATATTTGACGTATCACCAAATGGCATCAGTAATAAAAGCACTTGAGCTTGGGGTTCTCACTGAAATTGGGAAGGAATCCTGTGAAATATACATTTGGACAGCCTCACAACTCATAAAATACGTGTACCGCTGGTGAAGATGATGGCAATAATCAACTCCAGCCCCACCGACCGGCCTGTTTCTGTCCCAGACTATCTGCTCGAGGTAACAAGGCCGCTGCAAACAATTTCCGTGAGTCACAGTGGACCAAATTAATTTCATACAAAATCTAATGTTGCAGAAAATACAGGAGATGGAAGAAAGGAGGATAGTGAGGATCGGGGAGTCGATGAAGACCTACGCAGAGGTGGATCGGCAGGTGATTCCGATCATTGGGAAGTGCTTGGATGAAATAGTAAAGGCAGCTGAATCCATTGATCAGAAGAATGTAAGTGTTATAGTTTGGACTTAATTTACAACGAAGGATTTCTGATTCCACTATTTCTTCGCCGCTGTCCACAGTGGCCTCACCGAATCATCTCACGAGTGATGATTCCAGGTCGTTGCTTCCGGGACTCACAAGTACTTTGCAGCAGTAGTAACACCACTTTCGAGTGTTCTGTTCAGCCCTCGGTGTTTTGGATTTAGCTCTCGAATTTCTTTTCCAGAAAACACAGATTAGTCTGAGACATTGCAGAATTAAATTGAAGTGTTTTCCTGTCCGTTGGCTGAGAAGCCCCCCGAGGATCTGGTTCTTTAGGGCACTGTTGACATTTTGCTGGCCAGATAATTCTTTATATTGCTAAATCCAAGGGTCTTCTCTAGGTCTTCATTCAGGTTCTTAGCCGAGATCTTGCTCTGACGCCTGCACCAATTTATCAGCCAATCCTATTGGCTTTACCTCCAAAATACCTTCAGAACCCACAAAACTCTCCCCTCCTCTGTTGTTACCCTCCTGACCCATGATCTCCATCCAGTTGGATTGTGCAGGGAGAGCTTGGATTACTGCAGGAGATGTCTGATGTCTCCTCACCTTTGCTCCCCCCATTCCTAACACAGACCAGAGGGGTTCCTTTACAGTAAGTCAGACCACGTGTCTCCTCTGCTCAGAGCCCTCCGTGGGCTTATTAATAGCAAAAGTCAAAACCACTGTGGGCTCAAAGTCCTGAACGATCTGGAACACTCTCCCTCCCCTTTATCTGTCTGATGTCACCTCCTCTGTATTCTCCCCAATCAGTGCTGTCGCCACAGTGGCCCGCCTTCCACTCCTCAGAAACCCCCCGGGTAGGCTCCTGCCGTGCTCTTTCCTCTGCCCGGAATGTTCTTCCCCCAGACATCTGCGGGGTTCACTCCCTCAACCTCCTTCAGGTGTTTCCTGGAATGAATGTTTCATTTTGCTCCTTTTTGAGAATTTAGGGGTCAGGTATTTCCTCATCCACACAGATCATCTTGTCCTTCCCCTTCCCGAACACCCCTGCTCTGTTCTCGGTGGTGCGTCTCAGCTCACAGTTATCTTCTCGTGCAGGTTCAGCTCCCAGCAAAGTTAGCTGTGCTCTTGCTGCTTTTGATCTTTGCTATCTTTAGTCTAGTTTTCCTTTGATCACACGCTCGTTACCTCCACGTCTTTGTGTTTTGTTGCTGGCACGTCCTCCTTCAAAATTTTCATTTTGAGAAACGTTGATGGTTTTTTCATGACATGGTTCCCCCAACGTTTATTGGACACCTACTTCCTTCCGTCCGCGGCGTGCTCACCACGACCCACCGAGGAGAACCTTGAACTCAGAGAGGTTGCTGCCCTGCCCAGGGCCACATACAGAATGTGTCCATCTGTCCCTTAAGCCCCTCCCCCCACCACCTGGTGCTTTTTATTTCTAAAACAAGCACTATTCCTGGCACACGTTTGAATCGGCTCACTCACTCACTCACAAGTGCCAGGCCCAGCTCTAAAGATGGGGATGGACAGTAGCAAAATAAATGAGAACCTTATTTAGAGTGTGGAAACGGGATGAGCGTGTGGGGGAAAGTGAGGTAGGAAAGGATGCCAGGAAGTGCCCGAGGGGATAGGGGTGGCTAGTACACCAAGAAGTTTCTTTCAAGCAAAGACTTGAAAGAGGGCACTGAATAATTACTTACATGGGATAGAGGACAGAAAGCTCCCAGCTCTGTCAGCCCCTCCTCCAACAAACTGGGTGTCCCCTCTGCCCTTTTCATGCAGTCTCAGAATCACATGATTACTTAGAAGTTCAAATGGGTTTATTTGTGTATGGTTAATTTCCATTTACATCAAATGACCAGGGTTCCATTTGAGCACATCAGTGAGTCACTGGCACACCTGACATTGTAGATTTGAACCCGCTGGCATGTGTTTAACCACATGTGGCAAGAACAGTGGTGTCTTACACAGGGCGGTTTGTTTCTCCTCTCACATAAAAGGTGTCTGCAGGCAGAGGGTCCAGGCCCGGCATGGACAGATGGTCCATAAGTTCTCAGGGACTCAGGCCCCTCCTAGCTCATAGCTTTGGATGATGGGACCTTCAACCCCAGCATGGCTTCTGGAGCTCCGACCATCACATCCAAATTCCAGAAAGCCGAATATGGAGACGGGCCCATGCCATCCCTTTAAAGAGTCTTCCTAGAATGACACACCGTCCTGTCTGCATCTCAGAGATCTCAGAGGTCGAAAATTAGGTGTCCACCTCCTGCTGCACAGAAGGCTGGGGAGTGAAGCCATTAGGCGGGTGGCAAGGTGCCCAATTTAAAATCAGGCTTCCTATTCCTAAGAAGGAAAGACAGTTGGCTATCCGAAGACAGTCGGCAGTCTGTGGCCCGTCTCCAAAAGTCAGTAGTAGCCAAAGTACCTAAGACATACCAAAATGTGGGCTTATATGAAGAATAGAGATCTTTCCAGAGAGTCCTCTCTGGTGTTTTTTGTTTGTTTGTTTGTTTGTTTTAAGTCAGATGATCATTGATTTCAAATGTTACTACAAATCACATGTGCTTTGGTCATCCCTTACGTATACCTCTACCTGTCTCTCCATCAATGACATTGTGGTTGTGATCGCCTTACACATTTGTCTACCCCACCCGACCCCAAGAAGGTGTAGCACCCAAAGTTCCTAGCAGAGTGCCCACCCCAGAGTAGGCGTTCAGATCATTGATTTATTCAGCAAATATTCATCACACACGGTTCTCGCCGGGCACCGTCTCGGTCTAGGGATACAGTAGAGGAAAGACAGACGAGATCTGGCCTGTGTGTGGGGGAGGGTCTCTGAACAAATGCACCCAGAAGGAAAAATCATGCAATTAATATAATTTATATATATTATATTTTATTTATATCATTATATATATTTATTATAATTAATCTCCCTGAACCGCGATGAACCAAAGAAGTGAGAGAGATTATCTACTCTTTGCTTTGAATTTGTGGATGCTAAACTACCTTAAGAACTCCTGATGAGTAAAAAAATAAAAAATAAATAATTAAAAAAAAAACCAAAAAGCTCCCGGTGAGAACCAGACTTCCATATTACTGTATTTTTCAAGGGAAGTTCATAACAGTGGTCCATTTTTTTCTGCTTTTAGCAAAGTCCTTCTTACTTCCTATTTGTTTCTGCGGCTGCAGAAAAATGGTCATTGAGGGTATCTTCCCTCTCATCTAGATATACAGCTTTACGAATAGTGCTTATTCTTTCTAATGGTAAAACTATTACTAGAAAAAAATCTGTTATCAATCAATGTAGATATAATTCCGTAGATAACTATAGAGATAAAATTCTTTACGATAGCCTCTGTATGGGCCATCATAATTCGTTGTGTAAAAAGTATTTGCACGCGTTTGAACGGATTCGTGTTTGATGGGTGTAATTTCAGGACTCGCAGCTGGTAATAGAAGCTTACAAGTCTGGGTTTGAGCCTCCCGGGGACATTGAATTTGAGGATTACACGCAGCCGATGAAACGCACTGTGTCAGATAACAGCCTCTCGAATTCCCGAGGAGAAGGCAAACCAGAGCTCAAGTTTGGTGGCAAATCCAAAGGAAAGCTATGGCCCTTCATCAAAAAAAATAAGGTACTGATGGTTGGACCCAGCGTGAAATGAGTTTTATATAAAGTGTGGCAATTGTGACTTTCTCGGTTAGTCTTTAAAAAACAAAGCCAGACAAGACTTAAGACCGCAAGCCTGTAGTTCACGGAATGCAAGAAAGAGCTAGCATGCTGTTTTATTTTAAACCATGATTTCTCTTTGGTGGTGGTCCCTTTGCCATGGCCATTTGTCTTATTTCAGATGCATTGCCACCTGACTCGTGTCACCCACGCTAACACTGACCTCTACTGACCTCTTGCCCGTTTCCCATCATGCCTCTCACTGCCAAGTCCGCTGGCCGCCGGGTCCCCGCAGCTGGGAAAGGGGGCGCTGTGCAGGATTTCTCTAACCGTTGGTCAGCAGCTCTGATCTGAAACTGTCCCCGCGGGTTAATAGCTTGGTTTTTGACTTCACATTAACATGTGCCTCCATGAACATTTTGCGTTTTCTCTTGGTAGCGCGGTCCGTGGGCGCACGACAGCGCTAACCCGGGGCATCGCGTGTGGTCGAGGCAGCATTACCGCGCTCCCCCGAGAGTAACTGCATATTTGATTTTTCCAAGACTGTCTTGCTGTCTTGACAACCTTGGCATCTAAGGTCCTTTATGTTCTCTCGTCCAGCTCTGGTGGTTTTAGGTGGTTTCGAAATCTTTACCCTTTTCTGGCCTTAACTGGTTTAGCATTAACCAATCGGAAATGTAGTTTTGCATGAAGAGAGCCTGCATGAGCTTCGCGTCGGAGATTTCTTGCTCTTCTTCCATCCCTTTACTTACTAAAACCTCCGCTTTTCATCGTGTTCTACATGTTTTCTTTTGGACCATGGCCGAAATATGTAATCGTCTGTGTTTTACTTGCTTTGGATTTCAAATATGATTTGATGCTTATTTTTGTTTTGTGTCTTATCTTCTTGTTTCTGATTTTACTCTGTCACTGCTCCATCTTACATGTAGCTTATGTCCCTTTTAACATCCCCCCATCAGCCTCCCCCTCCCCCCCCTGCCTCTGCCTCACCCTCTGCTGTTCCCAACGGCCCCCAGTCTCCCAAGCAGCAAAAGGAACCCCTCTCCCATCGCTTCAACGAGCTCATGACCTCCAAACCCAAAATCCACTGCTTCAAGAGCCTAAAGCGTGGGGTAAGTCCTGCTCTGGAATCCTGTCTCTCTCTTGTGCGCTCGGGGCGCATGTGTCGTTCTGCATGACTTATTTTGTTTGTGAATGAATCCGTTGTGTTTTCCCGTAACACGGAACAGTTACCTGGGCTCCACCGTAGCTAGAAAGAAGAACCCCAGTAGGGGGAGGAGAGAAGAAAAAAGGAAGCAGAGTGGATGGAAAGAAGAAGAGAAAGCCAGCCGGCCGGCCCAGAGTCCCTTTGGTCTCGAGCACATTTTGGAAAGGCTTTTCTCCACTTCCCTTTTAAAACATCTAAGTCATTAATACTCTACCTTGATTTTACCCAAAAAGGAAGCTTAGATTCGCTTTCCAGAGCCAGCGACATCCGAGATGAGGAATTGGAAGTCACTGTAGGCACAGAAAATATTTGCTTGATAATTGCTGAGACGACGCGAGGGTCACAGAGTTACTTGTGTCCGAGCTAAGCCTGGGGGTTTGAGGGGGAAATGTCACAAGCTCACGGTGGTTTCTTGAGCTGTGTTGGAGAACTTATAAGATGGTGATAAAATGTCTGTTGGCTGGACGAGGCCTCAGGCCAGATTTATCTTTAGAGGAGGCGGTAGTAAGCAGCTGGCCTTTACTGAGCACAGACTCTATTCCGTGCGGTCATTTACTTGTCTTCCACTGCCCTTGAGCCGAGGCACTATGACGTCCTTATTTTACTGATAAGAAAGCCGAGGCCTCAAAAGCTGAGGCTAGGAAGAAGTAAAGCCAGTGGGCCTGCTCGCCGTCCGAGGTTCCATGACGTCGAGCCTCGGGGAGCACCTATTTTAATAGGGTTGACTCATTTAGTGGATGTCCTTTAAACTCCGGCTTGCCATTTGGATTACGATCACCTGTGCCAAACTCACAGAGTTTTGTGCAACTGATCCAGGAACCAAAAGGAGTCACCCATTTGATTTCTAGGACAAGATTGGAATACAGTCATCTGGAGCCTCCCAAATAAATCGAACTGATCAGTGCAGTCGAAGCCATCCCCTGATAACCTGTATAATGAATAATGAGGCATGGCGATCAGGAGTAAGCAGACATGTGTGCCCAGTAAGGTCTTTTATCCTGACCCGTGGGGACTGCAAGGCAGTGGTCGTGGGACGTGTTCTCATAGAAACATAAGTTTTACTCTTCCCTTCCTTTGGGTAAAAAAGAATGTAAGTGTATCCTATCAGGGACTGAAACAAGGAGTGGCACATATACTAAAATTGGAACAGTACAGAGGAGACTAGATTAGCACGGATGACATGCAAATTCTCAAAGCATTCTGTATTTTAAAAATAAGTAAATAAATAGAATGAGGGACAACCCCCTCCCCGATTCTTTACATGCAGAGTCCCTTTAATAGGGGGATCTCAACATTTTATGCAAAGGATACAGATAGTTGGCGAAATTGTCGTCTTAAGGTTCCCCAGCACGTCAGGTTAAGAATTAGCAATGTAATTTCCTCAAGATTTCAAGAGAGCCATTGTTAGAGGGCAGAGCGTATCTTCAAAAGTGGGTGATGGATCGTGTTGAGCTCTATAATTAGATCTCAATTCCTGGCTTGATCGGGCTGGCTTTGAAAACTCCCCGTCTATCCCGCTTGCCCCTGGAAGAATTTCCAACATCCGGCCGGGGTGTTTTTGCAACACTATAAAGTTTTATGTTGACTGCAAGTCAGTTAACCAACCTCTCTGCCATTTGCAAGACCTTTACAGAGCGCTCGTTCATTCTGTTTCTAACAAGTACCTCTGCATGGTCTTTTGGAATCTCATGATGGAGTATGCTGAATATTTGTGATTGTTTACCATTCGTTTCTGTGTCTGTGTCATCTCCTCCTCACCACCACAGTCTGTTGGTTGCAAATGGTTTTCCTAACCTGTGTTTCGTGATGTTCTCTAAATGTTTGGGAAAAGACCAAAGAATGTCAGTAATCAATAAGTATATGGGAAAGGTGGCTAGGAAAAATATGCCCCTTAAAAAAACAGTGAAATGAGAAATGGGTTATTATGATGACTTAGAGGAAAATCCCTCTTTTAAAAATGGTAATGAGCAAAATGAATTGTATTTCTTACTCTTTAAATCTGTGCTCAGCAAAAACTCGGTTAAAAAAATTTTTTTTTCTCCACGCTGTGTTTTCCTGAGAGTTAACACACATGTACACATTCTAGAAGAATTAGTAAATAAATAGAAACACATGTCTGCTTCCTTCGTTTTGGGTCAGGCTGTACTCAGCTAGGGTCAGGTTTGAGGTCCCTTCCTTCAAGAAGTAGAAGTGAACAAAAAAGAAAGAAAAAAAAAAGAAAAAGGAAATGCATCACAGAAGTAAAATTAGGAAGTTCAAAAATGAAAAACAAATCTGAAGTTTGGGGAAATAAATTTGATTTTAAAGCAATCTCAACAAAGAAGCTACACAGATTACAGGGCCCATGGTGAAAATGATACTGTCCTTCTGTTCCCTTTATTTTTCCTTTCTAACTTTAAGACTGTTGTGTCAAAAGACAGGAAAAGTGTCCTAGGATAATAGATCTGTGATTTTAACACATCTGTTAATTTATTGTATTTTCAGTTTTCAGATCCAGACTTCAGTCCTTTGTTCTTATTATCTGAATGTGTAAATCCTATGCAGACATCTCTTAGCGTAGCCGATTTTGTGTCTAAATAATCAACCAGGATATAATGCTTTTTTGTTGTGAATCATTGGCATCTGTAAGAAAATTTTGTTTCACTGAACATTTCCACAGTATACCACCCGGGCTTTATTAACCATTTTTTCATCTTTACCTAAGGCAAGGAAAAATGAAACTAGATAGTGTGGTCTCTGTTTACAATTTGCAAATGTCATTTTGTTGTCTTAAATTAAGATTTCTCTTTCTGGTCTGGGCAAGGGCCTTCTAAATCTAAAATGGACCCATTTCCCCCGTGTTTTAGAGTTCATTGCGTGGAAAAAATCCCGTCGAAGTTGACCGAAAGGTTTGGAAAATCCTTACTGATTGTTTGTCAGATGTTACAATTTTATGGTCACTTTAATTTTATTTATTTTATCTTGTTCTCTTGCTGATTATTGGCAGACTCAGTCTTTCTGTTTTCACAAAGAACTCATGAAGAGGACGATAGGGAAACCCACGTATGCTTTTGAAGCTAGGGACTATGTTGTAAGTTTACCTGTGACGGCCAAGGCATTGAGTCATGGCACAGGTACTAACCCCACTGAGAGCACTAAGACTGGGGACCCGGCAGTGAAATTCTCCCCTGGGAGACCTGGACAGGGGAAGGGCCTAGTTGTTACTATAAAGTCAGCCCCAAACTCCTTCATCTGGAAAGCTTGGGTGGGAAAAAGGAACCAACTTCCCAAGAACCACCAGGCTTCCCCAAAATGGCAGTGGACTGAGCTTGGCTCTCCCCCCCTTCTTCGCTGATCGTGACCACCGTCTGAGAAGATGTCCATGGGTGAGATTTTAGGGCAGAATCTCACCCATAACCACGGCTGCAGAGCGTGGTCCCAGGAGAAGGACACTCTTACAGACGGCGGTCATATAGCTCGTGCGAGGACCCGCCTCCCCATGTGAAAGAGGGGGATCCGTAAGGGGGTCATGCCGTGAAGCTTGGGGAACCAAAACAGTCATGGGGGCGTGGGCAAGGTCACGGAGCAGTCACGTGACTTTCCACGGACCATAATTCAACGCAGTTACTGATCTACTTGTTTTCACCGTCCCCTTTCTTCGTACTCGAGGTTAGTACCTGTGGCCACGCAGTAACACATGGACCCGCTGGCTCTGTGTCCCCCTCATGTGTTATTGACATGTGTGGCTCCCAAGGCTCCATACTTGTTGCCTGAAACTGACCGCTTTCTAGTTCCTCAGATGTCTCGCAGTGCACCTAATGCAATTTTCACAAGTATTCTCTTAAAGGCTTCAGTTTCCCCTGTTAAGTGATCTAACTGGCTGGCTTACGGCTTAAGACCGAAAACCGGTGTCTGATCGTCACAAGGGAACCACATTCCGTGATGGTGCCTCGTGTAGAGGACCCATCACCGTCCACTTCAGAGCATTGCATTTGCCTTGAAAATCCGGGATTTCCTACGGTTACTCAGATTTATTTTCGATCTTAACGACCTGTTTTTATTATGAAGTGGTAATAATTCCCATGCTATTAGTTTCGATGTTAGAGTTCTTTTGGAATGCTTAAGAAAGAATATATAATTGATATGCGCATGTAAGTAACAGAAGTAGCCGAAGAGAGAGCAGGTAGTGTTTGGAGTTCAAGCATCAGGTCTTTGAATTTGCCACATCTAGACGATCATGTGTAAGAAAACATTTGTAGGGCGTAGTGCGCTTTGTAGGGAAGATCTTTGCCAAGTTTTCTGCTGTGCACCCTGAGTGTTGTCTGTAAAGACCCCACGATGTGACGAACCGATCTGTGCTAAAGCTCACAGGAGGGGCCCACAAAAGTAGTCAGGGGTGTGCTTGTACGTACCTCGTTCTCCCAAAAGTTTTGTCTCCCTGCTTCTTTCCTTAAAGTCTTTTCTCCCATAGGGACGATTTCCTTCAAAGCTTAATGCCTATTTAAAAAGAAGTGTCCATTTTGAGTTCATCTTAAGAATAAGATTTTTTTTTTTTTAAACCTGGTTAAGGAATTTTTAACACCCTGTACTCTCAATTTAAAATCAAAAGGGCACATTCTTTGGTACTTTGTCTCCAACATATTTTTGATCCTGCTGCAGCTGCCTGAACTTTTAGGATTGATGACAGCCAAGTAAAAATGCACCACGCTCTCAAAACACCGCTTTCCAGCCATAGAGTGTGTCTCACCTGTGAATGAAGAGCCAGATGTTTCTTTTTCTCTAATTTGGAGATGCCTTTTAATCCGTTTTGTGTCCAGTAATCACTCTACCTTTGCTAATCTCCAGGCCCAGCAAAATCGCACCTGCTTTCTCCTGATAATTGTCAGGAAATGCATAGCAAGGGGTATCCCTGGGTGGTTGAGGCAGTGAGCTGTCTGTTTCCTAACAGTAACTCTCAGGGCAGCTACTCCTGTTAGTTCCCCAGATGCTCTGTAGCCCCCGTGGGTGGGGCTCAGAGTGGACAGCGAGCCTCTGAACACCCCTTCAACCCTGCAGGGGGTGGTGAGCAGTACGAGAACGTCGTCCTGCCTCCAGCCTGGTGCAGAGAGGCTTTTATGGATCCTGCAGATGGTTTCCTAGAGCCCCTGGTTACCCTTTCACCCGCTCAAGAGTTTGCCTTCATGCCTTTGAGAAATGCCAGTCTTCGCCTTTATGAGAGTTCCTTAACATACATAAATACATTACTTGTATGTTGCAGAAGTCATTCCTCTTCAGCTCCCCCTGTGAGTAAACCTTTCCATGTGAAATGTGGTGAACAAAAGGCTATGTGATTATTTTTGTCTTTTATCATCAGCACGTGTCACCAACTGCAAACTTATTTTAGCTTATATCCAGGCTGATGTGACCCACACAGAACTGTGAACAGAAACTCTCCTTTTCTATCTTTATTTTTTGCTCTGGCAACGTGGCAGCTAAAGGAGGGTTTTGGCAGGGACCAGACCCTCTTGTGAACGTTTGCACAGATCCGCTGCAAGTCATTTTCTCAAGCGACAGGTGAATTTCTGTGTTATGTTAATATGGTGCAACTGACCGAATCCCTCTTCTTCTGATGTGTTGTCTCTCTCTCTTTTTTTTTTTCCCGTTACCTCTTCAATTTTTACGTGAAGCTTTCTCTCAAGCTGGTAAGCACAATGATTCTATGCATGTTCCAAATCTAATCAGGTTTTTCGGTGTATGTTTCTCTTGCGTGTGCTTTCATTGGTGTTTCTTCATTAGACCTTTGCAATCCAAAGGTCCAGAATCTACTAGGGGCAATCTTAATCTTTTCAAGTTGCTAAGAAAATTAACACTTAACTCATGATTTGGTTTCCTTTCTTCCTGGGGCCTTAAGAGGATGGCAGATGTTAATAAACTTTATTCAGATGTGAGCGGAAATATACATAATTGATATTGGGGAGTTTATTTATGGATCATTCGGAGTAAAAGTAAATTTAACAGCTAAAGATCCTTCTCCCTGGGAGCCACAGAAGCAGGTGAAAAATGCCGAGAGCCTGCAGGAGACGTGCAGGAATGGTGCCGGTCTCAAACTCAGGTCCAAGGCAGCCTGCAAGAATCACGACCCATGGGATCTTTAAGTTGCTACGTAAATATTGGAGTGCCTTGTGCATAGCTGATTTAAGAAATCACAAGATGACTTTATGGACAGTGAAAAGAGCCTCCTAAGCCTTTCTAAAACAATTTACTTAGTGTCCTGTGTTGTTCCTACCTAATTGCATAGCCCTAGTACAAGTCAGACTAATCATTAAATTTATTAAAAGAAACTTCTTAACTCTGTAACCCCTAACTATATTTCAGAAATCTGTAAGTTACATAGTATTCTAAACACCACAGCTGAGAATGTCTTAAAATTATGGACAGTGATACACTGTAACAATCACCCAGGAATAAGGTCAACTACTGTATGCATTGCTGTTGATGATGCAGGATAATAGTTTCTGGTTGTCCTTATCTACACATTTGTACGTGTACATGGATACATATATGTGTGGACCTCCAGAATTTTTTCAGCCTGACTCAGTATTTGGCAACTAACCCAACCCTAGAGAAAACGAATATTTCATTAAATGGAACATTTCTGAGACTGTGAAATAAAATCCCCAGACGAGTCCTTAATTAAGGTCTCTACGAGAAGGAAAACACTCTAAATGTTTCAATGAACTGCATTGGGTGGCAGCATGAATTGGGGAGGAACTGGGTCGATTAAGTAGGAGTCTCTCGGGTACTGGGATTTCTTCCTTGCCCTGTCTGTATTTCTTCTTTTGCTGAGATGCTAGCAGGAAAAGGTAACAGTATTAATAAAATTAGGCGGTCTTTCTGTCTGAGATAGAAATCATTTGACCAACCTGGTATGGAATTGTTGCCTTATACCATTACTTGGAAGCCAGTAAAGAAGGGAAGCTTTGCCCAAAGATGCCTGGGGTGAAAAAAGGTGTGAACTCTCAAGAGGCAGCTCATGCTTCGTGTGCTCGTGGCTTATGCTCCTGGGGAGAGGGCTCAGGAGCAGGCATTTGATTCCAGAAGTGTGTAAAACAAGGTCCTCCTAGAGCCTCAGCCACTTGAAGTATCCCTATACATGTTGACCCCCTCTTGCAAAACCAGTGCCACCCGTGGGTCCAGTCTCTTTCCAAACTGGGCCACTCCAAAGATTTCAGAAAGTCTACTCTGACTCAAAGCTAGAAATATAAATTCCTTCATAGTAAAACGAAATCGTAGGCCAGAGTATTGCTTAAAATCATCCAAGCCTTAATGGCCTTTCAGGGGACTTCCAGACACGTGACGCTCGTTTGGATCTAGAAGAAGCCGTGACCTCAGTCATCTCCAAGGGCAATGAGAAGTTTGCCTGAGGCACAGTTCATGAGATTAGTTTCTAAATAACGGTACAGAAACACAGAATACCTATGGAAAGGGACCTAATTCATTCCTTTATTATTTAACGGTTTTTTTGGTTCTCATAAATGATCAAAGTTAAATTTTTTGCTGTATAAGGGATCTGTGTCTAAGTCGCTAGTGTTTATACACAACTCCAAACCTTACACCTGCTCACAGTCTACCCCTGAGTCCCATATGGTAGCCACCCATCACGGTGCCCATTCAAATGTTCATTAATTAAGATCCAATAAAAATGTAGAATTCAGTTTCACAGTTGCACTGGCCACATTTCAAATACCGTATTCACAAGCCCAGAGATGAGAACTTTTCCATCCTTTGTAGGAGAAATTCTTTGGGATTCCTAGCAGCTTAGTAACTATTAACGAATTAACATTGAGCGCTCCCTGGCTTTCCTGGCTTCCGAAGCAAACGTGCCTTTTGTTTTTGTGGCATTCCAGCACCAAAAAACAAAACAATCCCCTCAATTTTGAAAAACTTGCTGCTGTGATTTAAGTAGCCTCAGCAGGCAGACAAGGTATTGTGCTTTCAGGCTCAGGGCTGGAGCTGAGCGAAGTGAAAAGCACACGATTTAGGTTCCCGAGTGTTCAACCGGAGACTCGCACAGGGGACAGAAACAACAAGCCTGATTTATTCTTGTGCTGAAGATGAGTTTGATTCATCTTCGCTTTAGAGGCAACTGAACTTGTTTGGTTTGCCACGAGGGACTAGCCACTTGTGTTCTGGTTTCCCTCATCTCTCTCTCTGTCTTACACACGAGGGCACACGCGCACACACACACAGGAGTGTAAGAACATCAGCTGGAAGGTGTGTGCGTGGCCGTGCGGTAAACGCGGTTGCATCACACCTAACGCCTTAGGACGGGCGTTCTGTCCTATGCGGCCAAGGAGCCTCGATCACAAGCACCATCATGTCAGCTGCTTGGCAAATTCAGCTCGATTTTGCAGTTAACATTACCCGGGTCCGTTGTTTTCCACCCTCGCGCCCCAGCCAGCTTGTTTCATTGGCGCTCAAGTAAAATCTCTTTTTAAATTCCTTGGCTTTATCCCTGGCAATTGAATCCATTTCTCTTTCTTTATGAAAATCGCTTTGTAGAAGCAAAGGCACTTGATCCCCAGCAGCTTTAGCCGCAGCCCCTGACAGGTAAGCACCTGCAGGAGTCTGGAAGCTCGCTGTCGAGGGTTTCTACCGAGCCCGCACGCCCCGAGGAAAGACAGTGCAGATTGCTTCTGAAGGGGGATCGAGATATCAAAATAGGCTCCTTCTGCTGGATTGGAAACAGCTGGCATGGCTTTCGGCCCCTGGGAAGTTGGTGTGGAGGTCGGGGAGCCTATTCTATGTGGATTTTCTGAGGTCATCCTACAGATGTCAGAAAGGAGTGACCCGACTTTTAGAGGCAGCAAGAGGGGAGGGTGCAGGGGAGGATGGATATTTTAATGGCCTTTCCTCCCACATCCCACGAGGAACCGGAAGTCCCATCTGTCACTTGGTGGGGGTGGAAACTTTTGGCCTCAGCCTGTGTGGAGAGGATAGGAAGAAAGAGTAAAGCAGTGCCTTCAACCTGAGACCATTGATGGGGACACTTGTCCCTGCGTTGTAGGAAGGGAGCAGAAACCTCAGAAACCTTGCCACCAACACTGACGGTCAAGGGAAGGATCTGCCTCAGAATGTATATTGCACCGATTCTCCGGGGAGGTGGGGGATCCGAGGTTTTTCTTCCCCTCCTTCCTTCTGCAGCCTTGCTCCTTGCCTCGGCCGAGGTGGTCTGGCCAGCAAACCTGGACCCTGACCCGGTGTGGGGGACTTCTTTGCAATTTGCATGCATTGATCTTGCATCTCAGCTGGGGGTCTCGGGAAAGAACTTCCCTTGAGTTCATGAAAACCCATGCAGACGTCTGCACCCTCCCCGTGTCTGGGGGGAGGGTGTCCTGCGGGCTTCACTCGGTATCTGTCCTCAAGGAGGAGCCTTGAGCCTCACGTGTGTTTGCATTTGCAGGGCGCCACGCCTGAGGATTTCAGCAACCTCCCGCCCGAGCAGAGAAGGAAAAAGCTGCAGCAGAAAGTTGATGAATTAAACAAAGAAATTCAAAAGGAGATGGATCAAAGGTAGAGTGGAGCGGTATGACCGATTAAGAAGTTCAAGTTCAGTGTGGAAAGATGGGAAATCCTAAAATAGCTTCAAGAAGAGTGACGATTTCAGCTGTGTGGGTTTTTGTTTTTGTTTTTGTTTTTGTTTCCCACGGAAGGTCTACCTGTTGGCTTCATTACAGAGCAGGAGAATTCTTTTAACAAATAGGTTTTACTCTGAGTTTGGGGAACAAAATACATTTGGTTATCTTTTTTTTTTTTTCCTGTATTTCCATACTTTTTTTTTTATTTTTCTTTCCTTTTAAGTTTTAAATTTTAATTTTAATCCAGTACAGTTAGCATCCAGCGTCATATTGGTTTCAGGCGGACAATATGGTGATTCAGCACTTCCATACATAACCCGGGGCTCGTCACCATAAGGGTCCCCCTCGTCCCCTTCCCCTGTCATACCCATCCCCCCACCTGCCTTTTTTTTAATCATAAGTGTGTAGCTGAGTTTTTTGTACAATTGAGGAAGAGGAATGCGGCATGAATCCCACCCCCCACCCCCCTTGCCCCACATTCTGGCTTTGGGTCTAAAATGTCTTTTTGAGGGTAAGCGGCAGTGAGCCTTCCCAGAGGTTCTCATGTCTCCGTATCTCGTATTGTAATAGAGCGTCCTGATGGGGTCTAGAAAACAAAACACAGTATGTCTTCTTACACACACCAGCAGCTGTCAGAGGGGGGATGTTTCCCTGCTCTTGAGAAGCTCCTGCATCAGGATCCCACTGCTGGGGTCCCCGGTTTTCTGAGCTGTTCTTTGAGTTCGATCCCAGGATGGTATGTATATATATGCAAAAAATAAGACGAAAAGATTTGGTATCTCTTCATTTGTGCTTCCCTTCCCACATTTGTAGCCTGTAGATCTTTGCTGTCGCCTAAGAGCTGCCTGGTCTCTCACCTTAAAAATTCCCACCGAGTGAATTAGGTGAATCATTCCTCCATTTGAGATTTTCTAAAAGGTAGCTTGAGGTTTTGTGCCCTGTAAACAGGCCAAAAGGTGCTTCTACATAAATTTAGTTGTGGCGAAGCTGGGGTTAAAATTTGGTAATGCAAAAAGCCAACAAATAAACAAAATTGGTTAGGCAGTACAGTTGAGTACAAAAGTAGTAGTTTTAGTACAAAAAAAGTAGTTATTTACCACTGGTAGAGCAACTCCTGAAAAATGGGTGGTTTTATATATTATTTATTTGTATTTTTAATTTTTTTTTTTTAGAAAGAGAGAGATTGCGGGAGGGTCGGAGTGTGGAGGGACAGAGGGAGAGAGAGAATCTCAAGCAGATTTCCCACGAGCTCAGAGCCCGACTCCAGGCTCGATCCCATGACCCTGAGATCATGACCTGAGCCGAAATCAAGAGTTGGACACTCAAAAAAAAAAAAAGTTGGACACTCAACCGACTGAGCCCCGCAGGCACCCCAAATGGGTGGTTTTATAAACCCTATTACCGTGCATAACAAATAGCAGCACATACAATTAACTTTGGTTTGGGTTTGGGTTAGAAATACACACCACGAGATGAAAATCTTCTTTATCCATTTTATTACATGTGGGACCAAATATAAAGAGGGTCATGCATGTATCGACCAGTTAAACCTTGGCCTGTTGAATAAGCGAGTAGTTATATTCTGAACAGGAGTAAGAAGTTCTGACTCGGGTATTTGAAACAACACTGTAGAAGGTCATAGACACCATTGTCCCAGAATTATATAGAAAAATTTCTCTGCCACTTGGGTTGTGGCCGTGGAAGCTGGTTAACCTTTTAACCCTCACTGTGGCCTTGCTGGTAAGAAGGCCAATGCCATTTAACCATTTACTAGATGATAATTGACTGAGCATTTACTGTGTACAAGGAAATATCCTAGACCCTGGGAATAATGTGATAGACAAAACACATGAAAACCTCTGTTCTCATGCAGCTTACATTTTGTACAAGAGGAACAAGACTGGCCTCATCAAAAGCACAAAGTGTGAGGGTAGATTTAAAATACCCTGGGGTTCAGGGGTGCCCAGCTGACTCAGAGGAGTGTGTGACTCTTGATCTCGGGGTCGTGGGTTCGAGCCCCACATGGGGTGTAGAGATTACTTAAATAAATAAAGCTTTTTAAAAAAAATTTAATGCCCTGGGTTCAAATCTGGTTCCACCTGTTTCTGTTGCAGACTTTAGACAAGCCTCTCATCCTCTTCTTGATCTTAACCTCTTGACCTTACCTTGATTTCCTCATCTTGAGAAGGAAGTTAATAGTGAGGATTAAATGTGTTGGTGTACAGGAGGTTCTTGGACCAATGAATATAGTGTCTGTAAAATAAAATAAGTATGTTCAATGTCAACAGACTACATGCCCCAATTAGATTTTCAGACTGGACCAAAAAAAAAAAAAAATCCACCTTTATGCTGCCTACAAAAGGCACATCTAACTCACAAGGTATTAAAAAAAAAACTCATAAGGCATAGAAAAGTTGAAAATAAAAAATGGAAGAAGATGCACCATACACTGGTTGGCCAGTGCCAGCCAGAAGAAGACTGACTTTCAGGCCAAAAAAAAACGGTCAAACTATTCAGCTCAAGAAGGTCAACTTCATAACATTAAATGCTTCAAGTAACAAACAGCTCAGTTTAAAGCTGTAGGACTGTATGACCTCAAAACATAAAAAAGATTATACTATTAACCCTTTGACGTGAGTATGTACAAGAAATACAAACACATCATTGTTGGGGGGAATTTTTAATGCAGTTCTCTGAGTGACTGGTAGAACAGATTAACAGATTCAGGATAGAATATTTAATAATATAATTGACAAAATTGACCTCAGACACATCTATCCAATAATCGCATGGTGCGCATTCTTTTCAAGCACACACAGAACATTTCCAACAACCTGAGCATATCCTGTTTTCACAAAGCAGATCAACAAACATCCAAAGCTAGACACCATCCAAGGTGTGTTCTCTGAAGCCTGCAGTAAAGTTGGATACTAGTAACGAACATTTAGAAATTAAGAAGTGTAGCTCTAGATAACTCAGACTAAAGAAGAAATCATAAGAGACATTGGAAAGACAGGCCTGTACCCCTGAAACAAATAATATATGTTGAAAGAAAGAAAGAAGAAAGAAAAAGAAACACACTGAAAGCACAATTAAAAAAAAAAGACATTGGAAAATATTGGAGCAGAGGTGAACCTGAATCCACATTCTACACATCATTTACTGGGCTATCACTAAGACCATAAGGCCTTAAAGGGAACTTTATAGCTAAGTTTCCATCTCAAGAAGTTAGAAAAAGCACAGCAAATTGAACCAAAGAAAACAGAAGCAAGAAAAGAGTATAAGGGTGCCTGAGTGGCTCAGTCAGTTAAGCGACTACCTTCGGCTCAGGTTATGATCCCAGTGTCCTGGGATTAAGTCCCGCATCGGGCTCCCTGCTCCGTGGAGAGCCTGCTTCTCCCTCTCCCTCTGCCTGCTGCTCTGCCTACTTCTGCTCTCTCTGTCAAATAGATAGATAAAATCTTTTAAAAAAGAAAAGAGTGTAAATTAATGACACAGAAAAACATATGCACTTAACAAAGAGGATCAACAAATCCAAAAGTTGGTTCCTTGAAAAGATGAATAAAATTAAACTTCTGGAGAGACCTATCAGGAGAGACAGGAGGAGGAGAATTGAAGGTAATGAATCTCGACAAGTCTTTGGAGAAGTTTTGCAGAGAGATAAGGTAGTAGCTGGAGGCTTAGCCATAAAGTCAAGAGAGGAATTCGGTAAAGTTGGATATTACAGTTTGTTTGTTGTAAGAGTATTTATTCATCTCGGATATTTACTGAGCATCTACTGTGTGCAACGTAGTGCCCCACCACTGGGGAGATACCAAGTTAACAAAAGAGCTTGAGCACAGAGAGCTTCCGTTCAAGTAGGATGAGACCGACAATAACTAATAATAAGCATAACAACTGATGTATAATGTTGGAACGTGATACACGCTGTGGGAAAGAAGGAAGTGCAGCAAAGTTGGGGGTGGGGGGTGCAAGTGGAGGGAGGGCCGTAGTGGAGAGGTGGCTAGGGGAAGGGAACGGTCAGTACCCACTAAGGAGCAGCAGGCTGGATGGACTCAGATGCGAGGGGGTGGGGCCTGGCCTGGTGAGGACTTGTGGAAATTCTCTTCCTGTTATTTCTGTATTTTCAGTTAAACTATTTCCCATGACTCTGATTGGGTTTGGTTCATTGATCTTACATTGCGTGACAGGTCCTGTGCCTTTTACCAAAGCTCATTCAAGTTGGCCCTACTTACCACCCTCAGTCATTCTCCCTAAACTTTTAACATCTCGAGCCCTACTGAACCCTACTGAAAGTCCCTCAGAGCCAGAATTCAAAACTGATAGAGCTCTTGGGTCCCAGAGATAGCTCCAAGCATGGCTGCCACGCTCCTGGAGGGGCTCATCCCCCCAGGCTGCTGCGGGCCAGCCGCCATCATGGTCTCAGGAAGGGTGTGGGATCTTGCGATATGTTGCTTGGAGGCTCGGTTGCCCACCAGCCACGGATACCAACTGTGGGTTTGGTTTCTTAATAGTCGAAAGAGTGTGTAATAAAATTTCCAAAGCAGTTAACTGTGCCTCTCCATGAGGGGAACACATGGTAGCCCACAGGACCCAGAGTCCCAGCTGGAACTTTGGCTTGCACAGAAATGTGCGTGTGGGTATTTGGACTTTGTTGTTGTTGTTGTTGTTGTTGGGGGCAAAGGGAGGGACGGGATTGATTTACATTTCTCAATTGCGGAGGGCAATGGGAGGTACCAGACACCATTCAGAAAAGGCAACCGAAATTTTAATATCCGTCTCTGGATTATACAGACCTCGGGAGCAGAATTCTTACAGAGTTTCAGGGTGAAAGCAGACCCCGGTCCTCCCAGTCCACGCTGTGACACCGCCGTCCCCTGTGCCCACTCACACAGCATGCGAGGTGGTGGGAGAAGACACTGAGCCAGTGACATTCACCTTGGCCGTGTCCTGCTCCCTCTTCTTTTTCAGAGATGCCATAACAAAAATGAAAGATGTTTACCTAAAGAATCCTCAGATGGGAGACCCAGCCAGTTTGGATCACAAATTAGCCGAAGTCAGCCAAAATATAGAAAAACTGCGGCTAGAAGCCCAGAAATTTGAGGTAAGAAGACGCTGTGGGTGAAAAGCTCTATCGGAAAAAAGGAGAAACCGGGGAGGGGCTGGGGGTCGTGGTGTGTTTATGCCGTAGCACGCCAGCGATTCGTCAATCAGATGTGGCTGGAGTGGGGGGGGGGGGGGCTTGGCAAGTCATGTTATAAGTAAAAGCGGTCACCCCCCGGCTGTTCTGCCCCTCGGCCCAGGACTCCCCTAAACCCGACACTGATCAATGTATTTGTATGCGTTGTTCTTTGTGCTTCGCTTGGTCGGCCCTGCCCCAGCCCCAGCCGATAAAGGGTACAGCTGCGGTTGGGCCATCGTGAATCCGGAAGTTAAAAAAGTCAAGTCAAATACGTTATGGTTCTCACAAAGGACCCATTATCAAAGGGTTATAGAGGTGGCAACCGCTGAGAGACACCAATTAGGAATGAGTAGGAAAAATAAATAATACAGGTTTTAAGGAGGGAGAGAGGAGCACTCAGGAGCTATGGGAAGAAGGCTTCTTTTACCTACAAATTTCGAGGCTATGGAGCATGGAAGAATACATCAGGGGCTGATCGCTCCAGTCGGAGTTGGTTACTTCTAGCAACGGAGCGTCAGACACGGCTTTTAGAGATTCTTCCTGGAATCCGTCAATCAGTTACTACGGTTGGAGGGTTGAGAACCTCGAAATGTCCTTTCCTGTCCTTTGGCCTTTTTGACACTCTTTCAAATGTTGCCCAAGATAATTTTATCTTTTATCTTATTTGATTTCCTGTGTACACGTTTCTTTACCATTCAAAAGAGTGACTCCCTCCTCAAAACAAAAGGTTCGTGTAGCTTTCACACTGAGTCACTGCTCACGGCGGCAGGAGCGTCCTCTTCTCCAGGGGGAACCCACGGTCACAGAATTTTGGAGCCAGAAGGAGCTAGAAGCGACTTATCTGATTTCACACAGCTGCTTTAAAAAGCTCTGGAGTAGAGGGGCACCCGGTGGCTCAGTGGGTTAAGCTCCCGATGCTTGATCTCAGCTCAGGTCTTGATCTCATGGTTGTGAGTTCAAGCTCTGCATTGAGCTGCACGCTGGGCATGGAGCCTACTTAAAAAAAAAAAAAAAAAAAGCCCAAGAGTGTAGCACACAGTCCAGCGCTCTTTCTGCCCCATTGTGACAGCTGCCTAAACCCACTTGCTTCTACTTTTCCAACGTGAGATGTGCTGGGAGCCTTAGCCTGTGGGGACCCTGTGCAGCCACATGCAGAGACGCTGGAGACCCCCCACCCCCCACCATGGGGTCCTTCTCGAATCTCAGCTTCAGGGACCATCAGGCCTGCCCCCGAATTTGGGATGTTTAAGACTCCCTGGTCGGGCCCTCAGCTGAGCTCAGACCAGCGTCTTTGGTGGCTTTTGCTTGCAGGCCTGGCTGGCGGAGGTGGAGGGCAGGCTGCCGGGGCGCAGCGAGCAGGCCCGCCGGCAGAGTGGAATGTTCGACGCCCAGAACCCAGCCACGGTCAACAACTGTGCCCAGGACCGCGAGAGGTACAGTATCTGTGCCGCACCTGTCCGGTGGGGAGCAGGTTTGCTTTGTGTGCATGTCTCGGTTCTGGAGCCTGGAAACGAGCAGAAGGCACTTGCTCCGTATGCCGAAGAGCCCGCGATGCCCGACCTGCCCTTACCCTGCTGCGTGGGTCTTTAGGGCCATGTGGGGCAGCGAGGGAACACGTAGGGTGATGGCGTTGAAGAGGGGGGGTTGTGAGCGCTTCGCTGGGCCGTGGCTATAGTTGCTGTGTGGTTTCCTCTCTTGAGCAGCCCGGATGGCAGTTACACGGAGGCCCAGAGTCAGGAGGGTGAGGTGAAGGTTCTGGCCACGGACTTCGACGATGAGTTTGACGAAGAGGAGCCCCTGCCCGCCATCGGGACCTGCAAAGCCCTCTATACGTTCGAAGGTGACCCGCGTCCGCCCGGTTCCCCACTTGCACACGCCGTCCCATCTGCCGCGATGGGACCTTCTTCCGAAGCCTTCCAGATCTCTCTCTCCTGTCTCACCCTATTGTTCACTCACCGTCGTCATCAGTATTTGGTTCACAGCTGCACGTTTTGCCCACTGGTCCGCGCGATGGAA
>CM053615.1:72829854-72858817 GCA_028646535.1 Procyon lotor
TGCCCCCACACATTGTTGTTTGTTCTGTTTGTTGGATGGCCCTCATCAGCTCTCATAGCCTATGCAAAAGCATGATTCTCCTTTGAAGCAGTGGGGACCAAACATCTTAGACCTGGACCTGTCGATCACTCTTCTACGGCTATTTACTGAGTACCTATTAGGCATCAAGCACTGTTCCATGCCCCTGGGATAGATACTTTAGTTTATACAACTCAAACACCCCCTGCCCTTAAGAGGGTTCCATACTAGAAGGGAGGAGTGGAAGGCCACAAGTAATAAATATGATATATAATGAAATTATATTTATGGTAGAATGTTAGAAAGTTATCAGTGCTACAGAAAACCCATGAGGTACAGCAGGGGGGACGAGGTAAGCCTCACTGAGCAGGTGACATCTGAGCAAAGACTTGAAGGGAGGCAAGAGGGTGGGCATGCGGATCGAGGGGAAGAACATATAGGTGATACCCATATGGAAAGGTGAGCTCTGCGGTGAGAGCGTGCCTCGTGCGTACGAGACACAGCAAAGAGGCTGATTAGCGCCAAGAGGAGGGAGAAGGAGGAAACAGAGGGCATCAGAGAGGTTGGGGGAGATGATCACATAGGGCTTTGTAGGACGTCCACAGTAAGGGTTCTGGATTTATGGAGTGAAATGAAGAGTTGTTGGAATTTTGGACAGAGTGCCATGATCTAGCTGCTTTGTAGAAAACAGACAAGAGGGGATAAGAAGAGAATAAGAGAAACCAGTTAGAAGCCTCGTAATAACCCAGGTGAGATGTGACAGGGATCGGACCACAGGGGCTGAGGTAGAGGTCGGGAGAAGGGGTCAGATTCTGGGTAAATCTGCAAAGTACAGTCACTGAGACTTCCTGATGGCTTACACTGGGTATGGGGATGGGGTAGTGGCAGAGAAAAGGGGGATTTCTGACCTAACGAAGAACAGGATTTCTGACCTAGCTGGGAAGGAGGCAGCTGCCATCAAAAGCATGGGGAAAAGCAGGGCTGTGCAGATGCACATTTAAGGCAGACAGATTCGGTTCCAGACACTTTCTATTTCGGAGAGGTTTTAGGAGATAATGCAAAAATCTATGTCGGAGTCCAGGACAGAGGTCTAGCTTGGAGGGACACACCTGCGAGCCATTGTCACGTGGATCATACTTAAAAGCCAGATGAGATCACCAAGGGAACACAGATGGAGAGGGGGAGGTGACAGGGATTGGGCGCTAGGGCATATCGGGTGAAGAGCAGGAGGCAAAGGAGGACCCAGCGAGGTAGGAAGGAAGCCAGAAGACTGGAATTAGGCCAAGCAAGGAGGAGGAAACGTCCACCCTGTCAAAGCTGCTGATGGGTCAAGGACGCCGGACTGAGGACAACCGACTGGGCTGGACAATACGGAAGTCACAGGGGCCCTGATAGGGCAGTTCCGGCTGAGTGGCGTGCAGTGAGTTTAAGGTAGTGAGAGCAGGAGGATTGGAGACAGCAAGTAAGGGCACTTTGGAGAAGTTAGGCTGCAAAGGGGAGCAAAGAAATGGTGGCACCTGATGGGGAGAATGACCTCAGGGAGGTTTGGTTTTGAATGACGGGCGTGCTTGTGCGTCGGCGGGGAGAGTAACCCAGTAGAGACTGAAGAACTAGGGTCGTGGGAGAGAGAACCAGTGGGGCTGAGTTCCGGAGTCGGAAGAAGGGGGGACACTGAGTGCATAAGACGGGAGGCCTGGGTTTAGACAGAAGCATCTGAGGGAGGTGGGGGGCGGGGCACAGATTCTGAGAGTCCCTAAATTCTTTTTTTTAGTTAATTTTTTTTAAGATTTTTTTTTTTTAATTCATCTGAGAGAGACAGAGAGAGCACAAGCAGGGGGAGCAGCAGACAGAGGGAGAGGGAGAAGCAGACTCCTTGCTGAGCAGGGAGCCCGATGTGGGGCTCCATTCCAGGACCCTGGGATCATGACCTGAGCTGAAGGCAGACGCTTAAGCGTCTGAGCCACCCAGGCACCCCAGATGCTGAGAGTCTGAGGACGTTTTCTCCTGACTGCTTCCATGTTCTCAGTGACGTAGCAAGCAAGCAGTGAGGATGGGAAAGGAGATGATGGGTTTGCAGAAAGGGGGGAAACTGAGTCACTTCAGTGAGTGGGGAAGCAAATCGGCCAAGGATAGAAAGGATGCTTATGTTCTGGCATCGAGGACCCGGCTGAGGGCTCAGTATCAAGGAGGAGAAGACAGTCTGAAGGGTTAGTAACCTTCTTGAGGGGATTTGTTCAATTACTCCTAATCTTGTATATCAACTTCTCCCAATAAGTACAACTTCAGATACCTCTTAGGGATGTAATGAAACAATGTTAATAGATAAATCTCAGGGGGTGCCTGGGTGGCTCAGTCGTGGAACATGCGACTCTTGATCTAGGGGTTGTGAGTTGGAGCCCCACGTTGGGCATAGAGCCTGCTAAATAAATATTTAAATCTCAGGAAAAGTACCTCTCAAGAGATTGCCATCAGAACCTTGACACTGATCCTCTATTTCAACTCGTGATCCCCAAGAGGATAAAACAGTCCATGGAGAGCCATCATATGTTACCCTAAACCCACACTGGAATCTGCATTCTTTTCCAACAGCCTCCCATTTTGTGGCTTGTCCTCCATCCCTCACCCAGGGTGATGAGAAAGGGCAAGAAGCCAGGTGCGATCCACAGCGGGAGCTAAGAAAGCCCTTTCCCTTCGTGACACAGAACCAAGCAGACATTTGCTAGACGCTGAATGAATGGCATCTAATCCCAAAGCTCCCGAACAAAACAGGATCGTGACAAAGGTGCTAGGGATGACAAGCGTGAGCTAATAGAAAAAGAAAGGCAACACACAGATAAATCCATACGGTGAGACCATATTTTGGCTAAAGACGTAATGAGACCCATTTTCACACGAAAGGCATTATGATGAACAGTGCAGATATTTGACTAATGAGCACAAAGCAGCCCCTTCCGTGTCGCTACATCAGGACGTGAGTCTGATAACACACACGCGGTGCCAGAAATCGACCTGGATTCAGCAAGTCATCAGGGTTATTTCATTGAGCAATAGGTTTTATGTTTGATTTACTCAATGGAAAACAACACATATCATCCATAAAAACATCCATATGCACCGCTCAGGTGCTTATTTATAAACGACACTAGCTCTAGAAGAATCCACCTTCTTTCAGGGACACCCGACATATCCCTTTTGCAGACACTCTTTGGGTTCAAATGAAATGTTTCTAGACCAAAAGTCATCGGACCTTGAACAGATAGATCTTCGAACAATCTGCACTAACCCATTGCACCAAACAAGAGATCATTAAAGATTGTGCCCACCATGTGAAGTTCCAGCTTCGTTCTACCAACGACTTTTACGCATTTTATCCCAAAGCACAGATTCCTTGGATAATTTCGTCATGGAAGACGTAAGTGTTCCAAGCACTTTTAAAACACTGCCCCCGTGGGACTCTTACAGGCTGCTGGACAGAGCGTGGAACGGGAGAAGCATTTTGGAAAACTGTCTACTTAAAGCTAAACACCTATGACCCCACAATTCCACTCCTGGGTGTAGTCAGACCTCGTGTCTGCAGACAGGAGGCGAGCCATACGCCCAGTGGCCGAGGAGTGGGGGAACTGCGGTAGACTCACACCCAAATACCAACCACCAGTGAAAAGCAAAAAGCTCCCACAGCCACACGAATGAATCTCCCAAGCCTAATATAGAACAAAAGCAGCCAAATACAAATAGTGCCTGATAAGTGAGTACATTCACATGAGGTTCGAAAGCAGGCGAGACTGTCCATGTCACATGTCAGAAGAGTGGACAGCCGTGGCAGGAAGGCGGTGCACCGGAAGGGGCCGGGGGGCCTCTGGGCCTGGATTTGCCCATTTCTCCATCTGGGTGCTGGTGACAAGGGGGAGTTCACTCTGGGAAGACTTCTGGGGCGGTACACTTATGATGTGCACTTCTGTCTCTCTCTCTCTATGATACTTCAGTTGGGAGTTTTCTGGGGAAAAAAGAGTAGCTCCAAAATTCAGAAATCATCCTTCATAAAAAAAAGAAAAAAAAAGAAAAACAGAGCCTAAGGCCAAATAATTAAGTTTTTACTTTTATGGTTCTATGAAAAGGAATTTTCTCTATCAAAAGCAATGGTTTCTAATTGAAATATGACCTTACATAAAAGGGGGGAAATATTTAAAGGACTATCCATTCACAGTATAAATGAGGACATAAATTACGGTTACATCCATTTTGCAGTTAACAAATAACCTTTTTCAAAATCAACTTACCTGAGTTGCTTTGCATAGCTGAGTTCGATCTCTGTCCTTTCCTTCACAAATTTGATGTATTTCTCGAGAATGTCAATTCCCCACTGTGTGTGTTTTTCTAAGTTGTCAAATTGATCCTGTTTAAAAAAAACAAACAGAGAGAGAGAGAGAGCTTTATAATCCTTCTCGGTGATTAATACAATTTCAGTGAACAATTCTCTCAACAATATGTCGCTGTGTAGAAAGCAGTTCTAATATTTTCCATGATTGTACTGGGTGCTTCTCTTGTCCAGCGGTTTTAAGTCAACATTACCAAATTTGGCTTGAAAACTTACTGAACTCTGACCCATTCGTTCATGTTAGAAACACGGTTTGGGGATACAGTTAACATTCTGGGGCAAAAGAAAATATCTTTTCCAGATTCCAAAAACCGAGAGGTGAAACACTCACATGAACTCAGTCGTGCTTGCCAGCCCCTTACCTGTTATCTCGGAGTTAATTCAAACCAGCTCACTGAAATTTGGGGCAAGCAAATGGGAACAGGAAGAGTGACAAAAGCCTGCTCTCTTCAAACAGATAAATGACTCATGCGGACTTTATTCAAACATTCGAACATTTATGAAACCCACGCTGTGGGCCAGGAAAGGAGCCGGGGATCCGAAATGAACAGAAATAGAGCCCCATCTTGCCGAGTGCCTGGAGGTTCCTAGTCTGGAAGAGTGAGAGGAGGTGGGTATTCCCGTAACAGCTACCGCAAAGGCGAGGACACATCCAGGAATCTGGGGATTGAGGAGGAGGAGGTAGAGGGGGCGGGGGACGGGACTTGTCCCTCTGGAGCAAAGGTGGTGGGGGAGAGCTCAAGGGAAGGATGGTGGTGGGTAAGAAACTGGAAAAAGTCCTGCCCCATCACCCCAGACCTCAAACACGGAGAGGGAAGGGGCTTAGTCTCTCCAGTGCGCACAAGTGAGCCGCTGTACTTGGAGGGAGAGGCACGCCCACAGACGTGCTTGGAATGGCCAGGATGTGGAAATTGGGAGATTGTTTGCTGGTCCAGATGAGAGAAAATGGGAGGAGAGGGAAAGACATGCAGACCTGTAACAACAACTAGAACCAACTAGTATTTAGCGGCTGCTTGCACGGGGAGGCTGGGAAGGAATAGGAAGGAGAGGTAGGATTCTGGGGCCTCCCTGCCTCTGGCTCCCGAGACCAGAGAGTCGAAGGACAGCAGTTTGGGGGGAAGTGACACATTGTGCGAGGGACTGACATGCCCAGAAGGGAGCTGGAAACACGGATCTATTTGGAGCTCAAGGAGGGAGGGCTGTGAGCCGGTGGGTCTGAAGGGAGTCAAGGAGAGGGTCAGCAGAGTCGGCTGCAGCTATGCACTGAATGAGTAGCGAGGGCCTGGCCTCCGGGAGAGCCAGGAAAGGTCTGGAAAGTGAAGGGAGTGTCAGCGCAACATTGCAGTGGGGGGAGAGCCGCCTCGGGAGAAAGACGGAACAATGTCCATCTGCTGTCTCCTGGGGGAGAGCAGGAAAAGAGAAATACGGATTCTGGCCCCAGCCTGGGACTTGACCACCCAGGGCCACCGAACGCAGCCAGAGGGTAGTCATTTGCCCTAAGATGCAGAATCAGTTGCTGCCTAATTTCACAATTCAGTCATAAGGATCACGCAAAATGGAAAAGAGTCAAGTCGAGTATAAAAAAACAAAGCCACGATTTAATCCTAGTGCAGGTGTGTGAGATCCTAAGGACACACTCGGTGCCGTCCTTCAGCTTGGTTTTAAAACCTAGCATCTCAAAAAAAAAAAAAAAAAAAACAAAACAAAACTAGCATCTCGCACCTTCTACCTGTCCTTGTGCTCTCATCCTGTGTCCCATTCACAGTTGTGCAAACAGGAAAAGGAGTCCACGGAGTTCCCAAGAAACCCACCCTGGCTGGGAGTGGGCACCCTGCAGAGCCAAAAACACTTTTTCTCCAAGAAATTCTCTTCTTGAAGAAAACTCATTTCCTCTAGCTCCTACCCAGGCCCACAGGACAGGTCAAGAAACTAAGGTTTTAGTTTACTGGAATGTTTTTCTCACGAAAAAGAATCACTATAAAATGTCTGCAAATCTGTTTAACTTATCATAAAAAACAAGGGACAACTATGTAAGGTTTGCATTGATTCTTGGTCCCAATAATACATTTCATGGTTATGTAGGTTCCACTTCAAAGAACACTAGTCAGGAAGGTGATTTATGTCCTCTATAAAGACAAGGGTGGTCAAGCAAATTAATAGTGTAAACGAGACTGTAGGTCACTTCAAACTACTTGAAAGAACAAATATACAAACAATTCAAGTAATGATTACAAATCATTCCTAGCTATTTAGAGCAAGGCTTGTTTAAAGCTCTGGGCTGGTTGGTAACCCTTTGCTAACCTAGTTTCATAGCTAATTTCCTATTTATTTAAAAACACCTTTCCATGGGGTGCCTGGGTGGCTCAGAAGGTTAAAGCCTCTGCCTTCGGCTCAGGTCATGATCCCAGGGTCCTGGGATCGAGCCCCGCATTGGGCTCTCTGCTCAGCGGGGAGCCTGCTTCTCCCTCTCTCTCTGCCTACTTGTGATCTCTCTCCTCTCTTTCGAATAAATAAATAAAATCTTTAAAAAAAAATAAAAATAAAAACACCTTTCCAGACCCCTCCCTCCATTTGAGAGTCCTCTGTTTCATCTCCCATCCCAAGAAGCTTACTATTTTCAGGAGTTATAGGGGTTTCCTTGAAAACTTGCTAACACCATCTGCTTTTAGATTGTCCTGCTGATAATCTCACTACTATTTTTCCCTGTGAGTATATGATTCTTCTTAGCTCTGGTGTATAGATACCAAAACTCATTCTTTAAAAAAAAATCTACATTTGAA
Source organism: Procyon lotor (assembly GCA_028646535.1). Lineage (NCBI taxonomy): Eukaryota > Metazoa > Chordata > Mammalia > Carnivora > Procyonidae > Procyon > Procyon lotor. The sequence continues at coordinate 72,837,028 of CM053615.1, forward strand.
TTGAGTCTACCTTAAAAACTCCTGGCCCCAACCCAACAATATGTTTTCAATAAAGTTATCTGTATTCAGGAACAGCCTGCAAACTATAATAAGGTCAAAATAAGATAGAAGATCTTAATGCTAAAAACCTTACGCCGTAGCAACAAATACACTAGTACTCGTTTGTCAATATAGTATCATTCTTGGGGGCCTGGCTAGCTTAGTAGGTGGAGTGTGCGATTCTTGATTGCAGGGTCATGAGTTTGAGCCCCACACTGGGTGTAGAGCTTACTTAAAAAAAAAAAAATGAAATAAAATGTTGTCACAAATAAAAATTTGTAAAATACTAAAACTTCCCTAATGATGCCACACTCTACCACTCCCATCACATGGAATGCCACGGTATGGACTTTTTTGACAGCAGCTAAAAGCAAATTCAAAACAGATGAAAAACTAATCAACCCACTTGCATTCTTGACCAAAATGTGGAAAACTTAATGGAAAAACATTCCAAATCTTAAAAAGACTCCTTTGTGAGCAAATATTATAAAGGGCCCTTTAAAGAAAGCGTTTGACACTTTGGAGATGGGGCCATTAGCAAAAATGGAGACCCCTTCCTTTGTGATGCTACATGACAGCAGGTCTGAAGACCCCTCTGACCTATTAAAAATCATAAAAAATCGTCAAAAAAAAGGACCTCCAAAAGCTTTTATTTATGTGGGTTATGGCCATCACTATGCACCGTATCAGAAATTAAAAACTGAGAGAGTCTTAAACATGCTTATTAATTCATTTAAAAAAACAACACTAAATCCATCACATGTCAAAAGAAATGGCATTGTTTTCTTTTTAAGAACTTTCCTTTCCAAAACAACAATAAAAAGTGAGGAAGTTGGCACTGTTTTACTTTTTTTTTTGCAAATCTCTTTAATGTCTGGCTTAATAGAAGACAGCTGGATGCTCAGATCCTTCTGCATTCAGTCTGGTGTGATTCCTTACTTTGGCTGAAATATGCAGAAAAATAAGACTTCACGCAGATACATAGTAAGAAAGTGGAGTAGTTCAGTAGCCTTTTTGGGTAATTCTGGCTATTAGCTGATACCACATCAAGACTCAACTCAGAGTAGCTTCTTAAAGGCTAATTGCAATATGAAATCTGAAACCATCCCAATGAATTTTTCGTATCGGATTACAATAAAATGCACTCGTTGATCTTGCGCTCTGAATGGATCTTTTACCTCCACATGATTGTATAACACTGTATAGAAAATATCATTTAGAAAGTATCATTTCACTGATGACTTGCAGATCTTCCAAATGTTGCCACATTTCATTACAAAATAGTTTAAAATCACATTTTTTATAAACAAATCGCTACCTATCTCACCTTTTCCAATGTCGTTATTTTTTAAAAAATTTCTTGAAGATTTTTTCTTTAATTTATTTGAGAGAGAGAGCACAAGTGGGGAGAAAGGGCAGAGGAAGAGGAAGAGCAATTGTTGAGCAAGGAGCCTGATGTGGGACTCGATCCCAGGACTCTAGGATCATGACCTGAGTCAAAGGCAGCTGCTTAACTGACTGAGCCACCCAGACATCCTATTTTTTATTTTATTTATTTATTTTTTTAAGTAAGTTCTATTCTCAACATGGAGCTTGAACTCATGACCCTGAGGTCAAGAATCTGATGAGTCTTTAAATTCTGGGGAGCTGTCAAGCTCACAGTGGCAAACATTCCAAAATTCTAATTTTCACTTAAAAGCTAGAATTCCATCATTGGCAACAAACAGTTGTTTCCTTAAAGGGACAGGCTTGGGACGCCAGGGTGGCTCAGATGGTTGAGCGTAGGCCTTTGGCTTGGGTCATGATCTCCCAGTCCTGGGATTGAGCCCTATGTCAGGCTCCCAACTCGGCGGGGAGTCTGCTTCTTGTGCTCTCTCTGTCTCTTTTTCTCAAAGGAATAAATAAAATCTAAAAAAAAAAAAAAGCAAATAAAGGGACAGGGTCACTTTATTCATTTTTGAGAAAATATCTGCCAAATGCCCAAGAGTTCACCTGCCAACTATCCTCATAAGCAAAAATGGTGTCCATGAAAAAAGCAATTAGTTCAGCTCATAACACAATCACTTAAGTATCCTGGTGACACTAAGCGCTTTAGGCATATTTCCCATCTTCTCCTACAAACTATTCAAAAAGTGTATATTCAACAGTTGAGATTTAATAAAATTACTAATCTTACTGTTTCATCGAGGGCATTTTTATTTTTTGAAAAAGATTTAACTTATTTATTTGACAGAATGAGAGAGCACAAGGGAGAGGGAGAAGCAGACTCCCCGCTGAGCAAGGAGCCGGATGTAGGACTCGATCCCAGGACCCCAGGATCATGACCTGAGCTGAAGGCAGACACTTAACCAACTTAGCCACCCAGGCGCCCCCATTAAGGACATTTTTAGATAAAACTGATTTTTTTTTTTCTTTTTAAACAGCTAACAGTGAAGAATAGAAGAGCCGCTGAGTTTGGAGCCATTGCCCTGATTCGTGCCAAGGGGCCAGCAGCCTTCCCATCACCACTTTTGTACCATGAGCGTAAACATCCACACTGTAAGAAAGACAGTGTCTTCGTATCACTATGAAAATAGTTTTGACTCTGTGGACTCCATAAGAGGGTTTCTGAAACCTCCAGAGGTCTAGGGACCACACTTTAAGAACTCCTACCCCACGACACATACTTTAAAATTTCTATTTGAAAGCTTCGTATTTCCAAAGATTAAGGAAGGCAGATAACATATGACCTAATGGAAAATGATGTTTCATGTACCAGTGCCTACTGTATATACACTCAAGAATTAACTCCGAAATTGCCAAGAGAACTGCAATGGGTGTTTCCAAGGAGTTGGGTGCAACGCGATACCCCCTCTTGACCTCTTACTGCTCCTTGAATTCAAACCAAAGAAAGGTTCATGCCCAGAGCTATTGGCCACAACAGCCTGAGTAAGCTGCAGGGACCAAGGAGGAGAGCACAAGTGCATTAATCAAACGCAATTACTGTATTTTCCAATTATTTTCAGGTCTGGCTGTCTGCATGTGGAAGACCGAACCGGAAGAAGTATGAACCACAGCAGTCGTCTGGGCCATGACATCTTCATGAGTGTTCCTAAAGCATCACGAAGTTCAATCCAGATTTTGCCCTTCATGTATCCACGAGAGCAACTCATCGGTCATTGTCAAGACTGGCCTCCCTACTTCAGTGTAGAGTGACTACTCTTGGCTGGCCTTAAGATGTCGTCTGCTGAAATCTGATTTTTTCTTTCAAAGTCTGCAAAAGAACTGACCCAGGAACTACTTTCAGAAAAGCTAGTTACTTTAAAATGAGGAAACCCAAGTCTGCCTCAAGGAAGTTTTGCTCCAAAGCATAGGTCAGTTTTTAATACCGTACTTCCTGTCATTGAAAAGTGTACTAAAATGACACAAATTCAAAGTCCCTGGAACAAGCCAGTCTGGTAAGAAACTAAGTTGCTGAGGTTACCTCGGTGTCAATGGCTCAGACTCAAGAGAAAGGGGATCCTGAGGCCAGCTCTCCAAACCTCTCCCCAAGTGACTCACTCAGTGAAGAGAATTAGCCCTTCCATATCACTAGGTCCACTTCCGTCCGTGCTGTCTAGACCACTGTTTTAGGATACTCTAATTTGGGATAAATTCACTTTCCAAAGGACTAGGGCACTTTGAGAAGCAGACTTTAAATGGCTCTATTTGAACAGAATCCCTTGGGATGATATTACTGGTATTAGCTTCCTCTTATCTTTGAGAGAAAAGTGTCAGCATGTATAGATTTTACCCAGAGTAAACGTAACAAAACCTCCATTTAAAATGTTTTTAAAAATCAATTAGGTTCTGCATATTAAAGTAGCTGTATAGATAGGAACCAAAAAAGTTTTGTAAACCTTTACAAACAAAAATGTGTCATCACGAGTACCACCTGAAATTCTAGATCTCAGATTTGAAACAAAGACTTACAATTAATCTCCATGGACAAATAAATATAATTTTTCTCATATATAACTTTCCCGCTGAGTGGAGAGCCCGATTCGGGGTTCGATCCCAGGACCCTGAGATCATGACCTGAGCTGAAGTCAGAGGCTTTAACCCTCTGAGCCACCCAGGCTCCCCTAGTTACATAATGCCTTATATTATTATCTAGTTGCCCAATCTGATCATTATTTATTTTTTTAAAGATTTGATTTATTTTTTTGACAGACAGAGAGGGATCACAAATAGGCAGAGAGGCATACAGGGAGAAGGGGAAGGAGGCTCCCTGCTGAGCAGAGAGCCCGATGTGGGGCTCAATCCCAGGACCCTAAGATCAGGACCTGAGCCGAAGGCAGAGGCTTTAACCCTCTGAGCCACCCAGGCGCCCCAAGCAGCTGACTCTTGGTTTTGGCTCAGGTCATGAAACCAGGGTCCTGGGATGAAGCCCGTGTTGGGCTCTGCGCTCACTGGGAGTCTGCTTGAGGATTCTCTTTCTCCCTCCACCCCTCCCACCACACCACTTGGCTCTCTCTCTCTCCCCCTCAAATGAATAAAACCTTCTTTAAAAAGGCAGAAATACCAAAATATATGCTTTCAACATGACAATGTCAAACCTTGAAGTGATGAAAAACCATTACCCAAAGGAAATTCACTGTTTACACAGGAAGAACAGATAAAGGGTAAAGGGCAGGAGGAGACAGTTTATTTCAGGGAGCACAGACACCCTCTGGTTGGACAATACCAAGTAGACACAGATTCTCTAAAATCACACATTCATCTGCTATTTCTGAAACAGGTTCTGTGAATTAGGAAGGGTGCCCCCCCCCCACCACGCCCTGGGTTAAAAAGCAGGAGTCTGTGATGTTATTAATGAACTCGGAGCTCGGACATCACAGTGTCCCGGATGGACAGTCAAGTTAATACAAAAGATTTTCATGAAAAAGGAAAAACGCACACATCGGAAGGTTTTACTGAACTTCGAATCTCTTTAAAATGCAAGTCCAAAAACTGCCGTAAAACCAGACATGATGGAGGCATTATTTGCCGTAACCAGCCACAATCTATGTTTCTGTCGCAAAAATGAAATTACTAAGGAACTATTCTGTTCATGGCTCTTTCCAGCAATGGCATTCTGAACCCAAGAAGTAACCATGCAAACAACACAGGATGAAAACATATACACGAGTGCAAAACAAAACCACTTTAGCGGCACTTGGATGACTCAGTCGGTTGAGCGTCTGACTCTTGATTTCAGCCCAGGTCATGATCTTGGGGTCCTGAGATTGAGCCCTGCATCAGGCTCCGCGCTCAGTACAGTCTGCTTGTCTTTCTCTGTCCCTGTGCTCGCTCTCGCTCTCTCCTCAAATAAATAAATAAAATCTTAAAAAAAAACAAACCTCAAACAAACCCAAACTTGAACAGACGCTGAAGAGGCAACAGCATGTGGATGAAGTCAGTGGTATAAGGAATGTGGAAGAGCACACAGAATCTGAAAAGCTGCATTTTCGTGTTTTTATGACAATAATTCTATTGTGTAAAAGGGCAGCAGGGAGGCTGGCGGGGGACGTATGACAAATGGAAGGGGATGGACGGTAGCAGACTTGGGGCTGATGAACGCGGGGATGGCCCAGGCCGAGTCCTAACACTGCATCCTGAAGTGACAAGGGAGGGTGAAAAACATACCCAAAGTACCCAAAGCCCTGGAATTCTGACTCTCCCGGAGTCTGAGCGGATGAGATTTGGAGGAGAGATTGCTATGGAATGCATTCCTTTAAGAAGCCGCAATAAGCCCCTGGCCTATTATTTCAATGTTCTTAGAACACCGCAGTCACTTTCGGCTCCCTCTCCATTCCCCCAGAGAGGGTAAAAGCAACGAACAAACAAAAACAAACACCTGTGCCTGCCCCAAATATCCTGAGTAAGAGAGATCACAACGAATATGATTTTCAAGGGAGGGAGAAAAAAGCATTTTAAAGAGTGCTTACTTTTTTTCATTTAAAAAAAAGTCACTTTTATTTTGTATTTAAAGATTTATTTATTTATTTATTTATTTATTTATTTATTTGAGAGAGAGAGCGAGAGAGGGAACACAAGCAGGGGGAGTGAGAGAGGGAGAAGCAGGCTTCCTGCCGAGCAGAGATGTCCCAATGCGGGGCTCAATCCCAGGACTCTGGGATCGTGACCTGAGCCAAAGGCAGACGCTTAACGGCTGAGCCACCCAGGTGCCCCTGTTTGTTTATTTTTAAAGCAAGTCATTTTTAAAGCGATCATAAAAATTACTCCTTCCTCCAGACGTTGGCAAATATCTTAAGTAGAAGAAGAAAAGTAGGAAAGATGATGGAGATTAGGGTTAGGAAAATTCCCAGGGTTAGGAAAGTGGCTCTAATGTGGAACCAGAGTGGGTTGAGTCAATCAGCTCTCCTGGAAAGACAGAAAATGCTCACAGAAAGCAAAATCTCGCTCTAGGCAAAAAATGCCATCTCCCTGGGACAGGACAAAAGCTATGACTGTGACTTCAGCATCTTTAATGCAAATGTTCAGTATCCTTAGTGTCGGCCTTTGGCCTGGAAATGGAATCCACTTGCTCATTTCCTGGTGTTTAAACATCCGCTCATCTGAGCCTGACTTTATATGAACCGATCTCTTGTCCTGAGCCTGTTCAGTCGGCAGACACAAGAGTTGAGTTACTCGCCCTGCTCCGGCTGCCCTGCATTCCTTTCTTTAAACCCTGGAGAGCTAGGTGTACCTCCCCAACACCCCACAATGTTCCCTACTGGTGATTCTCGCCTCCAGGAAACAAGTTCAAACCAACCTAAGGGAGGAAGATAAGAGGGAGAGGGAAGAAGGAAGAAACCACACTAAATGCCAGAATATTGAAGGCAATCCAAAGGCTAAATGAGAACAAAGCATATCAGCTAAATTTTTAATGAGAAAAAAAACAAAACTTAAGATTTTTAAAGGCCTGACTCATTTCTAAACTCTCTAAATATTTCCATGTGTGTGGGGAAGGGGTACAAAATATTACAAAAATATCATAGGGAAAAAAAAATTCTAAGCGCTGTCACCTGAAACTTAGTTAATATCAGTGCAAAAAGATTTTCCAAACACTTAGCAATTAACTCACTTCCAATTTTAAGTAAAGATGGTTAAGCAAGGGCGCCTGGGTGGCTCAGTTGTTAAGAGTCTGCCTTTGGCTCAGGTCATGATCTTAGGGTCCTGGGATGGAGCCCCGCGGCGGGCTCTCTGCTCGGCGGGGAGCCTGCTTCCCCCTCTCTCTCTGCCTGCCTCTCTGCCTACTTGTGATCTGCCTCTCTCTGTGAAATAAATAAAAAATAAAATAAAAAATCTTTAAGAGGTGAAAACTGTCCCTATGCGTGCCAAATTAGGAAAAAAAAAACCCTTCTCTTTGGGTCTCTGTTACTTTCAGTCTAATCCATACAACGCTGTTTCTTTCCAATAAATTGCAAGAATTCAGCATTTCTTATTGAGAGCTGACCATGAGCTGAGCTCTGTGCCAGGCACTAGAATTACAGAGGACAGTGAAGTTTTAATTAAGATAAAAGGCAGTGGGAGCACCGAAGTGTGGGATCGGTTCTGAATGTGGGATCAGGGAAAGCCTTTCAGAGGAAGTGGTGTTCAAGTTGAAGCAAGAAGGAAAAGGAAAAGCCGGCTAGGCAAAGTGGGGAGAAGCCAGGAGGAGGTGGGGGAGGGGGAAACAGTCCAGGCAGAGGGAAGAGAACGTGCAGAGGCCCCAGGAAAGGAAGAACACGGCACAGTGAAGGAAATGAAGGCGATCCAGTCTACCTCGAGTGTGAAGATAAAGAGGAAGATCGTGAGATAGGGAGAAAGACAGCAGCCAGATCGGCCATGGCCTTGGAAGCCACAGCCAAGGTTCCATAGAGCAGTTTTCTTTGAGTGTTTGCCAACTAATACAATCCCCCTTTCTCTCTAAGACTTCGCTGTGACTTACAGACTGTGTTTTCAAATGATTAAATGAGGGGCATCTGGATGGCGCAGTTGGTTCAGCGTCTGACTCTTGGTTTGGGCTCAGGTCGTGATCTCAGGGTCCTGGGATCGAGCCCTGCATCGGGCTCTCTGCTCAGCATAGACCCTGCTTCCCCCTTTCTCTCTGCCTGACTCTGCCTACTTGTGATCTCTCTCTCTCTGTCAAATGAATAAATAAAATCTTTAAAAAATAATAATAAAATAAAAATCTTTAAAAAAATAAATAAATAAGGGGCGCTCGGGTGGCTCAGTTGGTTAAGCACCCAACTCTTGGTTTTGGCTCAGGGGTGTGGGGTTGAGCCTTGCATCCGGCTCCCCACTCGGCAGGAGTCTGCTTGAGATCTATCTCTCCTTCTGTCCCTCCCCCTGCTCATGTGCAAGCTCTCTCCCTCTCAATAAAAATAAATAACCTCTTTTTTTTTTTTTTAAAAAGGCATTAAAGAAAACTGGTATAAATGCAGAGATGTGAGCCATGTTCATAAATTAGAAGGCTATCCACTGTAAATATATTAACCCTCCTCCAAATCATCTATAGAGTCAATGTAGCTTCAATTAAAATCCCGGCAAGTTTTTGGAGAATGTAATCTGAAGCTTCAAGTGAAAGTTGCAAAGGTCAAGGGATCCCAAAACGCACTTGGAAAGCACGGCGGGGGGAACAATTTTCCTGTACACTGACTCATAAAAAGTTAATTAAGAAACTGTGTGGGACCGACCAGGGACAGAAAAGCAGGCAAATGTAAAGAAGAGAACAGGGTCATGCAAAAACAACTTTGTATGGAAAAGAGGAAGCCACACAGAAAACACAGAGAACCTGATGGCTGAGAACCTGGGGTCTGGAGTTAGAATGGCTTAGTCTGAGCTCTTGCTCTTTGGCATTAGCTATGTCCCGTGGAGTAAGCTACTTAACCTATGTTTCTGCTTCTTGTCTAAAAAAACGGGGCTAAATGCAGAATCTACTTGTAGGGTTACTGTAAGGATTAAGTGTTATCTCATGCTGAGAACACTGTCCGGCACAAGGTAAGCACCGGACAAGTGTCAATCACGACCACGGCCACTGCCAGCACTACCATCACCATCAGCCAAAGACGAAGGAACAGGCGGTTCAACAGAAGGTATAGAGGGCAGCCTGTGACTCCTGATCTCAGGGATGTGAGTTTGAGCCCCACGCTGGGTGTAAAGATGACTTAAAGATAAAATCTTTAGGTGTGTCTGGGTGGCCCAGTCAGTTAAGCCTCTGATTCTTGGTTTCAGCTCAGTTTGTTTAGATCTCAGGGTTGTGAGATCAAGCCCCGCCTTGGGCTCTGCACTCATGGGAGTCTGCTTAACTTTCTCTCTCCCTCTCCCGCTGCCCCTCCCTCTTGTGCTCTCTCTCCCTCTCTCAAATAAATAAGTAATCTTTACAAATAAATAAATAAATTTTTAAAAAGGTGCTGGGATAATTGAATTTCTATTGGAAAAAATAAAATCAAACCTCTATTTCTTACAATATATAAAAAACCAATTCAAGATAGATTAAGGATCTATATGTAAAAGTTAAGGCCATAAAGGAAAAAAATTAATAAACTTGACTGTATAAAAACGAAAAACTTTGGGGCCCCTGGGTTGCTCAGTCAGTTAAGTGTCTGTCTTCAGCTCTGGTCATGATCCTAGGATCATGGAGTCCTAGGATCCAGCCCCACATAGGGCTCCCTGCTCAGCAGGGAGTCTGCTTCTCCCTTTGCCCCTCACCCCACTTGTGCTCTGTCTCTCTCTCTGTCTCTCTCTCATGTTCTCTCTCAAATAAATAGATAAAAACTTAAAAAAAAAAAAACCTAAAAATTTCTGGTTATGCAAAGATACCCCAAGATAAGTGAAATGATAAACTGGGAGAAGATATTTGTAACACCTATGATCAACAAAGAATTAGTATCTCTAATATAGAAAGGACACCTTCAAATCAGTTTTCTTCAAAAGATAAAATGACATAGGGGTGCCTGGGTGGCTCAGTTGTCAAGCGTCTGCCTTTGGCTCAGGTCATGATCCCAGGGTCCTGAGATCGAGCCCCGCATTGGGCTCCCTGCTCGGCTGGAAGCTTGCTTCTCCCTCTCTCTCTGCCTCTGCTTGTGTTCCTTCTCTTTCTTACCGTGTCTCTCTCTCTGTCAAATAAATAAATCTTTAAAAAAAAAAAAAGAAGACGATAAAATGACTAAATTGTAAAGGAGGCAAAAGTAAGAAGAATTTTAAACACGAAATGATACTTAGCCTTATTAGTAACCAGAGAAAGGAATATCAAAACTGCAGTGAGATACCATTTCACACCAGCCTGGCAAAAATTTAGTCAGAAAACACCATGTGTTAACAATGCATTGCAATGGGAAGGGTCACACCCTGTGGGGGACCTTGAAAAACAAAATGGTTTTGCCTCATGAAGGCGAACTTGGGCCCTGCACTACACCTAGATGTTCCTGCACTACATATATTTCTTAAGGTCTGGAACCTAGACCGTAAACTCTTGCTCATGTGCACAGTGAGACATGAGTAAGAACGTATATAGCAGCAGAATCATAGCAGCAAAATACTGGAAAGAATTCAACTGTCCATCTCATTTCATTTATATAAAGTCTCCAAACAGGCAAAATAAAACAATATATTGTTTACTGATATAGTCATAAGTGACAAAAAACTGTAAAGAAAAACAAGAGAGGGGCGCCTGGGTGGCTTAGTCGGTTGAGTGTCTGTCTTTGGCTCAGGTGGTGATCTTGGGGTCCTGGGACAGTCCCCACATCAGGCTCCCTGCCCAGCGGGGAGTCTGCTTGTCCCTCTGCCCCTCCCCCCAACTCATTTTCTCTTTTTTTCTCTGTCTCTCTATCAAATAAATAAATAATCTTTTTAAAAAATAAAAGAAAGAGAAAAAAGAAAAACAAGAATATTTTTTAACACAAATTCTGGATAATACTCAACTAGGTAGAAGGATGTGATCAGAATGAGGCCATAGGGAGCTTCGAGGGGGCAGAGTAATGGTCTATTTCTTTACCTGGGTGGAATGTACATGCGGGTTCATTTTATTGCTATTTTTGTATACATACATGTTTTCATACATTCTTTTGTAATATGCCATAATTAATACTTGTTAGTCTATAGCTGGGTTGATGGGAAAATATTCAGTATAAAGAGAAACTTAAGACCATTCGAGCCTCTGCCAACTGGAGGTCAAAACTGGAGTTAAAACATTTACAAAAGCAAAAATGAAGTCAATAGAAAAATCGATTACATCAAGTATTGAACTATTACTTTTTCCCTGATTGATGGCCTTCCTATTTTGTTCTCATATAAAATTTAAAACATTCTTAGAAAATGGGCACCACTTAATACCCAAGTATGGATTGATTATTGATTGTTAAAGATGTCACACTTGAGGGAAACACTTTTTTAAAAAATCCAGGACTGAGGTGCCTGGATGGTTCAGTTAGGTGTCTGACTCTTGGTTTCCACTCAGGTCATGATCTCAAGGGTTTCCACTCAGGGTCATGAGATCAAGCCCCACATCCCGCTCTGCGCTCAGCAAGGAGTCTGTTTGGGGCTCTCTCTCCCTCTCCCTCTGCCCCAGGTGCTCTATCTCGAAAACAATAAGTAAATAGTAGTGGTAGTAATTAATGACAAAATAGCATAAACTTGCCATTTTATTCAAGTTTGATGTTTTCAGTAAAAGGAAAAATGTGTCTACCGATGTGTCACATAACATTAAGTAGAAATCCAGGACTCAGGGGCACCTGGCTGGATCAGTCAGTAGAGTGTGTGACTCTTGATCTCGGGGTCATGGGTCCAAGCCCCACGTTGGGCATGGAGGGAGGGAGGTAGAGAGGAAGGAAAGAAAGAAATCTAAGATTCATTTCCAACTGTCTTTTCCTCCAAATTCCTGAGTCTACTGCCAAGCACTGCTACCTTTACACTAACTTACATTTACCAAAGGTGCACTTGGCACTCTTTTTAAACATTAAAAAAAATTTTTTAAGTGATCTGTACACCCAATGTGGGGCTCGAACTCACAACCCTGGATCAAGAGTTGTGTACTCTACAAGTGAGCCAGCCAGGCGCCCTGTGCCCTCGGCACTCTTACCAATTGCTAACACTAGTTGCTTCTCTCACTCGGCATGCTTCACCTGTACGTGACCCCACACCCTGCCCCATCAGTCAAGACTTACATGGCACAACCACCTGCATACCCTTTGATAAATATTTGCTGAATGAATGAATGAGTCCATGGAAACTTCTCCAACCACCACTGCAATCCTGCTGTGTAATTCCTTCCAGCCCACGGTCAGAGTAAGTTTAGTTCACATACGTAGTTTATTATTCTGGATTTTAGGAGAATCTATGCCAACTGCTCCCCAAAAGTGCTGGGGAATGCCAACTATGAGCGACAGAAGCATATTCTGCCCCCATGGAGCTACTGAAAATGGTATTAACAAAAAGCACATTCATATGAAATTTTACATATATAAGACTTTTTTTTTTTCCTTCCAGTAATTCCATCAGGAGGTCTCAAGTCCCCAAGATCGGGTGCAAAAAAGTTTTTTGAAAAATTATGGTGCATGGTTGCCTTTCCTAAGGTGTTGCCGAGGAATATGAGTTAAATGTTTAGTTACCTATAATCCTGGTATAAGTGTTTTCCTTTCATTAATTAAACAGCGTAGTCAGCTCTCCTAATAGCCAGAAGCTATTCAAGTTTTAAAAGTAACCATTAATAGATATTTCAAAGAAAACCCACCCTGTTTGGCTCTATTTTGGAGTGGTTGTAAATTATTTCAGCTTCATTTTACTTCAATGTTTTGAGCTCCTATTTCTGCGTTACGAAATTATTTTGGGCAAACGCTAATGTAGCCAACACATGAAGCATTCTATGCTTTAAAAATAAACCGGAACGAGAAAATCGAACACGCACAGCACTGCCGATCACACTAGGCACTTTTTTAGGCACAGATTCTGCAGCGTGAGGACGAGGGTCAGACTGCCCGTGCTCCAGCCAACACCCGCACCCCACCAGCAATATGTCACTTGACTTCTGTTTTAGTTTCCTCACCCAGGAGAGAAAACCGTAATAATAGTTTACGTAATGCCACTGAACTATACACTTAAAAAATGGCCAAAATGACAAATTTTATGTTATGTGTCTTTTGCCACAATAAAAAAAAAAGTTTATAGAAAAAAGAAAAAGAGCATCAGTAGAAGTCAGAAAGATCATGTTGGATCAGACCATCTGAGGCCATGCTGGCCACTAAAAGGAATTCTGAAGTCTGCTGGGATGTCACTGACATACTTGGAGAATAGTGAATTTATACTGATACTGTTTAATGACCCTCCGTATGGATTTCAAGCCATGCTGGCCACTAAAAGGAATTCTGAAGTCTGCTGGGATGTCACTGACATACTTGGAGAATAGTGAATTTATACTGATACTGTTTAATGACCCTCCGTATGGATTTCAAGCCTTCTAAGTTTCTACTTTATCATAAAGGCTAAACACTACTTTTTTCAGACTACCTCGGACTTAGGGATCTGGGTTTGGGTTTCTAGAGCAATGTGGACTTTGATGAGATCTCAAAACCGAAAGAGGCAATGAAAAAATAATAAATAAGGGGGCGCCTGGGTGGCTCAGTGGGTTAAGCCTCTGCCTTCGGCTCAGGTCATGATCTCAGGGGCCTGGGATCGAGCCCCACATCGGGCTCTCTGCTCAGCAGGGAGCCTGCTTCCCCCTCTCACTCTGCCTGCCTCTCTGCCTGCTTGTGATCTCTCTCCCTCTGTCAAATAAGTAAATAAAATCTTAAAAAAAAAAAAAAAGAAAAGAAAAGAAAAGAAAAAAATAAGGGTGCCAACTTAGTAGAGCTGTTGGGACATAAAATGAGTCAATATAGTGTAAAGTGCTTAAAACCCGTGCCAAGGAAATAAGTAGCTTAATAACAGCTTACTGACAAATTAAACATATAGCAGTATCAAAACAGGTCAAACCATTAACATTTGTGTCCTAAAAGTGCAGGTAAAGCCATCTTGAACACTAGACTGCATTCCGCCTTTCGGCACATCAATTAGTCATGGTGTGAACTTGTGACTAATCCCACGCTGCTTCTGGTTGTAGGACTATCGCCCTGAGTCTGTGAGCAGAAGTCTCAATGTTCCAGGGATTTCTCGCAGGACCATCGGAAGCCCCAAATCCAGAGCGCCCATATTTCTTCAAAACATTATGCAAATGCAAGCGATTCTATTGACCCAGGATGTTTTGGCAACTCGAGATAATCCTCAGGTCAATGGAACTAGCTACATCTTTGGGCAAGGGTGTTAATGGTTTAATTCCAAAGTACCCGATGTTGCTGGCAATATCGATGTTGCTGGAGATATTGGTCGGGCTAGTCTTTTTCACTTTTTTGCAATCACAGGTAAAGATTTGACAAGATTCATTTGAGAGAGACATCATCTATCCTGAGTTCCCAGTCTCCTGAATATAGATGTGCAGGTCGTGGGTAACAGTCATCATGGCTACAATTTCCAGCGTCCTTACTGTGTGCACGCTCTGGTCCAAGCTCTTACATAGTTCATTCAATCCCCACAACCATCCTAGGAAGCCAACACTGTTACTACCTCCTTACTCCAGAAGGATAAAAGAGGCATAGAAAGGTTAAAGGTTAAAGAATTTGTCCACCCCCCACCCCCACCCCCCAGTGATTAACTAGAAGAGATAAGATTTGAACCCTCGGCTCTAGAGTCTGTGTGCTTAACCCCTTCTCTAGACTATTGTCTCAAGACGATCCTGGCTCTTGATTTCTTCTGGTGCTGGTTGTCCCCATGGTGCCAGGTCCTTTCTAAATCTTGTATCTCTTGTCCCCACAATAATCCCACGGCAAAGCTAATATCATGTCCATTTTTTTGACATGAGATCACAGAGCAAGCTGTAAGTGGCAGAATTGAAATCTGAACCCAGCTGTGATCCCATGGTCTGTAATTTTAGCCTCTATGGAGATGGAAAAAGAGTTGGAAACACTTCATGAAAGAACCTGGTAACGAGTGAAAGGCTCAGCGGCTTTGTTGGGTTGGGGGTGGGGGTATTTACGGTGGTCACCTGAGTCAGGAACACACCAACCATAGATCGAGTGGGTGTATTCGAAATTTTTTTTTAAAGATTTTATTTATTTATTTGGCAGAGAGAGAGAGATCACAAGTAGGCAGAGAGGCAGGTGAGGGATCGGGGAAGCAGGCTCCCTGCTGAGCAGTGAGCCCGATGTGGGGCTCGATCCCAGGACCCTGAGATCATGACCTGAGCTGAAGGCAGAGGCTCAACCCACTGAGCCACTTAGTCACCCCTGTATTCAAAATTTTTAAGGAGAAAGGAGGGAGCTGGCCTCAGACCCAGCCTTAAAGATAGTAACAATAATCTTGAATACTCAACAGTAGAGTTTTGCATTAAGCAAATATTAAAATTAAAAAAAATTTTTTTAAGATTTTATTTATTTATTTGACAGAGAGATCACAAGTAGGCAGAGGCAGGTAGAGAGAAGGGGAAGTAGGCTCCCCGCTGAGCAGAGAGCCGAATGCAGGGCTCCATCCCAGGAGCCTGAGATCATGGCCGGAGCCAAGGGCAGAGGCTTTAACCCACTGAGCCACCGAGGTGCCCCTAAAATGTAAAATTTTTAATGTCCACTATAGATGCTATCTGACAAAATACTGAAACAAGGCGCTTGGGCAGCTCTGTGACCAAAGGTGTCTGCCTTCGGCTCAGGTCATGATCCCAGAGTCCTGGAACTGAGCCCTGCATCGAACTCCCTGCTCAGCATAAAGCCTGCTTCTCCCTCTCACACTCCTCCTGCTTTGTTCCCTCTCTCACTGTGTCTCTCTGTCAAATAAATAAATAAAATCTTTAAAAAAAAAAATACTGAAACAAAATTACATCTTTGTGTCCTTCAACCACTGCTGACTCTTTTAAGTTTAAAATAAAACCCGTAGATGATTTTTTTCCTTTTCAACAGCTAACAGCTCCAACAATAGGGTCAACGATTGGGGGCACCTGGGTGGCTCAGTCAGCTAAGCATCTGCCTTCAGCTCAGGTCACGATCCCAGGGTCCTGGAATTGAGCCCTGCATTAGGCTCCCTGCTCAGATGGAGCCTGCCTCTTCTCCCTCTCCCTCTGCCTGCGCTTTGCCTACTTGCGGACTCGCTTGAGCTCTCTCTCTCAAATAAATAAAAACTTTTTAAAAAATACAGTTCAGAAAAACATAGTCAATACTATAATAGGTTACTTAATGATCTTAGTGTACTTAACAGATTTTTTTTCTATTTAGTATACTCCCCCCACACCTCCCCAGGGCACCTGAGTGGCTCACTCGGTAAAGTATCCCACTCTTGGTTTCCGCTCAGGTCATGATCTCAGGGTGCTGAGCTTGAGCCTGGCATTGACTCTGGCTCAGCAGGGAGTCTGCTTGAGATTCTCTCTCTCTCCTCTCTCTCTGCCCCTCCCCTCACCACGCACACTTGCTCTCTCTCTCTCAAATAAATAAATCTCTAAACATAAAAAATATATATATGTATATGTATGTGTGTGTGTATATATATATGTATATACATCCCCAGCCCTCCAATTTCTGCTATTATTAATGTGTTGCATTAGGGTGATACATTTGTTCAACTGATAAGTCAATATTGACACATTATTATTAACTAAAGTCCATAGCTTACATTAGGGTTCACTTTGTGCCGTATGGGTTTTGCCAGTGGTAAATGCCCTATATCCACCGTGACAATATCGTACAGAATAGTTTCATTGCCCTGAGAATCCTCTGTATTTCACCTACTCATCCTTTCCTTCCTCCTAACCCCTGGCAACCACCGATCTCTCTACCGTCTGCATTTAAAGTTCCTCTATGTCTTTTTGTGGCTTGATAACTCATTTCTTTTATTGCTTGAGTAATATTTCACTGCCTGGATATATCACACTTGGCTTATTCATTCACCAATTGAAGGGTATGTTGGTTGCTTCTGAGTTGTGACAATTACAAATAAAGCTGCTATAAACATCCACATGCACCAATATTTTACCTTTAAAAAGAGAAATTCTTTTTTATTCCCAGGGTTCTGTTTGTTTGTTTGTTTCTTCCTTCCTTCCTTTGCAGCAACACTGATAAAACAATTACAGAACTATTTTTAAAGCACACTGACTGTACAGAAAAGTCAGGATTTCCTCAAACAAAGTGAACTTTCTCTTGGATGGTTCTCTCTGCACCATCAGCCATTTATAAGAAATGCTAAAGAACAAAAAAAAAGACATGGAGCCTCTATCTGAGAATTATGAATAATTTAATTGTCCTCATGCCTGTGTAATTTTTTTCCAGGCCCTATCTGTAAAGATAGCATAAATCAGCAGGACAAGATTCACTTCTCTAGGGACGCCTCGTGGAAATCCCCAGACTTAGCTGACTTCTCCTCACGTCCGGTCTCGATATTATGTATTCTGCTCTTCGTGGCAAGAATCAGAGCATAAATCCACATTTATCTGATTAGGAGGTTCCGTGAGGGCAGCCCCCACTGTCTCTCTGTGCTCCCCCTGCATTCCCCCAGGACTTAACAGAAAGAAGAAATATATTTGCAAAAGTACTCTTGTACTCTAAAGAGCCAGTGTTAGTGAGAAATTCCTTAAACTTATAAATATACTTCTAGTTTTGAGACAAAATCAAATGGCATTTCATATACAGCTAATTAAAAATTCTTATAGAAAGAAAAGAATTGCTAAGGTTCACTCTAATTTTCATTATCTCAAAAGAGTATAATTAGACCTAAACATACAGCATATAGAGAATTACCCGGATTATTTTATATGCAGTCAAGAATCTATTTTTACATATAGTTACTTACCTCCTACTAAAAATAAGTACATATGGATACAGAAGGTGTGGTTTATAGACATACAATGGAATACTGAGCCACGAGAAGGAAGGAAATCCTGCCATTTGCAATAGGATGGAGGGACCCCAAGGACATTACGCTAAGTGAAATAAATCAGAAAGAGACAAACACTGTATGATCTCACTTACATGTAGACTCTAAAAAAGCTGAAATAGAAACAGAGAGTGGAGTGGTGGTTGCCACGGACTGGGAGGTGGGGGAAATGGGGACATAGTGATTAAAGGGTACAGACTTCCAGTTACAGGGCAAATAAGTGCTAAAGATCTAATGTACAGCATGGTGATTATAGTTAATAACGCTGTATCATACACTTGAGAGTTGCCAACAGAGATTTTAAATGTTCTCACCACAAAAAAAGAAAGGGTAATTATGTGATTGATGGAGGTGTTAGCTAACTCCATGGTGGTAACCACTTTGCAATATGTAAATGTATCAGTGTTTTACACCTCAAAACTTATACAATGTTTTGTTTATATCAGTTACGTGTCAATAAAGCTAGATGTAGGGGAGTCTGAGAGCCTGGGTGGCTCAGTTGGGACTCTTGGTTTTGGCCAAGGTGGTGATCTCAAGGTCCCGGGATTGAGCCCCACATCAGGCTCTACACTCAGTGGTGGGATTCTCTCTCTTGGGATTCTCTCTCTCCCTCTCCCTCTACCCTTCCCCGCAGCTCCTGCTGTCTCTCTAAAATAAATAAATAAAATCTTTAAAAAAAAAAAAAAGTAAAGCTGGAGGTAAGAAGAATCAAACATAGCTAGATTGTATTAACAGAATTTCTACAAACTCTGAAAATTCTGTCCCCTGAAAACCTGAAGTGGAGACTTTATTTCAAGCAAATAAGAAGCACCTTTTGCTGGCTAGGAATAGTAAAATAATACATCAGAAACCACAATCAAACCAATATAGTCTTTCCTCAGATAAAAGCCAACGTAAAGCAGCCAAGATTGTATTTTTGAAATTTGAAAAGTCAAATGCACTGGTTTCATAAAAAAATCTTTATGGGTTTTTTCTTTCTTTATGGGTTTGATAGTGATTTTTTTTGGATGAAAGATACATCCATGGAGAGATTTAAGAAAATATTTCAGAATATCAATTTTGTAATTTGCTCTAATGTTTACAAAAATCAGTGATCATCAAGACTACTCCATCTGGAGCCCAAATCTGCTGCATAAATTCAAATTTGGCAATAATTAGCTGGAAAGAAATCAACAATTGTGTGATTTGTTTGTCTTGTTTGGTTAGGTTTTCAGAGCGATGGCTGGCCAGGAAGAAACCTCAAGTTTTTCGAGTGGTCACAGGCACAATGCTGATTTTATCTATCTAAACACTGGACTGTTTCAACAAGCCTTCACTAGATGAAAAACAAAAAAGCCTCCAGAACTGGAAAGTAACCACTACAAGCCCCCTTTAGAGCTGTTCTGATGATTTGCCTTTCAGGCAACAGAACTATGTTTTTATCACATTTCTCAATGAAAATGCTAAGAGGGGAAATTCCCTTTGGCTCTCAAAACCCTCGCATGAAACAAATGACATCAACAGGGGCGCCTGGGTGGCTCAGTCAGTTAAGCGTCTGCCTTTGGCTCGGGTCATGATTCCGGGGCCCTGGGATCGAATCCCGCATTCCTAATCGGGCTCGTTGCTCAGTGGGGAGCTTCTCCCTCTGCCTGCCATTCCTCTCACCTGTGCTCTCTCTATCTCTTCGAAAGATAGATAATAATCTCTAAAAACAAAATAAAAACAAACAAAAAACAAATGGCTTCAACAGCAGTGACTTCAACAGCAGTGATCCCTGTGACATAGGTTTATTTACACGTCAGCAATATGCACAAACATGGGCTTTCTTATTTATTCATTTATTTAGAGAAGGACCACAAGGGAGGGGAGGAAAAGAAGGTGAATCCCTCAAAGACCCCGCGCTGAGTGGGGAGCCTGATGCAGGGCTTGATCTCAAAACCCTGAGATCATGACCTGACCCAAAACCAAAAGTCAGATGCTTCAACGGACTGAGCCACTCAGGTGCCCCTAATCAGGCTACTTTAGAAATGCCTCTAACTTTTCTTGTGTTACGCATCATTCCTCCCCACCCCCTCACCCCACCTTTTTTTGTTTACTAAATGTTGTCTATTTGAGATGCAACATGACAATAATCACTTTAAAACTCCTATTTACAGGTGTGCCTGGCTGCCTCAGTCAGTTGAGCATTCAGCTCTTAATTTTGGCTCCGATCATGATCTCAGGGTCGCGGGTGGGACGGAGCCCCGCGTCAGGCTCTGCGCTCAGCACAGAGCCTGCTTTTCCCTCCCCCTCTGCCCCTCCCTGCTTGTGCTCGCTCGCTCTCTCTTAAATAAATAAGTACAATCTTAAAAAAAAAAAAAAAAAGACTCTTTCCATAACATGTAAACTCTCTCACTTCATAAAACCAAAAGACGCGAGTGGCAACACTGAGTTACCAACAAGAATGATGAATTAACAATATGCCACACCAGCTCAGCAGATTCGGTTTCATTGAAACCTAAAGTCTCTTGCACTCTGCTCTGAACGCCTGAAAAGATTCTAGGGAAGTGAGCGCTCAAGAACTTGGAAAAGCTCCATCATCTCCGGCGACCAGCAGCTTTCAGCCCCTTCATTCTGCCTCTAAGAGCAACCGAGAACATAAAATGCTTGGAGGTCTGCACAGAGTCAGACTTCCTTCTAACATCCTCCATTACTAAGACTAATTAAAATCACTAATGAACCGATACACACAGATTCCCACTTATGTTTTTTTTAAAAAAAAAAAAAGACTTCTCTAAAACACTGTCAATTGCTGCCTATTTTTTCAAAGTACCCCTGATAAAAGATCCCATAAAACTGGTCATTCACAACAGATATTTAGATAATGAAAAATTATTATAGCAATTTCTAGAAATCTCATCCCTATTAAACTTAAGGACAGCTATCAAGTCTTCCTATCTATCCCCCTCGGCAGCCAACTCAGTGCCTTGCACACAATGTGTTTGTGGAGGTGAGTTGCAACACAGGTAACTGAATAATGTTTATAGCCAATCTAACTACAGTAGCTTTTAAAAAGAACTAGTTATTTTCAGTCACACACTGTAATCACAGGAAGGTGTAAAAAAGTCAACCTTGACCACTCACTGTGAGCTCCATTCATTCCCTTGTATCTAGCTTGGCTCACACTTTCCACACACTTGGAGAAAACTGCCATTAGCTGGATGGATTGAAAGCCACTAAATACTGGTTTTAGTAGACAGCTAAACAACTGATTGGTGGAAAATTAATTTGCAGAAAGAACAATTCCCAATTAACTCTTTGAGTCTGGTTTAATGTTGTGGGTATAATTTTAAATAGTGCCTAATATACACTTACAACCTGTTCTGCAACAAGATTATGTAGCCAATCAGTAGGGAGACTTCAAACATAACACAGCAATCCTTTGATTACTTGGGAAACATCTCTAGAACCCTTCTGAAGAGTTAAAGATCAATTGTTTTATACAGCATTTACAACAGCTCTTAAATTCCAAAACCAATGTGTTTCCCAAAGTACTTCTTTGCCATCATAAAGACAACTAAGATGCCCAGCACCAATCTGTTTTGCATCTTTTTTCTTTTTTTTTTTTTTTAAAGATTTTATTTACTTGACAGAGAGAAACACAGCGAGAGAGGGAACACAAGCAGAGGGAATGGTAGCAGGAGAAGCAGGCTCCCTGCCGCGCAGAGAGCCCGATGTGGGGCTCGATCCCAGGACCCTGGGATCATGACCTGAGCCGAAGGCAGACGCTTAAAGACTGAGCCACCCAGGCGCCCCAGCATCTTTTTTCTTTTTAAAATGGAGATAAAATTCACATAACATAAACTTA
>CM053615.1:72859317-72974829 GCA_028646535.1 Procyon lotor
ACGCTCACCATCTTTTCATGTGATTGTTGACCATAGGTATACCTCTTTAGAGAGCCAATGTCCTTTTATCCCTCACTTCTGTGACGATAAATATAAATAATTTTAATCTTTACTATTACTTTTTTAAGTCCCTTCTCGGGTTCCTGGGTGGCTCAGTCAGTTAAATGTCTGCCTTTGGGTCAGGTCACGATCCCGGGGTCCTGAGATCGAGTCTGGCATTGGGGGTCCCTGCTCAGCGGGGAATCAGCTTCTCTCTCTGCTCCTGCTCCCTACTCGTGATCTCTCTCTCTCTCTTACACACACACACACACACACACAAACACGCACGCACTCTCTCTCTCAAATAAATAAAATCTTAAAAAAAAAAAAAACAACAACAACTAAATCTATTAACCTAGAAAAACTGACCATAGTAGAAATGAGTAACTTACAGTTTTTACAGAAATATTCTAAAAATAGGGCCCATAAATAGTCCATATAGGTCCCTTGTGTATAGATATTATAACATTGAAGGAGTATCTTGCTTTTACTGTCAAGAGTACTGCTTGGGGGCAACCCCTTCAGGTCCCCTCCCTCCTTGGGAGCTTTATACTATCACTTTGCTATTGCTCAATAAATCTTGCTTTGCTGCCCAGGACTCTGTTTTTCTACTTCTTTATTCTTCGAAGTACTGTGACTAAGAACCACAGGCACCAACGGAAAAAAAAAAATCCTGCAACCTTTCTGGGGGCTCATCCGGGATAGCCACCATCGTTAAGGACAATTAACCAGTAAAGGTCATCAGACTCCAAATGGTGGTGGTTCGGATGGAGCCTCACGTGGAAGTCAAACCAGACATCTACAAGGGACCCCTTGATAGATCGGAAGGAAAGGAAAGGAGACGGCTGCTCCATCCAAATCCCTGACCAGCAGGAAGTAGCTAGGATCGGTCATTGCTCTTCTTTGCTTACCAGTTAGGGTTACCTCTTCAGAGGGGGAAATGATGAAGGATAATTGGAAGGAAGGCAGGCAGGCAGGGACAATGGGCCCCTACCCTAAGAGGAAATCACCTTTAAAAGGATTTTACACAGCCTTGAAAGGAGCCCTCCACCCTTTCCTACAGGACCAAAACATGATTGGATGACAGGCACAGGGAGGGTTAATCAGATTAAAACACCTGCCAACAAGCCCATAAAAACCCACTAACTTAGAAACTCCAGGGGCAACCTCTTCGGATCCCTCCCTCCTTGGGAGCTTTGCACTATCACTTGGCTTTTGCTCAACACATTGCTCAGTAAACCTTAAAAAAAAAAAAAAAAAAAGTACTGCTTGGTATACTAATCAGGCATCTTTTACATAATTATAACCAGGAAATGCACAAATTTACTAAGAGTTTACAAAGCTTTGGGACTAAAAGCATAGAGCAACATGCTCTGTTTTAAATATCCTCAGGAATAAAAACGTCCAATAGCCACGCTCTTCTTTTTATACCAAAAGTGAACTCAATTTTTAGAAGTACAACTGCTATTGTCTACCAAGTTATACAGTTACAAATATTGTCTTAGATTTTTTTTTTTTTTTCAGTAAAGGTATGACAAAAAAGGACACAGGTATGGTAGTCAGTCTAAGCGTAGAACGGTATAGTGTTAAAGAGACAAGCTCAGGACGACTGGGTGGCTCAGTCATTGGACATCTACCTTCGGCTCAGGTCACAATCCCAGGGTCCTGGGATCGAGCCCTGCATTGGGTTCCCTGCCCCACAGGAAGCCTGTTTCTCCCTCTCCGACTCCCCCTGCTTGTGTTCCCTCTCTCACTGTGTCTCTGTCAAATAAATATATAAAATCTTAAAAAAAAAAAAAAGAGAGAGAGAGGAGAGAGACAAGCTCTTGGGGCGCCTGGTTGGCTCAGCTGGAGGCGTGTGCAACTCTTGATCTTGGGGTCATGAGTTTGCGCCCCACATTGGGTGTAGAGATGACTTAAAAATAAATGAATGAATGAATGAATGAATGAATAAACTTAAAAGAGAGAGAGAGAAGTTCTTACTAAGTCTGCTTGTTTTGGAGATTAGATTTAACCTAGCCTCTCTTTTCTGCGTTATGCCGGCACCTAAGATGAGGTCATTCTGCAATAGCCTTTTAGTTGTGCACTCACTTGTTAAAGCACATTTGCATCCTTCTCATCACCACCTAAATGAAAACTTGAGCAGAGGATTCAAATAGTGGACAGAAAAGAAGATGGTTCCTACACTTTGAAAAGATGCATGAAAATTAAAACCACATTTAACCATCACTTTCTTAGCCACTGATTCGCAAAACAGTTGGCCACACACTGTCGGGGGGATGGAGGACCACAGGACTCTAACGCGGGACAGAGGGAGCCCAGGCTCTTGGGCCTCTTTGGAGGGTGGTTTGGCCTATCCAAGTTCCTGGTGTGTATCCTCCACACGCATAGGCAAAACAACACATGAGAATATTAATCTGTGCTATTTTTTAAAAAGATTTTGAGAGAGTGAGCATGAGCAGAGGGAGGGGCAGAGGGCGAGAAGCAGACTTCCAACTGATCAGGGAGTCCCACATAGGGCTTGACCCCAAGACTCTGAGACCATGACATGAGCCTAAGTCAGATGTTTAACCAACTGAACCACCCAGGTGCCCCTAATCTGTACTATTTTTAATAGGGAAATATATTGAAAACAGTCTAAATGACCACAGTAAGTTTCAATATATCCGTAATACTTTTGGGGCACCTGGGTGACTCGGTCGGTTGGGCAGCCAACTCTTGGCGTCGGCTGGGGTCACAGTCTCGGGGTCCTGGGATCGAATTCCCAAGAAACTAGTAAGAGCTGCTGCCTCCAGGGAAGGGAAGAGGTCACTGGGGGTAATATGTACCATGAGCACAAGCTGCTTATTTAAAAATACATGAAGAATCAAGAAATAAGTCATGCTTTTGAGGTCACAACTTTTCCCCAATTCTGCATCTTTAACAGAGACTTCCAGCATGCTGAACTGTCCGAGTTCATTTCCGTGCGTAACTACAGGAAGGATGTCATCGAAACGAAACTGCCTGCAAGAAGGACTAGCAGGAGGAGGGGAAGGGCCAGGGAGCTACCTGGGACAGGTGCATTCCCGGTGGAGGGCAAAGCTAGGACAAAGCAGTAGGAGCTGAGGCTCAAGCAGGCTGGCTCGCCTGAAGGATAGGAAACCATGACGGGCTGAAAGAGACAGTGTGCTAGGGGTTGTCTAAATTTAGCCCTAACTCTGGGATGTTCGGGCCTAGTTAGGTCTGCGCTCAGGTCTGAGACTCACCCACCCCGTCCGTACTAGGCAACCCAGGTTCCTAAGTGTTCTCCCCACAGCACCCTTGTAGCTGCCTACAGTATCCAAAGGATCATTTTTTTTTTTATACTGGGCATTTAGCATTTTACCCAATTTCCCCGAACTCAGCCTTTCCTCCACATTAGCAAATCCTACATTCCCCCAGGCTCTGTCTTTTCTCTTTTGCTTTCTTTATTTTCACTCCCTATGAGATTGCCTGATCCCTAAGGACTGGCCCACAGTTCAAAGACTACCAAGTAAATAGTGCATACAACAGTGTCCTTCACTCTCCTTCTGAGCAACCCTGGTCTCTGCCATACTGAGAAATCAAGGTAAGTGTCATCTTCAGCGTGGCCTACCTTGGCAATCAGTGAACAGTCAGCCCGCACGCTCCCGCCATGTGACGTGGGTGGCGTCAGTCCCTCGAACAAATACTACCCGTTTTTAAACAAACGGATCTTTTTTACAGATTCCCCACATATTGGCGATACTTCACTGAACACAACTGACGTTTCTGCAACCGGCCTTATCAGAGTCCGCAATCTTTTTTTATTTTTTTTTTTAAAGATTTATTTATTTATTTATTTGGCACAGAGAGAGAGGGAGAGATCACAAGTAAGCAGAGAGGCAGGCGGGGGTGGGGGGGAAGCAGGCTCCCCGCGGAGCAGAGAGCCCGATGCGGGGCTCGATCCCAGGACCCTGAGATCATGACCTGAGCTGAAGGCAGAGGCTTCAACCCACTGAGCCACCCAGGCGCCCCCGCAATCTTTTTTTAAATAATCAAAGGTAAATTCTAGATCTGCTTGGAGTTCGTGAGAAACTTTTTTTTATCTCAGCCAACTGCTTCCAACTCCCCCTTGAGATTTTCTTCTCCTCTAATTGACTCAATTACTGGCTCTTCGTAGCCAAAGAAATCCAGAAAGTGAAGAAGAAAGAAGTCATCAGCCTGCGTTCTTCTCCATTAGGTGGTTGAATATTTTTATCTAGAAGCGAAGCGTCTGATTTCTGAAAGTCTTTCTGGAATGGCATTATTTACCTCCCTTATTGACTTGCTGATCTACCAAAGCGACAAATAAATCATACGACAAGCCATTCAGGTTTCTCGGCCAAAAGGCTCTTGTTGAGCAAAACAGTCCCTGATATTTTTGCCTATGGTGTCACGCCCGAGACACTCGATCCACATACAGAGTGCCTGACAACTTAAGGAATGTGTCCAATGGTTCTATTTATGTGTCACTTTTGGAATTGTTGAACCTTTTACAAACCTCCTATTAACATTATTAGCATTTCTTTGAGCTACAGTGTGGGAACTATACATAAAACCTCTCGATAGAGCTTTTAGCCTTGAAAGTAGCTACTCTCCCATAATTGACACTGATGTGTTCCCCGCTTACGATGCATTAGGACTCCTAGGACACCTTCCTCAGCATCAATTGATCCCGGAACTCAGGGTACCTTAGAACACCTAGTTGAAGGGACCTGAGGTTGCACAGTCTAGTTTATACCCAAGTCATTGATCACTTCTACACCCCTAATAAGGAAATGCCCCTTCGGTTTCTTCCGGACGTGAGATTCAAGACATGAATGAAATACCATCACAACCAACAGTACATAAAGGTGACTAATGACAGGCAATGCTCATATAGCTTATTGTGTCAGACATTTACTGCTCTTAACTATTCATTAGCTCACTCGATATTCTCATTGAACTTATAAAGCAGGCACTACGATTATCCCCATTTTACAGATGAAGGAACTGAGGTTAGATGACGGGCCCAGAATTCCTCAGCTAGTTAGGATCAGACTACGGACTGAGCAGTCTGGCTCCAGACCGGAACTCTCGCACAACAGTGCACAATGACTGAGTCGTAGAAGTCTCGTGAAAATAAAATAGAGAGATTTATAAATAAGCACCCGTTGGAGACCATCTAGCCCAAGTCCCTCACTCAGACAGTAAAGACGCAGAATTTGCCAGCTTTAGTCTGGCAGATTCCTCGCCTCCAGAACGCGGACTGGATTTCAAAAGTGAAAAATTCACATTTTATTGGATGTTCCTCAAACAACACTTAGGAAGTGGATGAGCATGGCTCCCATCTCAAAGAGGAGATGGATTTGGGGGAGGAAAACTGGCAAAATGATTTCTTACAAAAGGGAATCGCAATGAGGCGTCTTCTTCTGCAGGTAGATGGCTATGAGCATAAAGTACAAAATGCCATTTTATCTAGAATGACACAGAATCACTGTAGTCTGAGTGCACAATCTTGTGACAAGAACAAACTATTTAAGGAGTTTCTTTTTCCCCGTAAGTCTTCATGTCAGAGCGTCTCGGTTTCCCATTCCATCACCTTCAGAGAAAATAAGTATAAAAACTTGAATGTTCGGGCACCTGGGTGGGCTCAGTGAGTTAAAGCCTCTGCCTTCAGCTCAGGTCATGATCTCAGAGTCTTGGGATCGAGCCCCACATCGGGCTCTCTGCTCAGCGGGGAGCCTGCTTCCCCCTCTCTCTCTGCCTGCCTGTCTGCCTACTTGTGATCTCTCTCTCTCTGTCAAATAAATAAATAAAATCTTTAAAACAAAAACTTTAATGTTCTTATTAATGTTCTTCTACTTTGCAATTTCATATTCTGAGGGATTTCTTCAAAAAGAAAGTGACCTTATTCTTCCCTTTAGGGTAGTCTCATTGTTGAATAAATAGAGAGGGGCAGTGCTACTATTACTATTTATGACATCTACTACTATTACTATTATCTGCTATGACATCCAAGGATATTGTTCATTATTATTGTTAAAATAAATCACCCCTGAAACTTACTGGGAAAGAACCATTTTATTCTGGGTCAGCAATGTGACAGGGACAAGTTATCTTTGTTCCTCCGTGGCTGGGGCCCCAGGTGAAAAAGCTTCAGAGGCTGTGGGGACTCGATGGTGGTGAAGGGCTAGCATCATCTGGAAGCCTTTCACTCATATGGTCAGCAGCTGATTCTCACTGTTGGCTGAGACCTCAGTTGGGCTGTCAGCAGGAACCTCTACAGCTGGCTTCTTCATACGGTCTGTCAATATGGACTGTCTAGGCTTCCCGACAAGGCGGTCCTGGGTTCTAAGAGTAACATCCCGAAAGAACAAGGCAAAAATGAACACTGTATCTGTGATCTTGCCATGGAAATCAGAGGGCGTCCCTCTCTGCCATACCCTGTTGGTCGAGGCAGTCCGGAGACCTGCCAAGGTTTAAGAGGAGGGGACATATACCTTCTCTTTCCTCTGAACAGAAGGAGTCACATTCTAAGAACATGTGGAAAGAGAGGGGCGTCTGGGAGGCTCACTCGGTTAAGTGTCTGCCTTCGGCTCAGGTCATGATCCCGGGGTCCTGGGATGGAGCCCCATGTCAGGCTCCCTGCTCAGTGGGAAGTCTGCTTCTCCCTCTCCCACTGACCCTCCCCCTCACTCATGCTCTCTCTCAAATGAATAAATTTTTTTTTTTTTACGAACGTGAGGAATGGGAGATATTGTTGTGACAATCTTTGCAAAGTAGAGTCTGTCACATTCAAAGCATAGCTCCCCCAAAGCTGATTTATTTGATGATCCAGTATTGCCAATTTTAAATCATCTCTGAGAAATAGAAAGAGGAGAATTAAGTAGTATCAGATACAACAGAGATCTCCGTCAACGAAGTGTGAATAGAATAATTCCAAACATTCCCTACTCATCTCCCAATGTCAGGACAAGTGCACAAGCAGCCCTCAGAGAGGTAGTCTATCCTATTAGACCGTCTCCAAAACCCTATTAAAATGATGCGTGTGTGACATTCACTTCTCTGATCATTACCAAAAACAGGATGCCCATCGCTGGCCATTTGTTTTTATTTTTCTCATTTTTGAAATGGTACATTAGTTTTACTTCTAAGCCCATCAAAGCTTCAAGATCCTTTACGGTGCTCTTCTAACGATTTACAAAACCAATCGACCCTTAATAGTCTACACTCCTCCCTCTACAAAACAAGTTCCACATAATGATTCTCAGTAAGGTAAACAGTTCAGCAAACAGAACTGCCACTGTCCAAAAGGGCAGCACATCATGACAGTTTTGCTAAGTGACGGAGTTCTAAAGTTAAATAAGAGTGTGTGGAGGGAGGCGCCTTTCTCGCTCAGTCAGAGGAGCACTTGACTATTGATCTCCCGTCTTGAGTTCAAGTCCCACGTTTCCCATAGAGATTACTAAAAAAAAATTATAATAAACTTAGTGCTTGGAGGAATATCACTATAACAAGAGCTCATAATTTTACCATCTGAATACTAGTTTTTCTGATTACCCAAACGTATATTGGGCAATCTGACCCAAAAAGACCCAAACAGCCTGTACCTGTTCCCGGAGCTCCAAATGCATATATTTAACTATCTACTTGGCATTAAATATACTTCACTATCTAGTAGGTAACTTGCAAAGATGTCCAGCATGATACTCTTGTTCTCCTCCCCATCAACTCTAATCCTTTAGTTCTCAGTATCTTACGCCCTTATTTTACTCCATAGCATTTATCACCATCAGATAAATTATACAGAGTGGTGCCTCCCTGGCCCAGTTGGTAGAACATGAGACTCCTGATCTCAGGTTTTGAGTTCAAGCTCCACATTGGGTGTAGGGATTACTTAAAAATAAAATCTTTTAGGGGCACCTGGGTGGCTCAGTGGGTTAAAGCCTCTGCCTTCCGCTCAGGTCATGATCTCAGGGTCCTGGGATCTAGCCCCGCATCGGGCTCTCTGCTTAGCGGGAAGCCTGCTTCTCCCTCTCTCTCTGCCTGCCTCTCTGCCTACTTGTGATCTCTTTCTCTCTGTCAAATAAATAAATAAAATCTTTAAAAAAAAAATAAAAAAATAAAATAAAATCTTTTAAAAATAGAGATATATAGAGAAAGATCACATAGAAAGGCAGTATTTTTTACGTTTTGGTTCACTGCCATTTTCCCTTTGCCTAGAATAACATCTGGCCTATAGTAAGTGGTCAATACTATCTGTTGAATGAAGTCGTGGCGATTTAACAGCACCTGAGCAAATCACAACTGGAGAGCCACAAAGAACGGAGAGTATTTTGGAATGGTTATGTTTTATCAGTGGCTGGCTGGATAAGGAGCTTCAAAATGTGGCCACATTTTACATTTCTCATAAAGAATTAAAACGAGCAGAAACGGAGAATGCACAAGAAGGCATCAAAGTGGGAAAGAGCGCTCCCTGAGCCACATCAGAATGACCCAGGAGAGCTTTTCAAATGACAGATTCTCCGACTTGCCAGTTTGGGAAATGCTATAAAGTGAGGAGCTGATGAACACCCAAGATCGAATCTGGGTCCTTGAATGTAATCTCAGGGACGCAAGATCGAACAGAGATTCAAATTAAAAAGGTCTAAACATAATTAAATACCCTGTAGACTCTCTAAAGAAAGAATAGATTAAAGGAAAAGGAATCACTTCTATAGCATGTATGAAATAGACTCTATTCTATCCTTAAGGCAAATCTATCCCCCCAGAAGAGACAGAGGACTTAGGTTTCCATAACTCGCTGTCGCGAGCCATTAAGTTCATCCAAATCTATTTTGATCTGATGCTCTCCAAGAAACTTGGTATAGAATTTAGCTTTCCACATCGAGTAGCCGACAGGGAGAAAACGTGCAGATTGGCAAATACGAACAGCTCGTCTCTTATGGATACACTTCTCATTATAAATTTAAAATCTGCATTTCAGCTTGTTCGTCAGTCTTGGGAATTTGGTTAGTGGGAATCACCTCCGGGCATATTGAAAATCCCAAATCTGCTAGCTTCATAAAGCTGAGTTGGAGACCCGTGGCCAAACCCTGCCGAGGCTGTGCCATTGGAGCAGCGTCAGAGAGAGGACCAGAAAGAAGTGACCATAGGCTTTGGTTCTGTGCCCAGCTGAGGGACAAAAAGACCTATTTAACCCACAAGCCAAAGTGGTGAATTGGCCTCAGCCTCCCAATCCCCTGGCTCACCACTCCGGACGCACCCTGCTAGATCTTCTTTAAGCATCCCAGGCTTCCTAGCAATTCATTCTAACCTAATTCCACCCGTATAATAACAATACTAGGGAGTGCTCTGTACTCCGAACCGTGCAGTGAATCCAGTCAGCCCCTGAACCTAGCAGGGCCTCCAGCAATCTAGCTTCTGTCCAACCCCCACCCTGCAGTAAGGAGACTACAGAGCCGACCTCGCGGCTACCTGTTTTCCTCCCTTCAAGGCCAGCGTGAGTGCCCTCAAGGCCAAGCCACAGTGCTCACACAACTATCAACCTCCGTCCACCTTTTTAGGCTCCTCTTGATGTGCTCTGCTTACTCCCCAGTCCCATGTCTTCTAATAGGCATGGACCTTTGGACACACCGTGTACTCCCTGTTCCTGGAAGGCTTTGTCTGGATCACCCTCCCAACCAGACCCCGCCTGCCCGCCCCGCTTCGCCTGTGTAATTAGCTAGTCCTTCAGGATTCCACAGGGATGCCGCTTCTTCCTCAACTGAGCTATATTCCTGTGTACATATTCCCGTGGAGTTCCCCCACCTTAGTCCTTGTCACACTGTACTGTGATTTATCTATATTTCTGCACCCCTACTGGATTATAAGCTACTCGAGGACAAGAACCATGTCTTGGCACTTAGTAGGTGCTCAAAAAAATAGGTACTGTGGACAAAATACGGACATCTCAACCATACACATCACATCTGTATCATTTGTCTGATGT
Organism: Procyon lotor; assembly: GCA_028646535.1. NCBI lineage: Eukaryota > Metazoa > Chordata > Mammalia > Carnivora > Procyonidae > Procyon > Procyon lotor. Next base: position 72,869,348 of record CM053615.1, read on the forward strand.
GATTTTTATAATTGTGTTTAGTTTCTGCTTTTACATACCAAAGTCATAATTATTTGCCACCAACATCACCAATCCTCTTACCAAAAACAGTCATAGCAATCTAGATTTAAATCTATCTGGGGCACCTGGATGGCTCAGTTGGTTCAGCGTCTCCCTTCAGCTCAGGTCATGGTCTCAGGGTCCTGGGATAGAGCCCGGAGTCTGGCTCCCCGTTTGGTCTCTCCCTCTCCCTGTGCCCCTCCTCCCGTTTGTGCTCGCTCTCTAATAAATAAATAAAATCTTAAAAAAAAAAAAAGAATTAAATCTATCCTAGGATGAAACTCTTCATGTACACCTTAGTATCTTCTGAAAATTGAGCAATGTAAGTAGATAACTTAAAAAAAAAAAAAGGAACATGATTATTCTCTTTATTTAATGATTAAATCCTCATTGTACAAATGAGCAATCTTTTTTCAAGTATAAATAACATACAGCATTGTATTAGTGTCAGGTATACACTATAATGATTCAATAATTTGTATACATTACTCAGTGCTCCTAAGGATAAGTGTACTCTTGATCTCCTCTATCTGTTTCACCCATCTCTCCACCCCCTCCCCTCCGGCAACCATTAGTTTGTTCTCTGCATTTAAGATTCTGTTTTATTGCCTCTTTTTTTTCCTTTGTTTTGTTTCTTAAGTTCCACATATGAGTGAAATCAAATGGTACCTTTTCCTCTGACTTCTTTCACTTAGCATTTTACCCCCTAGGTCCATCCATGTTCTTGCAATGGCAAGATCTCATTTTTTTTTTTTAAGATTTTATTTATTTATTTGACACAGAGAGAGATCACAAGTAGGCAGAGAAGCAGGCAGAAAGGCGGAAGCAGGCTCCTCTGCTGAGCAGAGAGCCCGACGTGGGGGTTCGATCCCAGGACCCTGAGATCATGACCTGAGCCGAAGGCAGAGGCTTTAACCCACTGAGCCACCAAGGCGCCCCAAGATCTCATTCTTTTTTATGGCTAAGTCATATTCCATTATATATATATATATCTAGATATGCCACATCATCTTTATCCATCCATCTATGGGTAGACACTTGGACTGCTTCCATATCTTGGCCATTGCAAATAATGCTGTGATAAACATAGGGGTGCATATATTTTTTCAAATTGGAGTTTTTGTTTTCAGTGCAGCTGGCTGGCTCAGTCAGTAGAGCAGGCAACTTGATCTCAGGGTCATGAGTTCAAGCCCTATGTTGGGTGTGGAACCTACTTAGAGTTTTTGTTTTCTTTGGGTAAATACCCAGTAGTGGAATTACTGAATCATATGGTAACTCAATTTCTAATTTTTTGAAAAGCCTCCATACTGTTTTCCATGGTGGCTGCACCAATTTACATTCCTATCAACAGGGCACAAGGGCTCGTTTTTCCCCACATCCTCACCAACATTTGTTCTTTCTTGTCTTTTTGATTTTAGCCGTTCTGACAGGTGTAAGGTAATATCTCTGTGGTTTTGATTTGCATTTCCCTAATGATGAGTGATGTTGAGCAACTTTTCATATGTCTGTTGGCCATCTGGGTGTCTTCTTTGGAAAAATGTTGAGGTCTCTACCCATTTCTAATTGGATTATTTATGGGGTTTTTTGGTGCTGGGTTGTTTTTTTTTTTTTTTTAAGATTATTTATTTATTTATTTGACAGAGAGAGATCACAAGTAGGCAGAGAGGCAGGCAGAGAGAGAGGGGGAAGCAGGCTCCCCGCTGAGCAGAGAGCCCGATGCAGGGCTCGATCCCAGGACCCTGAGATCATGACCTGAGCTGAAGGCAGAGGCTTTAACCCACTGAGCCACCCAGGTGCCCCACAAGTTCTTTGTATATTTTGGATATTAATCCCTTATCACATATATCATTTGCAAATATCTTCTTCCATTCAGTGGGTTGTCTTTCTGTTTTGTTGATGGTTTCCTTCACCGTACAAATGCTTTTTATTTTGGTGTAGTCCCATATTGTTTAAATGTCCATACTACCCAAAGCAATCTACAGGTTTAATGCAATCCCCATCAAAATACCAACATTTTTTACAGAACTAAAACAAATAATACTAGATAACCTACTTTTAAGGCTAAGTAAATTTAAATCTAAAAATTTAAAGTCACAGAGAAAAATATATTTTATATGCACAAACACACTCATAAAATCCAAATTTCTTTGTCCAAACATTGCCGGGCTTTTCCATATACATCCATCCTAAGGCAGATACTTTTAAGTTTCTTAGTTTTCTTTGCTAAGTAGAAGTCAATCTCGGGGCACCTGGGTGGCTCAGTGGGTTAAAGCCTCTGCCTTCAGCTCAGGTCATGATCTAAGGGTCCTGGGATCAAGCCCCACGTCTGGCTCTCTGCTCAGCAAGGAGCCTGCTTCCCCCTTTCTCTCTGCCTGCCTCTCTGCCTACTTATGATCTCTCTCTCTCTCTCTCTCTCTCTCTCTGTGTGTGTTAAATAAATAAATAAAATCTTAAAAAAAAAAAAAAGAAGAAGTCAATCTCAAACTAAGCCAATATGTAGAATAATTCATCAGATTGTGGTCTCAAGCAGCAAACATCCAGCTTTTGGGGGACATAATGTGACTTCAGCATAAATGTTTTTAGAAATTGAGATAGAATTGACATATAACATTACTAGTTTCAGATGTACAACATAATGATTCTATGTTTGTATATATTGTGAAATGATTGCCACCGTCTACTTAACATACACAGTTACAATTTTTTCTTGTGATCTGACATAATAACTTAACTTTTTAAAAATTATTTTTAAAGATTTATTTATTTGAGAGAGAAAGAGCAGGAGCTGGAGGGGCAGAGGGAGAAGAAAGACAAAAAGACGTGGGGCTCAATCCCACCACCCACAGATCACAACTAGAGCCAAAATCAAGGGTCAGATGCCCAACCGACTGTGCCACCCAGGTGTCCCAATCACAGAATAACTTTTAAAAAATGCGGTAATAGGGGCGCCTGGGTGGCTCAGTCGTTAAGCGTCTGCCTTCAGCCCAGGTCATGATCCCACGCATCGGGCTCTCTGCTCAGCAGGAAGCCTGCTTCTCCTGCTACCATTCCCTCTGCTTGTGTTCCCTCTCTCGCTGTGTTTCTCTCTGTCAAATAAATAAAATCTTTAAAAAAAATAAAAATAAAAATAAATAAAAATTAAAAATGCAGTAATAATAGCCAAACAGAACTATTTCCCCAGGAGAGGTAACAATATTATATCTTAATAGACCCAAGTATATTGCTAAATATCAGTATGGTTAGTGTTTTGGAATGCATTTTTTAAAATAGATTTTATTTATTTATCTGAGAGAGAGAGAGAAGGAGAGCTCAAGTGGGGGAAGGAGCAGAGGAAGAGAAAAGGGAGAAGCAGACTCCCCATTGAGCTGGGAGCCTGACACGGGTCTCGATCCTAGAACCCCGAGATCATGACCTAAGCTGAAAAGAGGCGCTTAACCGAATGAGCCACCCATGTCCCCCTGGAGTACATTTTATTTTAAAAAAAATTTTTAAAGAAAGAGATAGGGACGCCTGGGTGGCTCAGTCGGTTAAGCCACTGCCTTCAGCTCAGGGTCATGATCTCAGGGTCCTGGGATGGAGTCCCATATCTGGCTCCTTGCTCAGCAGGGAGCCTGCTTCTCCCTCTGCCTGCTCTGCCTGCTCTGCCTGCCGCTCCCCCTGCTTGTCCTCTCTCTCTCTCTCTCTGACAAATAAATAAATAAAATCTTAAAAAAAAAAAAAAAAAAGAAAGAAAGAGATAAACATGTACGGTCTCCTAAAATCCAGACTTCCTTTCCAAAGCAATGATTTCCAGGCATTTTCCTACTATTATTTTATTGTTAACATGTAAAAAGAATTAAAAAAATTTTTAAAAATTCTTAAATTTTAATAAATTTAATAGAAAGAATTTTAGATCAAAGGACAGAGACTTTACTGTGAAAACCAGAAGGCTAGGACAGTGAATTGCTCCTTTTTCATGAGTCCTGACTGCAGCGGATTCTGCAATTGGTTTCCAAGGAACAGGCCTTTTTCCTTCCCATTATTGCATTCATTCGTATTTACCCATCACCTCTCACTGAACCATCTCAAAGCACTTTACAAACAAGCACTCACCTTTCTGCTTTCTCGTGAAGAGGAAACGAACGTCATCATACCGCTTTATGGGTGGGGAAACCAAGGAACAGAAATGTGAGGGCTTGCTCAATGCTAATAAGGGTTAGGTTAGGCAAGGAGGGCAGCCCACGCTGGGCCCTGCTGTGCCTTCTCTCTCAGCTGGCAACACCCACGCCATTTCTCCCAAGAACCTGTTGCGTATTGTAATGCATTTCAGGAATCTGCTCTCAGTTTTGGTTGTGCAAACAAAAGTATAAATGAAATAGATCCCTTTAAAGGCGCTGTGTTTTCTTTCGCTGTAGGTAGTAGGGGAAATGTTTTTGTTTTCTTAGTCCCCAAGACCCAAAACTTTGAAGGCCCTGCATGAGACTGCCGGAGCACCCCCAAATGGTCAATATCTAGGACCTCTTCATTCTTTCCCAATTTAATAAAAAAAGAAAATGCTTTTCAACAACAACAAAAATACTTTACAGCAAGATATCATACTTTTGGGATGCAATGAAATCAGAATCTTGACTTTACTCTTAATACTTTTACAAGTTAATTTCTTTAAACTAGAAAGGAAAAAAAATAACTTTGGATTTGAAAAAATGAAGGAATCACTAGACACACACGAGACACCTGCTGGAATATATGCTTCATTCTTAACAGTTTCCGCTGGGGCTTCAGCTCTCAGCCCGGTGAGTCACTGGTTCTCAATGCTTCTCAATATGAGTAACAGCAAAGGTTTGAGAAAGGAAAACCCACATCGCTGATGGAGAAGTATGAGTAGCAATGGGTAGAAAGGGGCTTGCAAGCTATGAATACAGAAGATGCAGTTTTCAAACTACCCTTGTCTGGTATCAGGAAAAAAAAACACAAAAAAATAAAAAACAAAACAAAACAAAAACACAACCAACCCAAACCTGCAGCACGAGTACTAGCATTCTTTGTTTGGTGGAGTCTGGTCAGTAGCTTCACTACTCTGAGACTCATTTATAAAATGGAGAAAACTATTAAACTCACAGAGTCCTTGTTAGCTTATGAAAGGATACATTTAAATCCTCTAATCAAGGTGCACTGGGCACTTAACAATTGGGTTCTCTCCTGTTTTCATCTTTTAAGAGATGGGCAGAAGAAGTTTGGTTCTCTGCCTGATTCCTCAGAAAAGTTAGGTAGCCCTGAGTGGCTCGGTCAGTTGAGCATCAGACTCTTTGTTTTTGGCGCAGGGCATGCATGACCTCAGGGTCAGCTTTGCACCGGGCACGGAGCCTGCTTAAGATTCTTTCTCTCCCTCTCCCTCTGCTCCTCCCCCACCGCCCTCTCTTTCTCTAAAAATAAATTAATAAATAGTAAAAGATACATTAGAAAAGTGAGGTACCAGGCTGGCATTACGATACGTGGTGGAGAAAACCAAGGGCTCTAAACACACCATGTGGGGCCAAAAAGATGAGATAAGAATACCAACATCTTAATTACCTTCAAGCTGGATGATGAGTATCTAAGGGCTCATAATATTACTTAATGTAAGTATGTTTGAAAATGTCCATAACAAAAAGTTCAAACAACAACAATCTTTTTGAAGGCATTAACTTAGAAATTTTTATTTTTTGAATTCATTTAAATATGTATTTTATGTTTTATTAAGTAATCTCTATGCCTAACGTGGGGCTCGATTCACAGCCGAGATCAAGAGTTGCACGCTCTACCAAATGACCCAGTCAGGGGCCCCTGAACTTAAACAATTTTTAGAGGCTGAGGAAGATGGCTCTTATAGCCCAGAGATGTGGAATTTCCTAATCTGTGAACTTGGGCAAGTTACTTTGCCCTTTTGAGCTTCAATTTCCTCTCTCATAAAAGGGGACAGTAATGGTGTGGCTGTGGCCAGTGCAGAAAGGGCCCCCCTCCAGGAAGAATTCACTGTCCGGCTGCAAGGAGTATAGTTAGCAGACTATACAGTCTGCCTTCTCTTGTGAGCCAAGGTCATGGTCTTCTTGTGGCAACCACCAATCAAAGTCTGAGCAAGATGGCGGCCAAGGTCCCACTGCTGTTGGGGCAGCCCTTGGCCAACGAATGTGCAAGGCACTACAACAGCCTGGCCATTTCTGTCCAATGTGAGATTCCTTGAATGGGTAATCTTTGCCCTACAGCTGGTAGAGGCTTTGTCAGGCTGCATCCTGGTCCCGGGGTTCCCTCTACCAATCACACTTCCTCCTCCTTCTCTTCACAGGTGTGTGTTACTTCCCATGAAAACCCGGCAGACCTAATCCTTCTCGGCATCTTCTTCCCAAATGCTGAGATGAATGGTACTTACCTCACTGTATTCTTGGGAAGAATAAGTGAGATGATGGATGGAAAACACTTTGTATGGCACACGGGACTTGATAAGCTCTCAATCATCAGCAATGTGGATGACAACTTTTCAACAGTGCGTAAGGCAATAGGGAATGGTATGTGAGAAGATGACAAGCATTATAGAGTTTATGCAATTTATAAGCTATTTCTGCTTTTCTAATCCATAAAGAGGGTAGAAAAGTACAAATGGAGACTGTACCTGCTGAACTTTATACACTAAACCACAGATGTTAGTCTAAGAGCTAATTCTTCGGAAAACCCTAATTCCAAAGGCATTAGAATGGCATGTTCTAAATTTCGAGAAATGCACAATATAGCTATTGTGATATTACAGCCTAATGTGAACAGGTATTATAGCTTTTACAGGATGAAATTGGAAGTTTCATCTTTTTGTTGTTGGGGTGGTGGTGGTTCGAATCTATTTCTAGTACAGAACACTGAAGTTGTTTAAACTTTCCATAAATTTAACACAGAATTTACAGACTGGATGAGATTTATGAGTTAAAAGTTGGTCCAATTGGAGGACCATGATTAATCAATACTAAAAAACTTGTATACTCTCCCAAAAAAAACCCCAAAACAAAAAACCACCAACTTTTATACTCTCAACTAATTCTGTAATATAATATACATAATTTGGCCTTTTGTGATTTTAACATTTTTGAAAAGATTTTATTCTTAAGTAATCTCTACACCCAATGTGAGGCTCAAACTCACAACCCCAAGATCAAGAGTCACAGGTTCTACCGACTGAGCCAGCTAGAAGCCCCTAGATTTCAACACTTTTTAACTAGACACATTACTAGCCTGAAACTAGTATGAGTATACAGTACTAAAACAGGAAACAAATATTTCATTATAAACACTAATTCTAGAAGATTTCACACCCACATTCTAAAATCTAATTAGATTAATTTCCTAGGGCATTCATGTATTCTCGGTAGCTTGCAATTTTTAAGTGTCAAAATAAAGCCTTGTTTTTAAATGTGGGCGGTGTTGATGAAACAAGTATGAGTAATACTTGCAGGAAACACAATATTAGCTTTAGCTAGGAAGTGGGTGATACTTGAACAGTCCTCCAAAGAGCATTTTCCGTGTTGCTCCGATGTAAAGCAAGAGTTATAATGTGGTCACACGGTAAGCACGGACATTTACAAAACACCATCAGAGCGTTTGAAGTAGAGTGTTACTGACCAAAATGCCGTTTACACAAATTTTCAGGTTTATGTCTAAAGTGAAGGCAATAAGCTGATGAGGGAATCAAGACTGTTAGACCTTCCATTTCTGCTTGATATCTACTAACCAGAAAAGGTGGTGCAAAGCCCATTTTATTTTATTTTATATTTTTTAAAGATTATTTATTTATTTATTTGACAGAGAGATAAAGAGAGCACAAGCAGGCAGAGCGGCAGGCAGAGGGTGAGGGAGAAGCAGGCTCTCCACTGAACAGGGAGCCCGATGCGGGGCTCGATCCCAGGACTCTGGGATCATGACCTGAGCCGAAGGCAGGCGCTTAACTGACTGAGCCACCCAGGTGCCCCGCAAAGTCCATTTTAATGACGGGCAGGGATGACAAAATTACGCTTCATTTAGCCTATCTTCTGAGGTCGTTCTGCTCCACTCACCACAGATCTGGCAGTAATGAATGTCTCTCTCTCTCCCCTGTTGGTCTTGCTATGTTTTATCCCGAATGGAAATCTCTAAATACTTAAGAACAAAGACCTGAAGGGCTAGGAGTCTGTGAATTCTGCTCTACATTTCGCATGCTGCAGTAAGAAGAGGTAACCATTCTCCCAAACCTGGAACTATAAAGTCAACTACTCCAAGATTAAGAAAGAATCAGTAATGCCTAGTTTACAATTTTAACTCACTGTAAAGTGTTCTTCTCCCAAATACACACATACAAAGCTGGCACAAGCACCATGCACATTGAAATAAATCTTCAAGCCTTACTTTAAAAGTGAAAAAGGTACCTACACTGTGCATATTTGTGGCCAGGGGGTATATGAGAAATCTCTGTACCTTCCGCTCAATTTTGCTGTGAAACTAAGATGGCTCTAAAAAATAAAGTCTATTAAAAATAAAAAAGGGTGCCTAGAGTTATCAAAAATGTATACAACTGCCAAAGGGCAGAAAGGTGTTAAATTACCCTCCCATTACTTTAAAAAAGCAAATGTTAAAGCAAAAGGGAAAAAAAGGATCCATTCGTTTATTCAATAAATATTTACTGAATTCCTACTATGAGTCAGGCATCGTTCTGAGTACGGTTAGTAGATAACTCTTTGAACTGCGGTCTCTAAAGAGTGCACACCATCGGTATCACCGTATTCCATGAAATGGAATACTTTTGTATTCTGTGAAATGTACATCGCCATGCCTGACTTTGTCCTGGAAGCTCAGGTTCAAAAATCTCTCTGCTTGCTTTCTTGCTTTTGATGTTTTGGGCTACTCTGTTTCGTATTAGCACCAAAGTAAAGCAATGAAGATAGCAGAGAGGACACTGGGAGACCACAAAACTAGGTTCTGTCACTTAGTCATTTGTTAGCAGCAAAGACTAGAATAATTATGAGGAAGGCTAAAATTTCCAGCAGGTTTATTTATGCTTCGCATTAATGAGCAAGTGAATAAAAAACTGAAGTGATACTTCAGTAACTTGTCACTTCCCTTAAGTAAGTAACAAAAAACATTCAAATGTAAGACATTTTTGCTTGGCCATTTCTCCAATAACCAGTCACAACTTTGACAAGCCAGTGCAATCAATTTACACTGTTAACATTACCTTTTTTTTTTTTTTAAGATTTTATTTTTTATTTGTCAGAGAGAGAGAGCGCACATGCACGGGGAGCAGCAGGCAGAGCAGGCACAGGGAAAAGCAGACTCCACCCTGAGCAAGGAGCCCGATGCGATACTGGATCCCGGGACCCTGAGAGCACAACCTGAGCTGAAGGCAGACGCTGCTTAACCGAATGAGCCACCCAGGCATCCCTAACATTACCTTTTGTAACAAAGGCTTGGAAATTCAGTAATTTAGGCTGAGTAAATTCAGTTTGGTTAATTAGAAACGTAAATCTCTCTTTTGACTCTGATATTGCAGTTAAAACCCACTTTGTATACTTCCACCAAAGTAAGTAGATATCCTTCAATGTATACAACATGAGTTGATCAGTATCTTGCACACAGTAGTTGTTCAATTAAAAAAATTAAGAATTGATTAAAAGGGAGTAATATGCAGGGGGTGGGGCTGGCACTGCCCGTAGAGCATGGAACTTGACCTCAGGTTGTGAATTTGAGCCCCATGTGTGATGTGGAGTTAACTTAAAAATTAAAAAAAAAAAAAAAAGAAACACAAAAATAAAAATTTAAGAGTTGTACAAACTACTTAAGTATATATCCTTATCACTTTAAAATGCCCATTTATACTTTGTTATGACTTTCTGATACAAAAATAGAAAGCCTCAATTTAAATACAAACTAATCCAATAAAGTTATTATAAATTATGGGTTTGAATTCATTTTTATAGTGGTATGATAACTTCCTGACATTTCACGATTTCTCAAAGTTTCCTGGAATGTGAAAGTGTAACCCTACAGAGGTTAAAAAAAAGAAAGAGAGAAAAAGAGAGAAAGAAAGGTGTTTGTTTAAAAGATTTTTTTTATTTATTACAGAGAGAGAGAGTGAGAGAGGGAACACAAGCATGGGAGAGCTAGAGAGGGAGAAGCAGGCTCCCCACCAACCGGGGAGCCAGACATGGGTCTCGATCCCATGATGCTGGGATAGTGACCCGAGCCTAAGGCAGACACCCAACAACTGAGCCACCCAGGCGCCCCAGAAAGAAAGGTTTTACTTCACCTAAAGAAGGACGTGCCTTGAAGAGCGGGCCTCGCAAGTGTAAAGTGCCCATTAGAAACCAGTAGGTTTTAAAAGCCTGTGCAGATCTTGACCTAAGTGCTAAAATATGTGTAAAACCTGGGGGTATTTGTGAAGGTCTATGAAAGTGGCAACCACCTGTTACAAATAACTTATGCCCATCCAAACCATAGCGCTGCCTTCCCCCGCCTAGAAACATAATTCTACCAACTTAGGCTTTGCACCCCATCGTTATCTCATTACCCTCGTGCATGAGTCCAAGCCACCATTCAAGGAAAACCCTCAATGACTGCTCTGCGCTGGGCTGTCCGGCACTGCCCAACACGGCGCTTCACCCGGTCTCTTACCACTGAAGCACTGGAAGCTTCTTTTTCAGAATCCTTCATTATTCCAATTAAAAAAAAATCTCAAATACTAATAAAATAAAGCAGCGGAAAAGAGACATTTTGTTGCCTCTATACTTCTTAGCATTTCACCCTAAAACTCAAATATTGCAATTTTTATTAGTGCAAATAATGTGTTTATTCTTTTCCCCCATTAAACTATAAGCCCCAAAGCTCATAGTCTAGTGAAATGCTTTTTCACACACCCCTCCTTAAAAATCTTTTCCACTCACTTTTATTGTAGAAAATTCCAAGCATACACAGTAGAAAGAATAGCATCAGGAGCCCCAGCTTCAACAATTACCAACTCGTGACCATGCCTGTTCTGCCAACATCCCTACCCCAATTTATTTTGAACCAATTCAAGACTTCATATCATATACCGTAAATAAGTCCAGTTCCTATTAATTTTCAAGAACATTGTCTTTGTTTTCCCTCCCACTCCTCCGGCCCCCTAAAAAAGTGTACTGAGGGGCACCTGAGTGGCTCAGTTGGTTAAAGCCTCTGCCTTCGGCTCAGGTCATGATCTCAGGGTCCTGAGCCCCACATTGGTCTCTCTGCTCAGCGGGGAGCCTGCTTCCCGCCCCCCTGCCTGCCTCTCTGCCTACTTGTGATCTCTGTCTCTCTCTCTGTGAAATAAATAAATAAATATTTAAAAAAATCATTTAAAAGAGTGTACTGAACAATGCAGGGGATTGGAGCTACTCTACCATTTTCTTCCCATAGCTACCTTCTCTTTCCCAATCACCTTTTATCCCCCTCACTAACATCGCTGAGATGTCCACATCGTATTCAGTCCCTTTAACCTCGCCTATTGCACTTAAAAAATACTGTATTTTTTTCCTCCACAATCCCTTTCTCTTGTTTGAACAAGCGAAAAGAAATCGTGCCAGGATTTCTCTTATCTTGATAAAATTTACTTCTGATTTGTTCCCCCACCCCAGATAAGCTAAAAAGGGTGAAAGGGAGTGGAGAAGGAATGGAAGAGGAAAGAAAAAACACTGCACTTAAACGATAGATTTTGCCTAAAGAGGTATGTACAAATATTTAAAACTATCAGTTATTTTATTTTAAAAATGAGTATTTGTAAACATCAGCTGAAATCTTGAGTTCTTTTAGACAGAGGATGTTTATAAAATGAATCACTCTAATTTAAGGGAGCTTTTGCCTTCAGGATTTGGTGTCAAAGACAGTAGCTGTTTCTGAGCCTAAGAAACGGTTATGTAAAAACAATTAAAGCCAAAAAAAAAAAAAAATTTAAGGGAGGATGCGCTCTGTTTTTATAGCTGCTCTAACCTTGTCTTATTTTGACGTGAGATTTCTTGGCCTCAGCTCAAACAGCAACCACCCCCCCCCACACACACTTTCTCCTCCACACCCTTTACAAATGGAATTCCGAAAGGAGGCACTTTCCGAGTTCATCATGGGGAATGGCTCATCTTGAGAACATTTCAGTGCAATGATTGAGATTTTCATCCAGTCCTCCCCCGGATACTGCACTGCCCGTCCCTTGCCCAGTGATTTCCCCGGGAATCCAGAGAAAGGCAGAGAAACAAGCTCCTTGCCACCAGCCACAGCCTCTCCTCCCCGGGGAGGCCTGTGCACTGCCTCGGCATCCCCTGGTCGCCCGGCTCCGGGGAGAGAGCTTCCAGCAAGAGGTTCCAGACACCGCGCGGCTTGTTTACCCATCCGCAGCCCCAGGTTAAGGATCGCAGAGGGCTGCCCTCGCCGCCAACATTCCCCATTTTAAAACTGTTTCCCCTGAGCGGTCAAAGAATTAGTTCTCCCGCGAATGCCTCCTCCCGAACACGGTCACACAAGCTCTCCCCCAACTCCGATTACTTTCCCCTCCAGGCCAAACGCCGCAGTCCCCGCCGCAAATCCAGGATCTGAGCTGCTCGTCTAGAACTACAAGTGCGCCCCGCGCCGCCACAGGTCAAAAGTCCTCGCCTCTAGAGGGAAGACACCACTTCTCGCCCCTGTACCCCAAAACCAAAACCTGAGACCCGGCCGGGCCGAGGCCGCCCCGCCCCCGAGAGGAGCACCTCCACTGGGAGAACAGCCCTAGGCACTCGCGGCTGGGGCGCCCGAACAAATAACGCAGCCGGGAAAATCCGAGGGCCTCCACGCCCCCCTCGAAGCTGGTCAGCCGCGCGACGGTTACTCGCCCCGAGGGATTAAGGTTGCTCTTTCCTCGCACCACTCGGGCTCGGGGCGCCGGGGAGAGGGAGGCCGGTCCGCGCCCTCTGCCCCGGCCGCCCGGGGGACCCAGATCCGCGCCCTCCCCTCGGGCCGCGGGGAGACTCAGATCCGGACCTCCTGGCGACACCCCCGGAGGGGTAGGGGGACCCGGACCCCTACCCAAGCACCGCGGTTGGGGGACACAGGTCCGTGCCCCCTTCCCCGGGCCGTCCGGGGACTCAGATCCGCGCCCCCAGCTCAGACCGCCGAGGGGCCCCCGATCTGCGCCCCCTTCTCCCGCCGCCGGGGGGACCCAGATCCGTGCCCCCTCCTCCCGCGGCCAAGTACTCACACCAGCTCCCCTCGCCTCGGAAGGGCGAATTTGGCTTGCACCTCCTACTCGGGCCGAGGCCGACGAGGGGCACCCAGCCCCCCGTCTCCTCCGGAGGCCGCGGGGACCCCGACCAGCGCGCCGTCGCCTCCGCCGAGGCAGCCCGGCCCGCGCCCCCTGCCCAGGCGCGCAGGAACCTTCCCCCCCCACCCAGCCCGGCGGGCCCGGCCCCTCACTCACCCAGAGCTCGGTGCCCCAGCTCATGGTGCAGGGGGCGGGAAGGGGCGCGCCGCGCGACAGGCGCGGCTCTCCGGTCCCCCTCCCCGGCGGTCCCTTCGCCCCTCGAGATCCCCGCGACCGAGGAAAGCCCGGCGCGCGCGCGGCCGCTGCCTCCCCTGGCTCGCCGCTCCTCGCCTTGGGTCTCCTCAGCGGCTCCTCCTCCCCGTCGCTCCTCAGCAAAATGGCCCGAGGAAGCAGCCGCCGCGGCCGCCGCAGCGCCCGCCAGCCCGCCCCACACCCGGAGCGCGAGGGGAGGGGGAAGCGAGGGAGGGGCGGGGGCCGCTCCGGGGGCGGGGCCGGCCTGACAGCTCGCGCACGCGCACGCGCGCGCCCCGCCCCACCCCGTCCTCCTGGGCGCCCTCTGGTCTGTCCGCGCGGCTCGGGGGTCCAGAAAGACGCAGAGGGAGGCGGGAGGGTGGCCGGGACCGGAACCGGGAGAACTGCCCCCGCCGACTTCTTTATTATTAGCGACCACACTCTTTGCTCTTAGAACCACCTCTCGCCTTTGAACGAAGCCGGCCCCTGTTATTACCGGTGCTCTACCGAGGCCTGAGGTTGCTCCAGCGCGCCAAGCACCAATTTGGACTTAAGGACAATACTTTTTCCTTGGCAGCCATTCGAGCCGACCAGAGTTCGCTCGGGTTGCTCTTTCCCCACCGCCCAGCAGCCGCGGAGGCCCGAGGTGCCCTGCAGACTCGCGCGTTGGGACTGGGGCCTGGTTCAGTGACGCCTTGGAGGATACAGATAGGGACGTCGAGGCCAAGAGCGACCAAGCAGCTCTGACTGGCTGGGGAAGGAATGCAGGGCTTACAAGCAGTGATTTTCAATCTCTGAAACCAGTGGTTCCCAACTTGTTCAGCCAAGAAACGCTCAGACGTGAAATCACGTTGCCGCTTAGTGGGAAAAACGCTGGGTCCACAGATAACGTGTTGGGTCCCAATCCAGCCTCCCGAGTGTACTAGCTGGGTGGCCTCAGACAATGACTCCACCTCTCTAGAAGCTCAGATCCCCCCCCCCCCCGCCACACGGAGATGAGAACTATCCATCTTACCCTGTGCTGGTGAGGAGCAGGCGATGAGTACCTGTTACTCGGCCCATGGTTGGGAAATAGCAGACTTTTTTTTTTTTTTAAGATTTTATTAGTAAGTAATCTCTACACCCAAGGTGGGACTCGAACTTACAGCTGAGATCCAGAGTCACAAGCTCCCACAACTGAGCCAGCCAAGCTCCCAGAGAATTCATTTTTAGGTAGATACTCCCCTTTTCTTTCTGTGTTCCAAAGGTCTACACAAACATTTCCAAGAAGCTATGTTGAATATTTGGAGTTCCAACTTTCTTCTGAATCATCGGGTCCTTTCTCCCCAACTTCTCTTTCTCTCTTATTTAATACTACTGAATTTTCTGAGTAACTTTGAACTAAAATGGGTGCCATTTTAGAAATATTGCACAATGATATATCTCTCCAATACCCCCCTCCCCAAACCAACAGCCTCAACAAGTGTACATTCTCATCCATGAAAGGGTGGAGCTGAAAACCCTTGCAGATAAACCTACAAGTCTACTTCCTTTGTTGGACAGAGTTACCAATAAATTTAAAATGTCAAAACTGTTTGGGTCTGGTTTTCTTCAGTTACAAGTTCCCCCTACTCATTTGTTTTTAGTGAGTGTGTTTAAATATTTTTCTCTCACTGTTACCAGCTGAGAACTCTTTACTCCAGAGCCCGCTAGACTTTAACAATCAGGACGGCCAGCCACTTACTCCCAAGGCAGATTAATAGCCAGAGCGAGTTGGAGGGCTTAGAATTTCAAACAATGCCTCATAATTTAGTTTGCTATTTGGAAATGGTAAGTGAAATGCAGGTTAGCTTACAAGACCTTGCTCGGTAATTAACTCAATTTTCCTTTCTGCCAATGCTTAAATATTTTTCCAGTCAAATACAATGATCTAATCTTGACTGAGTTCTTGGAGACCTCTCAAAAACAGAGTGACCACTTGTGAAAATATGCTAATCAGGAGGAAAAACAACCTGCTGCTCTAAAGGGAACGAAGAGGAAGGGACAGCAGAAGAAAAAAAGACCACATGACAGTGAAACCTTTTAAGGTGAGTAAGCAGGAAGTAGTTATAGGAACCCTTTAGAAGTCACAGTAGCAGAAGTATATGGAACCAGGTTAACTAAACCACACTGCAAATATCTTTAACTTCATTAAGTTTGGGCAGTACCTGGAAAAGGTTTAAAAATGTCAGAATCTTCCAAAAAAAAAAAAAAGGAAAAAGGCACCACTGATCTCAAAGCCAAACACAGTCGAGGATAAAGAGAAGCCAGCAGAAAAAAATAAAAAAGATAAAATACAGCACAGTATTTTCTAGGAAGAACAAAATCCACTTCCATTTCTCTTATGGTGAGGGAATAATTCTAAAACAAAGTATTCTTACCGTTAACAAATCACTGTGACCTAGCCTGCTTAGTAATCAATTTTCACAGGGGGTGTTCTGAACCCTCTATGTAAGTGCTTGCGTTACATAGAGGGTCAATTGGGGCTAAGCACACCTGATTCACCTCTCAGGAACATTTGAAGAACACTGATTTCCAAAGTTCTGATCTTGGTGGGTGACGATATACATTTCCACCAAAAAGTCTGATCACGTGGACATTATTAGAGGCCCTAGACAGATCGCTATGTAATTAGAGGCCAAGAATTCTACTAGCGCTTTTTAACAATTCTAATGCTGCTAGCAAATAATAAACATCTCATTCAGGACCTTTGATGTGTAGGTATCTCTATCTTATCCATTTTACAGGAGATAGGTTTTATGACCGTTAGATAGAGATTTTAGTGTCTCATTACTCATTAGATGTGTGTGTGTGACCTTTGCAAGTTAACTTAAAATGAGCTTCTGTCTCCTCAATTTTGAAACAGGGACCTCTGGGGTTGTGCTGAAGCTGAATGAAGAGGAGAGGTTGCACCGGCTTTGGTGAAAGCCAGATTGGGAGAGCCTTGCACAGAAAGCTGGAGAGCTCTAAAATATGGAAATAATGCTACTTACATCAGAGTCATGGAGATGTGTAGTAGCACTTTGGAGATTAAAGAATATGTGTAAAATGCTTAGCACATAAGAGCACCAATATTGGTTCCTCTTTCTTTCCTCTTGGTTCTCTGGAGGACTTTTACTTATTGTATCAAGGAACACGATCCTCCACGCACTTCTGATGCGGCAAAATGGCTCGCCTGAACTACAATTGATTGGTTGTCTATTGCTGAAGTACTATCCATAATGAACCTCTCGGGATTTTTTTTTCCCCTTTAAAATAGCTTCTGCTAGTTTCTAGCTTAAAATTCTCCATTTGTTTAGCATTCATTCAGACTTCTCACTAAGGACCCAAGAAGGCAGTCAAGTGGAAAAAGTTGGAGTGGGATAAAAGTAGCTACTCTATGGTGAGTAGAATCTTAAAACTGCAACCGATTTTTGTACCTGATTGTGGAATTCCCCTGAAGGTCTATGAAGATGTGCATGAAATCAGGAAAAAACAGTTGTCCTGGGGCTGAGCAAGTTAGAAGTGACCTTGATGTTTTTCTTCGACTCACAGGATTTAAGACATGCCAGGGCCTAGTTTTTCCAAGATGGCTCTCTACAAGAAGACTCGATGGGCTTCCCCCATGCCCCAAGAAATGACATTTCAAGTCAAAGAATGAAAGTGATATTTCCCGTCTGAATGTGTGGCCAGTCACCAATTTCACCTCTGGTTCTTCACACTGTGTTTATAGAGGTTTTCAGTCTGAAATGTCAACTCTTTTGACAAAAACAAATGGCAATTGTACCTTATTACAACCACCAAATATTAACTCACTAATTTCTAGAAGGCTTCTGGAAATTTCTAAACTGATACCAAATATTGAACCTAGTAGCACTAGGTTCAAACTATAAATTCAACTGCTGGTGGCAAACTTTAGTGGATCTTGCAAAGTTAGAGGAAATGGAAAAATAAATAGACTTGACTAAGAGAGCGAGGTTAAAAGTCAGGTTTAGGAGATGAGTCTTTCCAGCTCCTCCAGGCTTTTTCAGTCGATACCTTACAGTTTAATGTCCCTTTGAAAATGGTGCCAGGGAGAAGCAGGCATAACCTGTTCTGTTACTCAACATGTCTGTTTCCAGTTACAGCATCATGATTATGCAAATAATCTTTTCTTGAAACTCTGAACTTACGTGCCTAAATATAATTGCCAAGATAGTTTTCACCGAATTTGAAAAGTAACTGTCTAAAAACCACTTCACTCGAAGTCTTTGTAATTAACGTTCCCTTTCTTAATTCTCTCAAACAAATGGCTGACACAATATAGCTCTCAAATACCTGAAGGAAGTGATTCCTTATAAACTTCTGGACAGACACCATTGGTATGTGACCCTGTGAAGGTCACATAATAATTCCCAAGGGAAAAGAAGCAAAGAATAAGAACCCAACTTTAAGCTCTTATAAAATTGTCTCCCAGAAACTAAAAGACAAAAGCTTTCCATTTTATAAACTATTTAAATGTTTCATGACGATTATAACACTTAATGAAATTAAGATTCTTCGTGATCATTCCATTTTTAGAAGCCTATTAGTATATTCAAATTGAAAACCAGAGAGTCTCAAAAACGGTACCTTGCTTTAAAAAGCAAACAACAGAAATACTCCAAAGCATTGCAGACTGCCTTTAAAAATGAAACTGCAATTAAAAATCACCTTTTCTTTGAACTAGTTTCACAGTGAAGTGAGAATCAGTTAACTGTCTTTGAAATCTCTTGATGCCAAAAGAAAGTACCACTTATTTTATGTTCATACTATGTTCTCTCATTTGCTGATTTTTAAAGTGCCTTCTGAAATTTTTTCTGGCATTTTTTTTTAAGATTTTATTTATTTATCTGACACAGAGAGGGGGAACACAAACAGAGGGGGTGGGGAGGGAGAAGCAGGCTTCCCACTGAACAGAGAGCCCGATGCGAGGCTCGGTCGATCTGGGATCATGATCTGAGCCGAAGGCAGACGCTTAATGACTGAGCCACCCAGGTGCCCCTTGCATTTCATTTAATAACACATTGGTTACTTACATTCTGGGCTTTTAATTTTTTGAAAGCTTAAAAATGGTAAATGCATAAATCCAGGTCTGAAGCAGAGGAGGTTGTAGTCCTGGTTCTAAAGATACTTGCAGAAGGTTACCAACTAGGTGTATGATCTTGACCAAGTCATTTGAGTTCCTTGGATTTGTTTTCAAACTTGCTAAACAGCTAGATGGATCTGTTGATTATCTAAGGACCCTTCCAGCCTATGCAAATCCTACAACACTGCAGGACAGAGATGAAGTACTGTGCTTTGTGGTTGGGGCCTGAATGAGCGTTCCCTCTGGGTCATTTATAATGAGCAGAGGCCCTTGAATAAAGTAATCGAACCCAGCCTCACCCTTTAAAAAAAGGAATAAAAATATATACCTTGTAAGGTTTTTGCGACATTGAGATTATGTATATATAAAGGACTGAGCAGAATAGTTGGCAAATTTAATCTCAATAACTAAATTTAACTACTATCATCTCCCTTGGTGCATTCTTAAAATAATAGTTTCTCATTCTCAGTTTCTTTATCTGTAAAATGGCTTAGTAAGATCAGATAAAAATTCTGTTCAAAGATGTAAGATTACGTATTTGTAATAGACAGCCAAAGATCAGAGGTTGGAGAAAGAAGAGATATGCTTCCCCAACTAGTAAACAGTGCCTCTATCTTCCTGGCTCCACCTTAGTGCCCTACTTTCGTCCTTACAGAGGGTGGAACAGAATTTGTACCAGTTTATTCAAGGGAGGAATTGACAGATTCATGATTTTACCGAAATTGCACACAGCTAAAAAATCTAGTTCCCTGACTCCCTCATCCCTCCTTCCCCTATTCTGTATTTTCCTGATTTTTAAAAAAAATCTGAGTGCAGCCCGTTAGGGCCATTAAAACATTTTAAATATTAAAATATGTTAATTTCATTTCCTCGTTCCAATTAAAACTTTAAGAATGGCATTCTGTCATAAAACACACTAGTGGTTTTTACTTTCTCCTCTTTTACTTAAATGATTTCACACAGTAAGAGCATGCATTACTTGTATGGCAACCTAAAACAGAATCTAAAAACTAAACCTGGCTAGTCTATTGGCAATTTTCATAAGCATGTTCTTCCATAACTTATTGACAAAAAGGTGAGAGAAGGGATCTAACTACTGAGTTCGCTATTGAAGATCTCCCTGCAAAGGCCACAGATTAGAAGCAAGTGAAGTTTCCACACAGAATTAAGAAAAAAACGTTGGGACAGACTCTCGAGGTCACAAGAAATAGCGTGAGGCAATATAACACAGTATTAAAGGTTTCCTTTTGATTGTCAACCTGGAACAAACGACTTAATTTCTCAGAGCCTCAGTTTGCTTACCTGTAAAGTGGGGATAACGATCATACCTACCTCCTACCTCACCAGATTGCTCCAAGGATCAAATTCAATAATGCACACAAGAGGCCTAGGTACTCGATAAGGGCTCAGTAAATCGTATTCCTGCAACCATTTCGTCTGGAATTTTAGCGTGAGATGCCTCAACAAAACCAAGGGACCTATGACAAGCCAGGAACTCGGTATTTTCCACCGACTCAACGCCGCTCCTGAAACCAGTCCGCTCATCGGCCGCGCACGATGCTGCAACCACAGTGCAAGGCTTCCCACCCGCAGAGAACCCGGATCCCCCTGCGGTCGCGGTCTCGCAGGCCCAAGGTCGCTTGCAAAACTCCGCGGGGCGGACAGGAGGCCCCGCGAGGGTGGAGGGGGAGGAGTGTCCCGCCCGGCCACTGTTGCCATGCCAACCGCCACAAATTTCTCAACCCGCCCCCGGGAGGGCTCCACCTCTTCCGGCTAAACCAAAAGTCTGCACGGGGAGGCCAAACTGAATGGCCCCAAGGTGGCCACTTTCGGCCCCTCGGCCACTTCCCCGGCCTCACGCCCCGGGAAACGGCCCCGCAGGCACCGCGCTGCGGGCCGCCGACCTCCTCTTCCAGGCTCTTCCGGGAGTCGCCGCCCTTTGCCCCCGGAAGTGGACGGGAGAGGAAGCAGCTGGTGATGCTGGAACAAACATGGCCGTCCCGGCGCCAGTGGGCCCCTCGGGCTCCCGCTGTCCTCCGCTGGTCGCCGGCGTCCGGCTGCTCCCACTGCTGGGGCTGCTACAGCTGCTGGTCCAGCCCGGTCTGGGCCGCGTCCACCACCTGGCGCTCAAGGTAAGGCCAGGCAGGGCCGGGCAGGACCGGGCAGGGCAGGGCCGGGCGGGGGGGCGGAGGCCGAGGCCTCTCTCCTGGGCTGGGGGGCAGCTTTGGCCCACGGTGGGGGGGTCTCTGAGCGATCGCCCTCACCCCTTCTTGCCCCCGGCGCAGCCTCTCTTTGAGAGGGGTCTGTTGGGAACTGTGGAAATGGCGGGAGTCCTCGGGCCGTCTAGAAGGGGTAGGAAGATTCGAGCTGAGCCTCAAGAGGGGAAGGGGCTGAACTGCGGCGTTAACCCCCAGGATTTGGGAGGCCGCGCTTGCAGTCCCCGCTGGCTTCCCTAGGTTCCTAGCAGATAGCTACCAGCTCTTCCCCCTCCCTTTGCATCTCTAACTTTTATCCCCGACTTCGCTTGTCGGCGGTGTCCACTCTTCATCCTCTTGTGCCCCTTGAAGGTAACGCGAAACCTTAGCCTCAGTTTTCCCGTTCGGCTTAGGGCGCTATCTGGACTGATGAAAGCGGGAATCTCCAGGAGGAATTAAAAAAAAAAAAATTTTTTTTTTTTAAAGGAATTTCGAATCTTGCTGGAAATAGACGACCGGGAATTTAAAACCAGCATTAAAAATGTGTTTCTAATTAGAGAGCCTGCCTTTTTCTCCCGTACTCCTGTCATTGTCTGTCTAGGGAAGAGATTTATGATAGGCCTAGAATGAGCCCTTGGATCTTACTTTATAACTCACAGCTAACAGCCGTTTAAGGCTAAAAACGTGCCTCCAGGCGGTTCAGCCGGTAAATCTTTTTGGGGAGTAGAAAAGTCAGCCTTTATGACCCAAAGCCTTGTACGTGTTTTTCATTATGTACGACTTTCTAAGAAGTTGTAGGGTTATAGGAAGTTCGTCTCATTAAAACACATCGCTTTAACAAACCATGAAGCATTGTATTTTGTGAAGGTAGAGTTTAAAGAATATAGAATGCAAATTAAAAAGCCTGGCCAGAGCCATGCACCAACTTTTGGTTCTCAGCTTTTGTTGTTTTTAAGTAAAAATTATTCTGATTAAATGGTTCTTAAGTGCAGTGAGATAAGTGAGTCTTAACTCCTTTCGAGAATATATTGAAAGCTATAGAACCTCTCCCCAGAGAAGTGCAGGTAGAAATGTAGACAACATTCTTGAGGAATTTCTGGGACTTTTTAATCCTGCCGAAGTTTATCCATAGGCCAGGCTTATGACTCCAACTTAAGAACTTTTGTTGAGGGCCCTCTTCCTGGTTCTTAGCTGCTGTCTATTTGCTATACTTTTATGGTGAGGGGGTGAGGGATCTCTGTGGGGTCTCTCTTACAAGAACACTAATCCCTTTCATGAAGGCTCAGCCCTCATGACCTAAGTACCTCCCAAAGACCCCTACCTCCTGATACCGTTATCTTTTTGGACTAGGAATTCAATACATGGATTTTGGGGCAACACAAACATTCAGACCATAGCAATTAGGCATTTGATCTTTAATTTTATGCTGTTTGGTGTCAAAATATAGGACTGTCTTAAGTTATATGTCTGTCTTGTTATATTTCTCAAATATGGCACATGAGACAAAGGAAAAGTGTGTCAAGTGCAAACAAGTGTTATTCCTTAGGCATTCATGTGCTCAGGAAACAGACATGACATAACATGTTAGTCGTGATCCTACCCACAGGCCATCCAGGCATAGAGGTTTCAGGCCAGCAAAGAAAACAGATGTGATCCTCCATATCCTGAGTATAGTATAGACTTCCTTCTTCTTTTGTGCGTGTGTGGTTTTGTTTTGTTTTTTTTTTTTTAAAGATTTTATTTATTTGACATGGAGAGAGAGATCACAAGTAGGCAGAGAGGCAGGCGGAGAGAGAGGGGGAAGCAGGCTCCCTGCTGAGCAGAGAACCCGATGCGGGGCTCGATCCCAGGACCCTGAGATCATGACCTGAGCTGAAGGCAGAGGCTTTAACCCACTGAGCCACCCAGGTGCCCCTTTTTTTTTTTAAGAATTTATTTGCCAGAGAGAGAAAGAGCCAGCACAGGCAGGGGGAGTGGCAGGCAGAGGAGGTACATGTGAACCTGGAGGTTGTGCTGAGATGTGTGGATTTTACTTCTTGCGAGGAGAAACCTGCCTTGGTTTTCGTATAACAGAACAGTCCTGTGAAGAAGGGACATTAAAACGGAGAACTGGAGAGTGAATAAGAATATGCCAGGGGCGGGGGCGGGGGGGGGGTGTTGGTATGTGTGTGGTTAGAGTGTGTATGGAAGAGAAAACCCGAGAGATCTGTGTTCACATGCTACTCTGATCCTCAGTTCCCTCATCTGTAAAGTAGGAATGATGCTTGTTCTCTCACGGGGTAGTTATAAGGCTTAGGTACATTTATGTAAAACATAACACTGAGTAGCAGAACAAACTAAATAGTAGTTCATTCATTCAGCATTTATTAAATGCCTACTATTTGGCTAGACGCTAGAAATGCAAAAATGAGACAGGCACAGAAACAGGTAGTTGTGTTTTAGGGATTTTGTTGTTGTTGTTTATTTTCTGAGTAAACTCTCTGCCCGACATGGGGCTTGAACTCACGACTCCAAGATCAAGAGTCACGTGCTCTAGCAACTGAGCCAACCAGGTGCCCCTCTTTTGCTTATTTTCTTTTTTTTAAGATTTTATTTATTTGACAGAGAGAAACACAGTGAGAGAGGGAACACAAGCAGAGGGAATGGTAGCAGGAGAAGCAGGCTTCCTGCCGAGCAGGGAGCCCGATGCGGGGCTCGATCCCAGGACCCTGGGATCATGACCCGAGCCGAAGGCAGACGCTTAACGACTGAGCCACCCAGGTGCCCCTATTTTCTAATTGGATTTTTTTATTATTGAGTTTTGACGGTTCTTTATATATTCTAGATAGTAAGTTTTTGTCAAATACGTGCCTTGTGCCCCAGAAACAAGTAATTTTGAGACAGCATGGTGTTTTTAACAGTCATACCCCCGGAAACTGTGGGGGCACAAAATCCTGAACATTTTCTAAGAGTGTGAGACAGGGAAGATTTCTTGTAAGAGGTAGCATCTGAGTTGAACCTCAAGACTTTACATGCTAGGTAAGAGAAGCCTATGGAAAGAAATAGTCCACTGTCGTGGTGTTAATGTAGAAAGAGTGAAGCGCAGAGGAGAAATGCCTAGAGGCCATTATGGTTTGTGAAGGCATTTGAATCCGTCTGTAGCATTCAGGCAGCCTCTCAGGCAGCCGCTGAAGTTTTTTTTAGGTTGGGAGTGATTGCGTTTACATTCCCTACACCACCCTACCCCACCCCACCCCACCCCCCTACCCTTCCTGTATTTTATTGTTTTGAGAGAGAGTGTGTGTGAGCAGGGGCAGGGGTTGGGCAGGTGGAGAGGGAGAGAGAAAATCCCAAGCAGGCTCCACACTCAGTACGGAGCCCCGTGTGGGACCCAGTCTCAGGACCCTGAGATCATGACCTGAGCTAAATTCAAGAGTCAGATGTTTAACCAGCTAAGGTGTCCCTGAGTTTACATTTTAGATAGGTTTCTGTGGATGCTTGATCAAGAGGGCAGGACTGGAAGCAAGGGATGAGCCAGTTATAGACAGGGTCTAGGTACAAGATTAGGGCCTAAAGTAGGGCATTGTGGAGAGGAGAGAGAAGAGGGTACAGATCACTAGCTACTTTTTTTAAGATTTTATTTTTAAGTAATTTCTACCCCCAACATGAGGCTCAGACTCACAACCCCGAGATTAAGAGTCAGACACTACCGACTGAGCCAGCCGAGTGCCCTGACCACCAGCTATTTAGAAGGTAAATGATGGACAGATGTGGAGGTGAAGGAGAGGGTGGCATCTAGGTTGCTGGCAGAGGTTGTGACGGTGGATGCTGCTTCCACCAGCTACCAGGCTATAGGAGGAAGACCACATAACACATAACTGCTAATGTGACTTCATAGTTGGGAGGGGAACATAGGAGCAAGATGTGTATTTATCCTCAGATTGTAAACATGTGTTCCCACCCTCCTACTCGCATTCATGGTAGAAGGATTAAGTTTGGGGATATGATCATCGAACTGGCATATTTTGCAGGACAGGAAGGGCAGTTCCTCTGTAATTGCCCATTAGCATAGATGAATTACTCCTTTTCCTCTTATTAATCCAATGGAGTACAGCACTGTTTGGCTTTAAGCACATGCTGCTCTTTGGGTAATTGGAGTGGCCAGAAGACGGCAGGTTTCCTTTTTGTTTAGACTTGGATAAAGTGAACATATGGGTTGATCTGGGTCTTCATTTTTCATAACTTTTCCTACCTTCTTTTATGCACCCAAGTGGCATAGTCTATAGCACTTTGAAGGTTATTTTAACACCAGTACCTAGCCATTTGAGCTAGAAAGACTCCTAACCTCAGTGTTTGCTTTAAATGGTTCCTTACACAGACCTTTCAGGGTTTTGTCTCTCTCTCTGTTTTTTAAGATTTTATATATTTATTTGAGAGAGAGAGAAAGTGAGTGAATGAGGGGGGGGGGAGAGAGAGAGTGAGCATGAGCAGGGGGAGGGGCAGAGGGACAAGCAGGCTCCCAACAGAGCAGAGACCCTGACTCAGGGCTCAATCCCAGGGTTCTGGGATCGTGACCTGAGCTGAAGACAGTTGCTTAACCAACTGAGCCACCCAGACACCCCTGGTTTCTTCTCTTTTAAGTACAGTTATATATCAAGCGTCCGGTCTTCAGCATGTGTGTGTATAAGCACATAACAGGCCCTTTTATTTTATTTTATTTTATTTTATTTGTTTGTTTGTTTTTAAAGATTTTATTTATTTATTTGACAGAGAGAGAGAGAGATCACAAGTAGGCAGAGAGGCAGGCAGAGAGAGAGGGGGAAGCAGGCTCCCCGCCGAGCAGCCCGATGCGGGGCTCGACCCCAGGACCCTGAGATCATGACCCGAGTCGAAGGCAGAGGCTTTAACCCACTGAGCCACCCAGGCGCCCCTATAACAGGTTTATTTATTTATTTATTTATTTATTTATTTATTTATTTATAGTTTTATTTTAAAAAGGAGAGAGAGAGCGCGCGCGCACAAGCAGGCAGAGCAGCAGGCAGAGGAAGGCTCCCCGCTGAGCAAGGAGGGCTCCATTCCAGGACCCTGGGATCATGACCTGAGCTGAAGGCAGCTGCTCAACTGACTGAGCCACTCAGGCGTCCCATAACAGGCCCTTTTAAAAGTGACTGCTATTTGGTGGCATATATGCTAGTTTGCTTTCTTTTAAAAATACTAGTGCAAAAGAACCAAATATTTGATCGCTAGAGTTTTTACTAAAACAGCCCTAGAAAAGTCTAGTGATTGCTTAACGTGTCTTTTTTTCCCCCCATTTCTATTGCCCCTGCCTCTTCCACCGCTGCTATTAGACATTTTTGTTTCTTCTCTCGTCGTCTCCGCTAGTGCACCCTCGGATGTAGTTTACTACTTTTTTTAAACTAATAGAAAAATAGTTGGAGTAAAAAAATATTGTCTGGACTAGCTAGTAGGTTTTCTTTTCCTTCACCTCTTTAGTTGAAGAATAACATATATATGAGCTGGGTGGTTAAGACCTAAAATACTTCGGTGTGAATGACTAGGAAGATGGATATATCTATATCTACATCTATATATTTATATCTATATCTATTTATATCTATACCTACTGCATTGACTAGTGTCCATTGATACCTACCTGGAACTTCAGAATGTGGCCTTATTTGGAGATAGGCTGTTTGCAGAAGTAAGTAGTGAAGATTAGGTTGTCCTGGAAGAAGATGGGCCCGACTTGCAATTTGACCAGTGTCCTTACGAGAAGAAACACACCCAAGAAGGAAGAAGGCATGTGAAGACAGAAGCAGAGATTGGGCTGAGGCATCTGCCCACCAAGCAGATCCAAGGGGTGCCAGCAGCCACCAGAAGCTCAGAAGACACAGGGAAGGTTTTTCCGTAGAGCCTTTAGAGCCATCTTTAGCAGTCTGATGAAGTGATGATCGGAAGTGGATGGATCGGATCCCTCTCTGTGTGAAAACTCACACACCACTGCCACCTGATCCCACCGGCCTTATTTAGCAGATCTTCCTCAAACCAGTGGCAGCAGTCCCATTGCACAGACTGCTTTGTGAGGCCCCTGTCACCCCCAAAAGTATCTGAGAAGCTTTGGGACATTAAGAGAGGATCTTCCTTATCCGTGCTGTGCCTCATCTCAGGGCCACGGACTGTTAGCTAGTCCATCCTAGTAAGCCTCAAACCCTTCCTAGGCAGCCTCCAAAACTGTGGTCATTATGTAAAATGAGTGTGGTTAGCCTTGTCTGTCCAGAGTATTGATCAGGGTGGGGTAGAAAGGGATACTGGGGCATCTGGGTGGCTCAGTCAATTAAGCATCCAACTCTTGATTTTGGCTCAGGTCATGATCTCAGGGTTGTGAGATCAAGCCCTGCGTCGGGCTCAGTGCTGGGCAATGGAACCCGCTTAAGATTCTCTCTCTCTTTCTCCCTCTCTAAGAAAAGAAAAGGATACAGCGTGCTCTTGCAGCAGTGTGAGGTCAGACTCAATACCTGGGCCTTGGGAGCGTGGAAGAGAGCTTGGTCAAGGCAACATAGCGTGAGATGGGAAGAAAGCTGGGCAAATGTGACACTGAGGCAGATGCTGTTGGTACCTTCAGTGTTGTTTTAAGTCTTTCGTCCCTCTTAAGTGCGCTGTCAGAATTGTAGTACGTGAGACCGCTGGGTGCACGGGAAGGTTGAGACCACTGGTCCGGTGACAGATGTTCGAGGCTCACTTGGAAATGAGGTGTCCTACAGAATCTGTTTTAAGTGGTAGTTTTAATCTGTTTTAAGTAGTAGCTACTTGATATGAAAAAGTATCCAGTATAAACTAGAAACTGCGCTCAAGTTTGGATCTTTTTATTCATTGACTCCTCGTAGCAGCCTGTTGAGATTAAATGTTATTATCCCTGCTTCATGAATTAGGGAAGCAGAACTCGGGTTACGAAAGTGGAGGTGACACAATCTGAGCCTAGGCTCAGGGCTCCTTCCATCTTACCACTGAGCAGCCCTCAGTGACTGTCACTCAGGAGAGCCCTGATTGCCAGGACTCCAGACTTCTGTGTTTTGCATTTTCTTTCAGATTTGTGTAGTTTTTCTCTTTCATGTGCTTAGCTGTCAGAATTTTGCTTAATTGAGTACATTTGACCTCATTCCTTTTGTGAGTTGCCGTCTAAATACAGTGAGCCAAGGGTTGGCATATTAAGCTCCGTGGGGGCGTGGCTCCTATCATGAATAGGAGGCAGGCAGCGAATGGTAGGAATGGTAGATAGCGTTCTTGTTTCTCTCTGTTGTAGAGAAACTGTGCGCGCCGCTTGCTAAAAGGCACTTTTGCTTGCCTTCGCGATCTGATGTTGGTTTTCATCGGAGGTCGCAGGCGTAGATGCAGTTGGAGCCAGGTAGAAGCTGTGTGTGCGGGCGCGGGGACACCCCGGGGAGCATGACCTGCTGAAGAGCGCGTGCTGCTTCTGCTGGCGGCTGCTGCTTCTCTGCTTTTGCTGCATTGGAATGTGGCCTAGACTTGCTGGATCTTGTGGTTCTCTTTTGCGTTCCCTCAAGAAAAGTTAGAAATTCCGGCGTTTATGTGAGATTAGCTAGCAGCTACTTGAAATTTAAAAAGCAAACAAACGAACGTGTTGGCCAAATCGAACACAT
Organism: Procyon lotor; assembly: GCA_028646535.1. Taxonomy (NCBI): domain Eukaryota; kingdom Metazoa; phylum Chordata; class Mammalia; order Carnivora; family Procyonidae; genus Procyon; species Procyon lotor. The sequence continues at coordinate 72,897,827 of CM053615.1, forward strand.
TTATGGGCCATGCCATCTGTGGACTGCTGGTTGGTGATCTCTGTAAAATGAAGTGGCCAGGGAGGTGACCTTCAGCTTAGCTCAGTGTTGCTGTGTTTATTCTCTAAAGTCCAGCTTATGAGAACAATTAAATTGAAGTCTCTTTACTCCACCTGCTTTATATTTAAGAGCAATTTAATGTGAAATTGTTGACAAAGTTAAGGCAAAAGCATTTCTTATATTCTCACTTATTTATTTATTTTTAGCAAACCTTTTTATTTTTTAATATTTTATTTATTTATTCGACCGAGAGAGAGAGATCACAAGCAGGCAGAGAGGCAGGCAAAGAGAGGGGGGAAGCAGGCTCCCTGCTGAGCAGAGAGCCCGATGCGGGGCTCGATCCCAGGACCCTGAGATCATGACCTGAGCCGAAGTCAGAGGCTTTATCCCTCTGAACCACCTAGACACCCCTTTATTTACTTTTTTTTAAAGGATTTTGTTTATTTGTCAAAGAGAGTGAGAGTGAGTGGCACAAGCAGGGGGAGCGGCAGGCAGAGGGAGAAGCAGGCTCCCCCTTGAGCAAGGAGCCCGATCGGGACTTGATCCCAGGATCCTGGGATCATGACCTGAGCCGAAGGCAGACACTTAACCATCTGAGCCACCCAGGCATCCCTATATCTCATTTTTAGAAGAACAGTATTGTCCATGTGAAACAGCTGTTATTAAGATGAGGAGAAATGAAGAAAATATACCAAATATATATATACCAAATAAATATACCGAAATACTAATATACCAAAATAGTAATTGTCTTTAAGGATTATGAGTTTTTTCCTATTTCATGTCCAGGTCAGATCTTTCTCTTGGAGCTCTGGATAGCTAAATCCATCTCCGCACTGATTTTTTTTTTTTTTTTTTAAGATTTTATCATTTATTTGACAAAGAAAGACAGCGAGAGAGGGAACAGAAGCAGGGAGAGTCGTAGAGGGAGAAGCAGGCTTCTCTCCAAGCAGGGAGCCCTGCTTGGTCATGATCTCGGGGTCCTGGGATCGAGCCCCGCATCAGGCTCTCTGCTCAGCAGGGAGCCTGCTTCCCCCTCTCCCTCTGCTTCCCTCTCTTCCTACTTGCCATCTCTCTCTCTGTCGCATAAATAAAATATTTTTTTAAAATACTATCAGGAATAAAGATTGATAGGTTTTGTCCTTCTCGCTGGTGTCCTGCATTAATCCACTTCATATTTGTTTTGTAGTTGGAGTAAACTGTCTAAACACCGAATCTGGTTATGTCACTGCCCTTTTATGCCTTCAAAATTGAAAAAAAAAACCTTCTATGGCAAAAGACACTATACAACTGAAAATAAAGGGAAAGGACTTGGGAAGGTACCTGCAGCATAAAAGTCAAAGAGTAGGAGACAGAGTGTGTAGAGAACATAAAAAGAAACCCAAAAGGAAAATGGTATAGGCTATAAAAAAGGCATTTTGCAAAAGAAAAGCCAAAGTGCCTAATAAACCGATGAGGTGCTCAAACTCACGAAGTGTCAGAAAGTGCAGCTGAACCAGCGTCAGCGTGGATTTCTCCCAAGACTGGGCAAAACAGAATGTCTGACAGCAAGGTTCAGTGAGGATATAAGGAAATTCTCATATACTTTGGAGATCCATTTGGCAATTTCTAGTAAGCTGAAAGTGTGCGCACTCCGTGTCTCAGGATTTTCACATCTTGATGTGTATAGTCTCGATCCCCACACAGATATCCATAAGAAGATACGTACGGGGACGTTCATAAAAGCATTGTGACAGCAAAAGATTGGAAATTACTTGAATGTACACGGATGGGGAAGAGGATATACAGCTCTTCCTTGACTTACAGTTGAGTCCTAATAAACCCATTGTACGTTGAAGGTGTCGTAAGCTGAAAATGTATTTAATACACCTAACCTACCAAACACCATAGCCTGGCCTACTTTAAACTCTTAGAACATTTAACAGTCACCTGTATCTGGGCAAATTCACCTTGCACACAGCCCGTTTTACAATGAAGTGCTGCATATCTCATGTAGTGGATTGAATACCGAAAGTGGTTGTCAGTGTAGGGGTTGGTTGCCGTTGTGATCGCAGGGTGGCCTGAGGGCAGCAGCTCTCGGCCACTGCCCCGCATCACAAGAGAGGGTTGCGCACACCTCCAGCCTGGCAAGAGAGCCAAATTCAAAATTCGAATCATGCTTTGTACTGAATGTGTATCGCTTCCGCACCATTGTAAGGCCAAAAAACTGTAAGTTGAACCACTGTAGATTGGAACCGTCTGTATTGTGAGGTGTGTGTGATACATTCCAAGCAGGGAAAATGAGGCACTAGAGCGTGTTGAGTGTATCAACACAGAAACGTCCTCAAAAAACACAGTGTCCAAAATTGCGAGTTGTAGAAGTACTTATACATTATGCCACAGTTTATCCAAAATTTTAAAACACAGAATGATACCACGTGATATTTAGGGGTATGGATATATCTAATAAAAGTATTTTAAAAGGAAAAGTGAGAAAACACCTAACCAGTTCGTGAGCATGGAGCAGGAGAATGGGAAGAGCTTAGGGTTCCACAGAGAGGTACGAAGGCGCTTCTCATTGTCACTGATGTTTCATTCCTCCCCTCCTTCCCACCCTGCCTTCCTGTGGATCCAAAGCAACTGTAATATAGACATTTAATAAATCCGCAGGGTGGGTAAATGGATATTTGTTGTTAACTCCTTTTACTTTTGTACAACTGGGCAGATGGCGAGCCTCCTGAGGCCAGGAGCTGGCTTCTCTAGCTGTCCTTTGGTGCACCCTGCCCGACACGTGGCGTGGGTTCCACACATGTATGTTAGGTGAGGAGATGCATGCCTTTCTGTGTCCTAGTTTTTCTCCAATGAGCACTTAGTAGTGGAAAAGGTATTGTTGGCATGTTTATAAAAATGGGAATTCTCTGAACCTGGGTAGTGGGTTCAGAGAAGGCTCAGTAATACACAACCAATCTTGTTTGTGTTTTTAAGATATTTTAAAAAGATTTTATTTATTTGAGAGAATAAGCAGAGAGAGAGAAGCAGACTCACTGCTGAGCAGGAAGCCTGATGTGGGGCACTGTTTGTTTTAAGATTTTATTTATTTATTTCAGAGAGAGAGCGAGCACAAACTGGGGACAGGTGGAGGGAGAAGGAGACGCAGACTCTCCGCTGAGCAGGGAGCCCGATGCGGGGCTCGATCCCAGGACCCAGAGATCACGACCTAAGCTAAAGGCAGGGGCTTAACTGGCTGAGCCGCCCAGGCGCCCCAACAACAATCTTGTTGTGGATGCCACCAAATAGCAAAGCTATATGTTGTGGCTCTGCTTATACCTCTCTGACACATATTTTTTTAAAGTCTGTTTTTTGTTTTTTGTTTGTTTTTTTTTTTAGTAATCCCTACCCCCCAGTGTGAGGCTCAAACTCAGGACCCTGAGATCAAGAGTTGTGTGCTGTTTGGACTGAGCCAGCCAGACCCCTGACATTTACAATTTCTAAAAGTTACATTTGATTGTAAAAACTGTCCTAAATCTCACCCTCAGAAGTCAAATAAAAATGATTTTGTGAATATAATACTTCATTTTCAGAGGCGTAGTTTATGGAAAGCAAAAAGTGTTTTGGCTGGGTAAGATATAAGTTAGAACATGAGTTACAATCACCTTTCATAAAGCATCTGAAAGAGTGAAATAGTGTTTAGTATGTGACAGGTGACTTTTTGCTTTTTGCTGATCCAAAAGCTTGCCTAATACAAGAGGGCCACGGGCATGCTGAGAGTCCTTCCCATTCCCCATCCCCTCGGTTGGGTTGGTAGGTCATTTTTCTGCAGAACTTTAATGATCTTCATAGGCACATTCCCAACTTAGAGGTTTCTTTATTTTTTCTTGTATTTTTTTGGAGTAATCACACTTTCTAAAATCTGAGGTCAGGTTTTATGCAGAGCTCTTCAGTGACTTGTCTTTTTTTTTTTTTTTTTAAGATTTTATTTATATATTTATTTGGCAGAGACAGAGAGAGAGAGATCGATCTCATGAGTAGGCGGGGTGGGGGGGAAGCAGGCTCCGTCCCAGGACCCTGAGATCATGACTCGAGCCAAAGGCAGAGGCTTAACCCACTGAGCCACCCAGGTGCCCCTCTTTAGTGACTTCTAAGCCAGAGGCCAGCCTTTCTGGCCTCTTGTCGTCGTCCTCAGTCTGCCAAGCTCCGCGGCGGTTGCAGTGGCCTGGAACACCCTTCCCACTGCTGTCTGCAGGACCAGTGCCTACACTGCCCTCCTGTCTCTGCCCGGAGGTGTCGCCCCTGTGAAGCTCTCCAGGAACAGGCCGGCCGTGTTGTGTCCTGTCCGTCTCCCCCCCCCCCCCCCCCCCCCCCCCCCCGCACTGTGTGTTTGCAGTGCTCCTCACAGGCTGGCAGACCACAGCCTTTCCTGCGTGCTTGTTCTCACCCACTCTGCACTGAGGTATGAGCTTAATGAGGCAGGGCTTTTTTCCATCTTGCGCCGTGCTCCATTCAGAAAACCTAGAGCAGTGCCTGTGGGTACTCAATAAATACTTGTTGAATGAATACACTTGTCTTTTTCATTTACTATCTTAGAGCTTTTTTTTTTTTTTTTTAAGTAGGCACCCTGCACAATATGGGGCTCAGATTCAGGACCCTGAGATTGAAGTGTTGTCTGCTCTACCAACCGAGCCAGCCAGGCACCCCTCTCTTTTTATTTATTTATTTCAAGGATTTTATTTATTTATTTGAGAGAGAGACAGTGCGCGTGGAAGAGCGTGAGCATTAGCTGGTGGTGGGAGGGGCAGAGGGAGAGGGAGAAGCAGGCTCTCGGCTGAGCAGAGAGCCCAACACAGAGCCCAATGCAGAGCCCAATGCAGGGCTCGGGCGCCAGGACCCTGGGATCATGACCTGAGCTGAAGGCAGACGCTTAAACCACTGAGCCACCCATGCGCTGCGGGCACCCCTCTCTTGCAGACATTTTTTAATATGTTGGTATACACGGGCCTACATCTTTTTTTTTAAACCACTACACTAATACTTTATTGTAAGGAGGACTCATAATTTATAAGAGTCGTTCTTTTGTTTATAGAAATTTGTGTTGCATTTTTATTGCTTGATTTTAGTTCTAAACAGAGCTGCTCTGAATATTCTTGTAGATATGTTTTTGTGTGTCAGCTCTGCTATTTCTGTGGTATAGATTCCTGGGCACAGGATTACTTTAAATAGAAGGTACCGAGTAGCCTGTAACTACAGGGTTCTATCAGTTCACACTTCCACAAGCAGTGTGTAAGAGTGTTCAGTGTTCATTTGCCCACATACTTCACAAAACCTGATAGGAGAAAGATGACATCTCGTTTTAAGTTGACTGTTGGTGAGGTTCAAGATTTCAGCATGTTTATTACCTTTTAAGTTCACATTTTCTCTGTAAGTCAGAAATTTTAGGAAAACCTATTTCAGGAAGAATTTACTTCTGTGTATATACTCTTAGATACTAATAACACATCTGGGGGGGTAAAAATAAAGTGGCTTGCAAATAGAAAACAGGGAGAAGAGAAAAAGAATGCATGTCCATAATTATGACCTGAAACTGCACGTTTTAAATACAGTTTTGGATAAACTTTTTGGTTTAGAATTTTGATAATCTTTTTTTTTTTTTTTTTAGAATTTTGATAATCTTAAAATGAAGTTTTAAGTTTATAGTTTATTGAATATAAAAACAAACTTTTCAGAATAATCTGAAATAATTCAGAGTAATCTGCTGGTGCCATATTTTCTCTAATTGGATCCTCTGTAATAAGTTAATTATATATTAATTCAGATTGTTTCATCATCATCATCAAACTGATACTTATTTACTTGTTTGGATTAGTACTTTTGAGATTGTAATTGTGTTTCCACTGATTTCAGATAATCTAAGTCTGCTAGGAAAGCCGGGAAAAACTGCAAGTTTTTACGACCAACTGTATAAATGTATACCTGGGAACAATCCTGTATTTTGTGTTCCTGTAAACTTGACTTCTCATGGATGAACAATCTTGTTTAATTAACTTGATAAGCAGTTTATTGTGGTTAAGAACATGCCATGTGATTATGGTTATGTTTTTTTAAGAAGCTCTTATCAAATATACACTGAAATATTAATAGATAAAATGATAGGAACATCTGGGATTTGAGTCTTTAGAATGAGATCCCATTTAGAAGACATTGGGAGTGGGGAGGAGTATAGAGGATCAAAATGGACCATGATTTGAAATTTTCTACAATAAAAAATTTTAAAACAAACAAAAGATATACTATCTATTTGGTTGTAAAAAGTATGAGGTGGCCAAAACCACATGTGGGGTTTAAACAAACCTGGTTTAGTTAGTTGTCACCAACTAACAATATGATTTTTAAGCATGGTTTACCACTCTGAGCTTTTTGTTTCCTCATCTATAAAATGGGCATAATAGCACCCGCCTTGTAGTGTTGTGATAAGAATGAGTGGTAGTAGATAAAGCTCTTAGCACAGTTGGCTACAAGGTGAAGTGTTTGTAATCAGAAATACTTGGGGGAACAGATAAACATTACTGCTGTGTCAATGCTAATAGAAAAAATAGGGGGGCACCTGGCTGGCTTAGTTTGTGGAACAGCAAGTCTTGATCTCAGGGTTGTGAGTTCTAAGGTTCATGTAGGTTGTAGAGATTACTTTAAAAAATAAAAAAAAAAAGGGGGTTTGTTGAAAATGTGATTAAATCTTCATTGCTTGTGCCTAATATTGGCATCCTAACTCTACGTTGGCACCCCCTCCTTCCCTGTCTCCTTTCGCTTTGTCATCCTGTCTTCAAGAAACTGACCCCGCTGCTCCTTCTAGGAGAGCGTCTGGAGGGAGAAATGTGAGTGCCGAGGATTCTGTCTCTTGCGCTCCTCCCCCGTTCCCCGATGCCGCCTGGGGCTCTGGGCACAGGAGGTACGGAATAGATGTGATGTTGGTCCCAGAGTGCCCAGATCTCCGGCTTTCCCACGGTAGAAGGAGAGGTTTCTGGATTCCTGTTCAGTCAGGACTGACTAGTGGCAATTTTTTTGGAACTGAGTATTTTTCACTTTTGGGGCTTCGGCCATTAGTGGTGTTTTGTAAATACTGGTTTGTTTACGCTGAATTGAGTCAAATACAGTTGAATGAGCGATTATGTATGACCGTCCTGGTTCCTTCTAGTTAATGTCTATGTCTGTATGATTTGTGTAGCGAAATAGAGCTTGCAGGGTCACTTCCATACGTGTCATTTGACATGGCGTGATATGATAGATTAAAAAGGAGATGAGGGTTAGGTTATGTGAGGGTCCCACTGATAATACTGGCAAATGGTAATACTGAAAAAAGTTTTTTTTAAATTACAAATTAATATGTGACCTTTGTTGGGAATTTTAAAAATAGAGAAAAGTAGGAAGAAAAAATTGTTGCCTACCATCCCACTGGTACTAATCTTTTCATAGTTTGGTGAATTTCTCTTAATCTTAATAAATAAGTATAAATACATATGCTTTTTTTTTTTTTCCAAATTTAGCTCTTACTTTAGATAATTTGGATTTTGCTCTTTGCATTTAATATTCTTCCTGGTTGGGGCACCTGGGTGGCTCAGTGGGTTAAGCCTCTGCCTTCAGCGCAGGTCCTGATCTCAGGGTCCTGGGATCGAGCCCCACATTGGGCTCTCTGTGTAGCAGGGAGCCTGCTTCCCCCCCTCCCTCTGCCTGCTTGTGATCTCTCTCTCTCTCTGTCAAATAAATAAAATCTTTTAAAAAAAAAATTCTTCCTGGTTTCTTGAGGCATAATTCACAAACAAAAATTGTATGTATTTAAGCTGTATGTGATGTTTTGATACACATTATAAAATTATTACCACAGTCAAGCCAGTTAATGTATCCATCACCTCACATAGCTACCTTTTTGTGTGTGAGAACAAGTAAGGTTTACTTAGTAGATTTCAAGTGTACAGTATCATATTGTTAACTCTAGTCCCCACACTGTACCGCTGTATGTTAGATCTCTGAATTTATTCATCCTGCATATCTGACACTTTGTACGCTTTGACTAACCTCTCTCCGTTTCCCTCGACCCCCCCAACCCTTTGTAACCACCGTTCTGCTCACTGCTTCTTATGAATTCACCGCTTTTAGATTTCACATGTGAGTGACATCATTCAGCATTTGTCTTTCTGTGTCTGGCTTATCCTACTTAGCATGATGTCCTCCAGGCTCATCTACGTTGTTGCAAATAACAAGATTTCATTCTTTTTTAAAGTTGAGTAATAGTCTGTGGTGTGCGCAAGTGTGCACGGGCACGTGTGTGTAGGTTTTCTTTTTCCTTTTATACTTGACAGCCACTTAGGTTGTTTCCATACTTTGCAATTGTAAATAATGCTGCAGTGGACTTGGGAGTGCAGCTGTAGCTCTTCAAGGTTTTGATTTTATTTCCTTCGGATGGGTACCCAGAAGCAGGATTGCTGGATCATGTGATAGTCTTATTTTTAATTTTTTAATGATCTTCTGTATTGATTTCCATACTGATTGTTAGTTTCCATTTCCATCAACAGTGTGCAGGAATCCTCTTTTCTCTACACCTCATCAACACTTGTTCTCTTTTGACTTTTGATACTAGCCATTCTGACAGGTATGAAGTGATTTCTCATTGTGGTTTGAATGGGTTATGTTTTGCACATTTTCATATACCTGTTGGCCATTCCTATCTTTTGAGAAATGCCTATTGAGATCCTCTGCTCATTTTTTAATCAGGTTATTTGGGGTTTTTTTTTTGGGGGGGTTGTTTTTTGTTTTGCTCTTGAGTTGTTTGAGTTCCTCATGCCATCTGTAAATGGTGACGGTTTTACTTCTTCCTTTGCAGTGTGGATGGTTCTTATTTCTTTCTCTTGCCTAATTGCTCTGGCTAGGACTTCCAGTACTGTGGCGGTGAGAGTGGGGAACGTTATCTTGTTCCTGATTTTAGAGGAAAAGCTTTCAGTGTTTTACTACTGTTGAGGATGACATACATTATCTGAGGGCTTGTCATATGTGGCTTGTATTCTGTTGAAGTACATTTCTTCTATACCTAATTTGTTGAGTGTCTTTATCATGAAGGGATGTTGTATTTTGTTGAGTGCTTTTTCTGCATTTATTGAGGTGATCATAGAATTTTTTTTTACCTTTCAATTTGTTAATATAGTGTTTCACTTTCATTGATTTGGATATATTCACCCATCCTTGCATCCTAGTGGTGTGTGACCTTTGATCATGGTATATGACCCTTTCACGTGCTGTTGAATTCAGTTCAGTGGTATTTTGTCGAGGAGTGTTTCATCTGTGCTTATTAGCGATATTGGCTTGTGATGTCTTTCCTTGTAGTGTCCTTATATGGCTTTGGTGTCAGGATAATGCTGGCCTTGTAAAATGGGTTTGGACGTGTTCCCTCCTCTTCAGTATTTTTGGAAGAGTTTGAGAGGGGTCCTTGTTCATTTTGCCGTGGTTGTGTTTCCTGTCTGGTTGCCTATTCAGTCTCCTTACTCACTATTAGTTTGTTCAGATTTTCTCTTTCTTCATGAGTCAGTCTTAGGAGGTTGTATGTTTCATCCTTTTTTCCAGGGGGTTCAGCTTGCATCTAATGTTCTGTCATTACTTTTGCATGTTGGGAGGCAATAGTGTGAAAGTGGCTTTCACACAAGGTCAGTGTTGACCCCAGTTTCACCACTTCTGGTCTGCGTTGTCATGGGCAGTCATTTCACCCCTGAACTTGTGCTTGCATCCCTGTCATGGGGCTACTACTCTGAACTACCCTGGGCTGCCTGAGGATGAGCTATCACAGGAAAGCCCATTTCTCGGGTGTGGAGACTGGGGAGTTGCATTGCGGTTGTCAGTGTTTAAAATAAAATGTGTTTTTAGTGGCATTGTTTTATCAAGTGAAGTGATAATATAAATGTGAGAACGAACAACAGAGGAATACAATGTTTATATGTGCAAAACAACTGCTAGAAGCTTGCGATTGAAGCATCCTCCCCCCCCCATAATTAGAGAGAACATACGGTGGTGGACTAGATGAGTTAAGCAGTTTTTAATAGGCTTCCATTTTGCTGCACAGCATCTAAATGCTGGTTAAATTAGAAAAAGCATACTCATAAAATTTAACCTTTATTATATAATGTACATGCTAAAAAAAATATGCTTTATTAGGCTCTGACTCAGTGAATTTTCACAGCGTAAACACACTTGTACAACCAGCAACAAACAGAATGTTACCAGGCACTTTCAGAAGCTCCTTAAGACCCCCTCCTGCAAGCGACCGCAAGTCTCTCCCTCCCAAGAATCACCCTCATCCTTACCTCTGTCACCGTAGATTATTTCCCCTGCATTCAGCTTGGTTATACCTACGGTGATATGGCTCATTTCGCTTCCTATCATGTTGTGAGGTTCATCGATGTTGTTGCACATGGCAGGAATTTGTTTATTCATTCTGTCTCTCCTGCCCTTCTCCTCTGGGCATCCTGCCAGGGGATGAAGCCGCAGCGTCCTGAGGCATCCGTCATATGTAGTTGAGTTGATTTCTCTCCTGTGCCTCTCGGGTGGTAGTAGCCTCGTAACAGCTTTGGGAGAGGCGAGAAAATAGTCACTCAAATCATTTCTCTTAGAATCGTGAGAAAGGACATGAGCTTTAGCTTTTCTGGGTTTTGTGGTCTAGCGGCCCTCTCCTGCCTTCCAGTGGATGACTTCTATCATCTCATCTGCTTTTCTTGTTCTTCCTGGGAGTTCTGGTGTACTGCACGCGGCTCCACCAGGAAGTGGAAGTCCAGCAAACATGCTTTAAATGCATAGTTGAATCCTAGGAAAATAAGGGAAATTCCCAGGGGCCAACAAAAAAAAAAAAGTCGAGGGTGGGTGAGTGGGGAGCTGCAGTTGTAGTGAATAAAAGAACACAAGCCAGGGCTGCCCCGAGACACTGCGGAAACTTGGCCCCTAGAGCCTTGGAGTGTGAACCGTTGGCTGGGAGCAGGAGCCAAAGACTTGGATGGGATCGGGGGGCAGGGGAGAATCCTGGAGCTGTGTCCCTCCCCATGGCCCCTAGTATAGGACTCTCAGAGCTATATTCCTTGAGTAGAAGAGTGGGTTGGGAAACATAACCCTCCTAATGGCTATAAAAAGTCTGTTTTAGCTATGTAGGTGGTTACAGTTTATGATTTGTCTGCCAAAGATCGGATCCACAGCCTCTTCTCAGAGGGCTTTGGGGTTTGCGATTAGACTCCCTCTGATGTCCCGGAGACCCAAGTCTAGAAAGAGAAAATTACCACTCACACCAAGACACATCCTGCTGGGAAAGCTGGCAGAGACAGCCGAAGAGCAGAGCCGGAGCCCCCAGAGCCTTGCTGTGTTGTCAGATAGCTCTGGTTAGAATCAAAAGAAACAAAGGGTAGAATTTTTTTTTACATTTTTTTAAAAGATTTTGTTTATTTGACAGAGAGAGAAATCACAGGTAGGCAGAGAGGCAGGCGGGGGAGGGAGGGAAGCAGGCTCCCTGCCGAGCAGAGAGCCTGATGTGGGGCTCGATTCCAGGACCCTGAGATCATGACCTGAGCTGAAGGCAGAGGCTCCAACCCACTGAGCTACCCAGGTGCCCCTAGAATTTTTTTTTTTTAACATTTTATTTATTTGACACAGAGAGAGAGAGAGAGAGAGAGAGAGTGCAAGCACAAGCACAAGCTGGGATAGTGGCAGAGAAAGGGAGAGGGAGAAGCAGGCTCCCTACCAAGCAAGGAGCCCGATGTTGGGCTCGATCCCAGGACCCCAGGATCATGACCTGAGCCAAAGGCAGACGCTTAACCTACGAAGCCACCCAGGCACCCTCAAGGGGCAGAATTTTTAAAAATATGAGCAAGATGCAAACAATAGCAAAAATGACTTTGCACGTTTGAGGAAGAACCAAATGCAGATTTTAGAAAAGTGCTTGGGGGTACCTGGGTGGCTCAGTGGGTTAAAGCCCCTGCCTTCAGCCCAGGTCATGATCTCAGGGTCCTGGGATCGAGCCCCACGTCGAACTCTCTGCTCAGCGGGGAGCCTGCTTCTCCCACTCTCTCCGCCTGCCTCTCTGCCTTCTTGTGATCTCTTTCTCTCTCTCTCAAATAAATAAAATAAAATCTTAAAAAAAAAAAGATAAAAGAAAAAAAAAGTGCTTAGCTTGGCACCTGGCATTTAGGAGCTGCTTCACAACTTAGCTTATTGCGGACTTACCAAAGGTGCTCTCGTTGAGGCAAACGATGCTCTATATAAAACTCATGACTTGGGGGCACCTGGGTGGCTCAGTCGGTTAAGCGTCTGCCTTTAGCTTGGGTCTTGATCCTGTGCTCCTGGGATCCAGCCCCTGTCAGGTTCCCTGCTCAGTGGGGATCCTGCTTCTCCCTCTTGCTCTGCCTCTCCCCTCTTCCCCCGCTCATTCTCTCTCTCTCTCAAGTGAATAAATCTTAATAAAAATAAAACTCATGACTTTACACAGTAGGTCATGTCTTGTTGGAGCCTCACCTTGAGAAGTATTCACTAATAGTGTTGTTCTCTCGGCCTTAAAATTTATTGACTTAGTTGAGATTGGACTCACAACTCGGAGGCAGTTTCAAGCAGCTGTGGTAGGCATTTGCCCACGTGCTCAGTTTCGGCAAATCTCAGGATTATCCCGTGTCCGAGAGATCTTCTCCACCTGGTTAGTTCCTGGATTCCTTTTGCATAAGGCTTTGTTTCCTCAAGACCTGTCGTATGAAACATCGTTTTTAGGTGCAAATGTAAAAATATTGTATTATAAATTAGAAAACTAACGTCGGGTATCCTTAATCATCCTGCAGTTGGGAGACGCCAGATACATAAAACTCATAAGGAGGTTTATAAAAATGAGTGTATTCTGGGGACCGCTTTGGCCACTTCGCCCCTCACCTCCCCCACCCCCACATGTTTTGAGTGCCTCCTGGATTCCAGGCCTTGTGCTAGCAGGAAGCTTGTGAGGATAACGAAAACATTGTTCCTCCTTCCCTGGAATTCACATTCCACTTGATCACCAAGTGGGCCCTGGGACCCTTACGCATGCATGGGAATGAATTGAATCTCTTATGTGCTTCTTTCTGCAAAACTGTTGATATGTTATGAACTTCTGATGAGTCTTCTTCAGCTTTTGGAGCAAGATAAAGGTATATATATTATAGATATTGCCAAGTATATGGAAACAGTGACTAGTTAGCTAGATACTGTAGTTTTCAAGCAAATAGGTCAAATAATCAAGTTAACTTCATATTACTAATTCCACCACCCCAAATCTTTTCAGGATGATGTGAGGCATAAGGTTCATCTGAACACCTTTGGATTCTTCAAAGATGGGTACATGGTGGTTAATGTCAGTAGCCTTTCCGTGAATGACCCTGCGGGAGCCACAAACAAGGACACAACTGTAAGTTCCTTCCCAGGAGGTCAAGGGCTTTACCCTTCTCTGTTGCTCAGATGGGAGCTTTACCCCACACTTAAGTACGAAGTCTCAGAATATGGAGAAAATTAAACTTGTGAACAGGCATCAAATAGGTTTACTTTTAACACTTAAGTTGTAATTCTTGAATAATTTGAGTAATTAGTGGTCCCTTTTACAGAATGAATGCCAAGAAAACCAAGAGAAGGCTAGGGCAGGGAATTACCTTTTTGGCTCTTCGAGTAAGAAAGGTATGGATGCCAGAGTATCATGTGGATATTTACCTCTACTCTTTACCCTCTTAGATTGGATTCAGCCTGGACCGCACAAAGAATGACGGATTTTCTTCTTACCTGGTGAGCATTACACATGTGGCCCAGTCACTCCCTTCATGTGAGCCCAGGACACTGGGTGAGAGCACCTAGCTTCTGTCAGTGCTCTTATCTTGCCATGGGGACTGCTTGGACTCCCTAGCATCTCTGAGCACCCACAGTGGGGTTGTTTGGGATGGAGGTTGATCACTTCATTGCCTTGTTCCTGAAACTTTTTGTTCTTGTTCTCGTGTGAGTGAATAAGATGATGTACAATTGGGTCTTCCTTTCTCAGGATGAAGATGTGAATTACTGTATTTTAAAAAAGCAGTCTGTCTCTGTCACCCTTCTAATCCTAGACATCTCCAGAAGTGAGTAAGTAATTCTCATGTTCCTTCAGTTGCATCCTCAAGTGAAGTTACAGGGAATTCGGTAGTTAGGCAAACATTTGCTGAGTGTCTGCCGTGCACCGGATACCGTGCTGAGTGCTGGAGGTTAAGAACTCGATGGGGGAGACGGAGGTCTCCAAGGGTGGTGAGACCACCCCCAAGGAGCCTAGAGATGACTGAGGGAGGCCAGACTCCAATACGGATGATCACGGCGGCCTAGAGAGGTGGTGGGTGGAGAAGGGGTGAGTTGCAGAGGAGAAGGCAAGGCTTCAGGCGGCTCTCGGCCCAGCCAGCCTTCGAGTGAGCGGACTTCACCAGGTGAATAAGGGGAGAGCATTGAGGGCAAAGGCAGAGCAGCTTGAAATAGCCTGGCGCGCTCAACCCTGAGTCCATTAGTCACAGCCAGCTGACATCCAGGGAGGGAGAAGAGGAGGCCTCTCCTCCGTGAGGCAGGACTGGACGTGCTCCCCTCCAGCTTGACCTCGCTAGCTCAGCTCACGTGTCCGTGCAGGGGTGGGGTCTCCCCTGCCCCTCCCTGGCAGGATGGGGTCTTCTAAGAAGCGAGAAGAGAGGAAATGCATCCTAGCAAGGCCTCTGCTTGTGCCCGCTGCCTCTCACACGCCTCCCTAGAGTTCACTTTAGTATCTTCCTGGCTTTTCTGCCCCTTGTGCCGTTCCCCTGGTTGAACACTTTATAGACACTTAGGGGGAATGTATGTCCATCAGAACTGTGTGATTGCCAGGGACGTAAGCTTTGGAGTGAGAATGCCGGGTCCTCGCCTGGCTGCTTCTGGCCTCACCACCCTTGAGCAAGTTCTTAACCTTGCTGAGTCCCCATTTCAGCAGGTGCACAAAGGAGCTCCTAGAACCTACCTCAGGGACTAGCAAGGACTGTCTGAGATGAAGTGTTTAGATACTGAGTATGTAACACGTGGCACTCAGGTGGCCATCGCCTTACCTTGAACTTCTTTTGTCTTCCTTTGAACGTAGGGTGAGAGTCAGATCCCCGCCAGAGGCTGGCACGCAGTTACCAAAGATCGTCTTCAGCAAGGACGAGAAGGCCACAGGCCAGAGTCCGGAGCCCGGGGCTCACCCTGCTTCAGCGGGCAACCAGACTCAGCCAAAACAAGGTCGGCTGTCCTCACAGAGCCCCGTCGCCACTGCCCTGCTCCGTAGATGCTTTTTTGTCCCCAAGTAAAAACACACACAGTCGCAGCGTTTTGTTATTTTGGTGGTTATACAAAATACATAACCAATAGAAGGTGGAGACTGGGGGGGAAGGAGGGGCAAAGAACAGCCCCCCCCCCCCTTGCGGCGCGAGAACGTCTTTAGTCTGTACTCCTTCTGGGCTCCTTTTGGTGTGTGTTTGTGTTAATCCCAAAGTAAAAGGCAAAGAGGATATTCTTGGGTTTGTATTCATTCTCACTACTGAGGCTGCACTTTATCTCCAGATGTTGATCGACCAGTTTATATTTACTGCCTCTTCTATTAACCATCAGTTTTGTCTGATAGTTTAGTTCTTCAAAGAGAACTTACTATTTATTTGTTATTTACACAGGTTGTTATTTTCTCAGCTTGTCAGAACTCTAACGCAAATTAAAAGACACGCAGAAATATTAGCATTTGTGTGATGGTGTAGCTTAATGCCTGTGCACCATTCCTTTCTAGCTCACGTATGCATGCGCTGCACGGAAGGTGCTCTTTTCCTTCTTTTATTCTGAAGCTCTTTCCCTGCAGGGATTTTGAAATCCTGTCTTCCCCGTGAAGGGTGTCTTAAGTGAAAATAAGGATGCCTTCTTGTTCCATGAAAGAAGCCACTCACAGTCTTAACACAGCTTGCTGTGGGGGGAGAACGATGAACTGTGCTAATGTTATTTGCTGTTAATTTTTCCACGTGTGTAAATAAGTGTGATATATGTATTTTAAAACAACGATCTGTTCTCAAGCGTGATTAACTTAGAAAATGAGGAAGGTCACTCCATGGCAGCCCTGGCAATAACATCCACTAGATTATTCAGAGATGATTTCCTTCTGGGTACTAAATACTGTGCGTTATTAGAGAGCACTGATCACGTAACAGGCTCCAGTTTGCTGCTTCTGCGGCTCAAGAATTGTTTTAGAATCTGAGGAGCTGTCAGTATGAGATAGCATATAACCTTCCGTTAGTTTGAATTAGATGATGTTAGAGAAGCTAGAGCCTAATAAAATGACACTGTGATACATATACAAGCTGAATCATGCAATAATATCTTTTAAATGTTTCTGCTTCCAGACGGTGAAAAATCTAAAAGAAGTACAGTAGATTCAAAGGTAAGAACTGACCACCCACTGTGTTCAGCTTTTCTGCTTGTATATGTACATATGCGTGCGTGTGTGTGGATACACATGTCAATGTATGTGCATGTGTGTGGGGATATGAGGGCGAGAGGGACATGTTTATATACATACATACATACAGGTACCCACATCCACATGCCTAATCCACGGGGAGTTGCTGTCTGTCTGGAGAGATAGAGTGACCACGTTGGAAGAATTTCAGAGTAGCATCGCGTTCTGAGTTGTACAGCACTTGCCCAGTAGAGGATCACACGGTGAGGGGGGAGTCCTCCGGAAGGAGGTGTCCTCAGGGCCTGGAGTTTGGTGGATTTGTTTGGGGGAAGAGGAACGAATGTCATAAGCAAAGACTGGAAGTGGGAACGAGCATGACAGTTGCTTGGTTCTGGCCTCTGGGAAGTAAAAGGTGTGTCTTTGGGAGCTGGGAGAGGGCTCTTGAATAATCAAAGTCCAGACAGTAGAGGGTATTTATTGATACACAGAAAATAGGAAGTCGCCAGGAGTTCTTGATCAGGAAGGACGGTGACGCAGGTGGTGTTGGGGCAGGTGTTCTTAAAGTCATGTGCAGAGCAGCCTCAGAGGGAGACAGCGGCGTTAGGAGGAACCAGGAAGAACACGGTTGTGACGGTACATCAGGGCCATGCTTGGAGCGTGGATAAGGAATGGGGGTGGCGTTGGGGGCGGGGAGGAAGTAGATTTCTGGTTTTGGTAGAAGAATAGGTGGTAGAAATAGCAGAAGGAAAAAATTGGGAACATTTGGGGTTGGGATATCTTGATTTTTCAGTCAGGGGGCATCTGAATGGTAGTATTTTGTTTTAACAGCTGTGTTGAAGTGTAATTGACATCCAGTCACCTACACATATTTAAGGTGACGGTTTGCTAAGTTTTGACTTAAGTGTACACCGGTGAAGCCACCACCACCACAAAACGGTACACATTGTCCCCACCCTACAAGTTTCTCTTGCCCCTTTGTCTTCCTCCCGTCCTTAAGCAACTGCCGACCTGCCTCCATAGTTGGGTAAATAGAGCTTTACATAAGCACATTTATTCCATACGTGCTTTCTTTGTCTTCTTTGACTCAGCGTAATCCTTTTGAGTTCATCCACATCGTTGGGTGTATCAGTACTTCATTCCTCCGTTCCTTCTCATTCCTGGAGTCCATTGCACCAATGGGGATAATGTGTTGATCATTTGAAACTGGGAATAGCATCCTGGTGAAGTGTCGGGACATGACCTGGGTTGGCCTCCGTAGTCCTGCTGAAGCTGTGAGAACGGAGACCCGCTCCAGGGGGCCAGGGCCAGGGGCTAGGGGGTTAGTGGGGGGCAGAAGAGACCGCAGATAAAAGAAAGTGGGTGAGGAAGACTTTCTTTCTCTGTGAAAGGGGATCACAGACATCTCAGAAGGATGGCCAATTTTATTTCCAGAGAGCTTTTGAAGGTCAACAAGTTTAAGATTTAAGAAAGATGTGCTTTTGTTTCGTTTTTGTTTTTATTTTTATTAGTATACATTTTCTGCCAGTATCATCCTAAAACAGGCTGTTGTGTTTTGTTTTTTTTTTAGGCAGCGGGAGAAAAATCCTTTTCTGTTCACAATAGTGATGGGGCAGTTTCTTTTCAGGTATGTCTTCTCTTTGAGTAATCTGCATAGGATTTATCTCTATAGTGTAATAGGGTGAATTTGCAAAGGAATTTTGAATTTAGGAATAATAATTTAGGCATTCTCCTTGTCAGTCACTCGAATGCAGTAGCCCTCTCCATGGCGAACCCACACAGTGGGTGTTGTTACCCACCCCCTAACCGATCCTGCCTCTGAGAATGAGTGACTTCATGAATGACCAGTGTGAGTGACAAGGCCCATATTCCAGTCCGCATCTGCCTGGCTCTCCCCACGCCTCTGCCTCTTTAATGCCATGCTGCCTCCCATTCAGAGTGTGCTAGAAGCACAGAATTCTGTACCTGGAAGGACCGTTGATGATCATTTAGGACACTGGTAGGATTTTAGAGATGCGTACACCAGGGCTTAGCGGCGTCGAGTGAGCTGCCCATCTGGCCCCGTTCTTCACGGCACAGCCCGTGGTTGGGGTAGGACGTCGGATCGGTCTGAGCACCCACTTACCAGCTAAGGCTTAACTCACTTAACTCCTGCATCTTGCTCTTTAATCATCTAAGAGTGAACAGTGATGGCACCTATCATAGGATTGTTATAAGTATCCCTTTTTTTTTTAAATGTAAAAGTGTTTTGGAAGCACTGTATAAATAATCTTTCATCTTTAATTTGTAAGAATCACTGCCCCTTTTCTAACCAATTTTCAGTAATTGAGGTATAATTTGCTTAGAGTGAAACGCACAGGTGTTAAATGTGTACTTCGGTCGGTTCAGACAAATGCGCGCCCCCGGGTGTCCCACTCTCTACCCAGATTCTCTGTATTTTTGCCCCCTCAGCATCCCCTATCCCTGCATCCACTGTTCTGATTTCTTTCAGGGTAAATTATTTTGCCTATCCAACAGTTCTTATACGGTCTCTAAATTTAGTGACCATAGAAATTAATAGCTAATTGAGAGCCTGTGGATTCTTCCATGTGCCTCGGAGCAGGAGCTCCAGCCCTTCCTGGTCTGCAAGGCCATGTAGTCTGGCCGCTGTCTTCTCCCTGACTTTAGCTCCCCAGGCCACCCCGCTGCTCCTGGGGAGGATCAGGCCCTAGGCTCTGCTCTGGCTGTACCCACTGGCAGGAATGCTTGTCCCTCGGAATTCAGTGATTAATTCCTTCCTCTTTCAAGCTTTTGCTCAAATATCATATTCTCAGCAAAGCTTCCTCCATTCACCCCATTTTAAATACAGCTTCCTTCCCTCCCCTCCTCCTGCTGGTTTGCCCTTGACACTTCTCCTTTCCAACAGGCCTTACTCTGCTTATTTATTATGGTTATTTTCTGTGGCTCCCTTTAGAGGGTAGCAGAAGGGGAGAGGGTTTTGTTTTGTTTTTTTAATTTTTCTTTCTGATGCAAATGAATCCCTAATCTTGGGCTTGGCCTGTGATAGGTTGTCCATCAGTAGTGATGGGGCCCTTGGAATGGGTGTGGAGTGCTCACTCCAGTCATCACCTCTGTTCGTCCTTCCAGCAGCTCTGTGCAGGACGCACTGTTGTTATTCCCCTTTTACAGAGGAGAAATCTGAGGCTCAGAGAGGTTAAGTAACTTACCCAAGGGGAGGATTCAGACCCAGATTGTCTGACTCCGAAGGCCCATCCTTGTGTTTCATCGTTTTGTTTACTGCCTCCTTAAGAAAAAACAAAAGCTACCTTTTTCTCTTTTCTTTCTCTCACTTTAAAGTGCTTATTAATACTGTAAGTTTTTTGAAGTTTCTTGAAACCTTTTTTAAAAAAAAATCACGACGGAAAGCATGACAGGATACACATATTTGTCAGTGACCGAAGCTTTGTGTTGGGGCGAGTGTCGTGATTGAGGACATTGAGACAAGCAGTTCGCAGGCTTCTTGGGACGCAGGAAGCAGGCAGTGGGCCGGCTGTCTGCCTCTTCCCTGGCTTCCCTTCTGCTCGTAGCAAAGTCCGTAGGTGACCCCTTACTGTTCTGCTACTCAGTATCCTGATTCTAGACAAGGCGGTCATTGTGAGCTTTTCTGCTCGTTCTCAGAGCAGGGGTGATATCTTATCTGCCTAAAGCAGGAAGGGGGCTGTTAGCCCTTATACCCACTCTAAAACATACACTTTTGTTGGATTTTGTTTTTTAAGGGTCAGGTGCCTACTCTGATCAACCATGAAGATTATACTGACTTTTTAAAAACATGTATTTCTTAGAAACTTCGTGTGATTCTTACTTTCGTAGTTTTTTGTTTTTTTTTTTTTAATTTTATTTATTTATTTGACAGGGAGGAGAGAGATCACAAGCAGGCAGAGAGGCAGGCTCCCTGCTGAGCAGAGAGCCCAATGCGGGGCTCGATCCCAGGACCCTGAGATCATGACCTGAGCTGAAGACAGAGGCTTTAACCCACTGAGCCACCCAGGCACCCTTGATTCTTACTTTTGGAACTAAAAGTTATTACTATGTTTAGAACTGGTTTCTGACTCCCCCTGTGTGGACTAAAACACATGCTCTTAGGTTTACATTGCTGAGTTCAGGACATGATTTAACAAAGTAATAGTTTCATCTTGAATATTCTCGATCTTTTATTTCCGTCTTCTTGTCAGATGTCTGTTTTTTTCCTGTCTTTTTCAACTGTGTGGTGTAGTATGCCTGTAGAAGAGCACGTAGTATTTCTGTAGAGTATAAATAATTATAAATAATAACCTTTGTAACCATCATGGAGACCAGAACTAGAACAGTGCCAGCACCCCAGAGACCCCATGTGACCCTCACCTGCCTACCCAACTGTTATGAGAAAGGTTATTTCCATCAGTTCCTCCCTTCTCTTTATAGTTTATGATCTATCTCTGTAGCCCCAAGCAGCATATTTTAGGCTTCTAGCAAAATGCTCTCAGAATTAACCAAGGTGTCGTATTCTGTGATCTTATATATAAAATGTCTGGATTTACGTTAACTTCATTTGAACCCATGAAACATGTGAGAAACAGAAAAATGTGTCCATGTAGAAAATGTAGCCTCTGTCTCTGCTGCCTGAAGTCACAGGAGTAAATTTTGATGAGAGAATATTTGTCCTTTACCTTTTCAAGTAGCAGAGGAGTCTCCCTTCTTCTCAGGAGGATTTTTTACCTAAAGAGCAAGATAATATGTTGACTTGGAAGCGAGGTACCTGCTTTGTAGGTTATCCCTGCAGCCCTCTGCGGAAGCTACCGCGGGCAGGGGCATCTGTGTCAAAACGAGGTGGTAGGACCTGGGTGGCAGGCACAGAGGTCTTCCCCGAGCAGTCCTGTCCCTTTTCCTGCTACCTTGAAAATTGTTACAACAAAATATTGAGATGGAATCACAGAATAAGAAAACATTTGTTTATTTTATTTTGTTGTTTTTTTTTTTTTAATTGAGAGAGAGCGAGCCAGCAAGCATGAGCAGGGGGAGGGGAGAGCATGGGAGAGGGAGAAGCAGGCTCCCAACTGAGCAGGGAACCCAACGTGGGGCTTGATCAGAGGACACTGAGATCCTGACCTGAGCCACCGGCAGGTGCGTAACCAACTGAGCCACCCATGTGCCCCAAAAACATCCGTTTCTGCTCTGAGAGAATCCAATAAAGAGATTAAGAAATCTGTATTTTTTTCTGTCCGTAGCATTCATCATCTCTTTCTAGGATTTAAACATTTAGGTGAGGATTTGGGTACTCTTCAATTTTTGTCTTCTTCACTTTCAGTTTTTCTTTAACATCAGCACCGATGACCAAGAAGGCCTCTATAGTCTTTATTTCCACAAATGCTCTGGGAATGAAGTGCGGTCTGGCGACAAGTTTTCCTTCAGCCTTGATGTGAGTACCGTATGGAAGGTGTTCCGTGTGGATTTTGTCAGCCCTGTAAAATGTGAGATGTTGATTTCATGGTAAGAGTAGGTTTTAACAGCACTTAAACAGAGCAGGAGAAAAACGTGGCCAGAATCCCATCTCTGCAGAGGATTCACAACCAAAAAAATACAAAGCAACTTGGGATGTTTTACACTTTAACCTGCGCCTTAGGAATGTAGTCGTTACCTGCTGACACTTCCTCAGCCAAGTGAATCAGCTAAGGTGACGGATTACGGACTATGGGAGGATCTGTTCCTGAAAAGTAAACGTGAATTTCATGTTTGTTTCAGATTGAGATCACAGAGAAGAACCCTGACAGCTACCTCTCCGCAGGAGAGATCCCTCTCCCTAAATTATACATTTCTATGGCCTTTTTCTTTTTCCTTTCTGGGACCGTCTGGATTCACATCCTTCGAAAACGACGGTGAGTTACTACTTTCTTGAGCCTTCCAGCTTCGAGTGTGTTGAGAGGTGCATAATGTCGCCTTTTGCTGGCTTCTTAGCCTCAGAGGGATTGGCACTGGCACCTTTGTCCTCTTCAAAGGGCGTCTTCCCTGAAACAGGGAGACTGTGCGAGCCTTGCAGTGCGGGGAGCTTTTATGCGCCCTGGTGTTTGTTTACTTCCCTTTGCTTTGTTTAAAAAGCAAATCCAAATATTTTAATAATAGGCAAAACAAAACGTATAAGCAAGTGTTTCCGTAGTGAAGACGTCGGGGTCCTGGACTCAGCGTGAACTCGTCGATCCCGTTCAGGGGCTGTCTGCTCGTGAGAGGAGGTCAGTGACGGTGGCCCACTGCCTGCCGAGAGCAGGACGTTACTGCTCAGAGCCTGACGGGGAGAGGCGGTGGCTTCCAGACGCTTGTCACTGGGGAGAACGTACCCCAAGCCCGCCTGCCTGGCTCTTGGCCTCTCCTCTGAAGCCCAAAGTCTTTACTTGCCTGTACTCGGTTCTTGAAGGGAGCGCCTGCCTGCGTGGGGGCCAGTGATTCATCTGTCTCCTTCCAACCAAACACTGAGAATAAAATACTAATTTTCAGTTAGAGAATAGTGTGAAGTATTTGTTACAAGGCCCATAAACTAAGTAAGTGATGGTATGTGCATAGGGGATCGTAATGTGGATTACTTTAAATCCCCAAAATAAGCACCCCAGATGGTTCTTTCTGTGCGGCTCGGGGCAGACAGTGAGACCCCCCCGGTCCGCGGCTGCCTGCCTGTCCAGGGTGGATGCCCTGCCGGACTGGGGGGCTCCAGCGGGGACGGCGCGGTTCCTGTTCGTTGTAAGATTCGCTCCGCTCACCGGATGGAAAGCGCCGCTTGTTGACTGGTGATGGAGCTTGCGTGGTCGAGATTGGACTAGGCGGTCGGGCAGCCTTTGATCAGAACAACAAAAAGAATCCTACCAGTTCAGGCCATTAAAAGGTTTTTAAAGTCCAGCTTCTGCCTTTGTTAGAAAAGTAAGAACTGGGAGTCAGAGGCCCAATCCCAAGTGTAAACGTGGGCTGCTCCCACCTGTGTGTCTCGCCTCACTCCCTGGGCCACAAAACTGGGACAGGGTCATTGCCCTGCTTTCCTCTAAGGGTCTTGGAACCTGAGGTGTGTTATGTGATGGTCCCTGAAATAATGTGTTCTAGAGGGCTTTGCAAATCAGGGTGCTTTGCAGATCGGAGGTATGTACAAAATAGTTGGCCAGGCAGGTGTTCCTTGGTGTTGTCCTTTCCGTGTACTTAGTGATGCAATAGTCATTATCACTAGTTCACTTACATGAAATGGTGGGAAGTTTTCAATCTGTAGTTAAAAGAGGCCAGCCTACTTTGTGCAGCCCGTGGTTAGCTTCTTGCTGAGATGCAGTAGACGCACAGGGAGGTGTAATGTAAGCCTTCCGCCTCACCCCGTGTTTTCCCAGGCGACTCACAGACAGTGCTGGTGGGTTGGAAATTGGAGTCACGTAAAGGATGTGACTTCCAAGGCTCCGTACATTTCTGAGGCTCGCAGTCCCTTAGGTCTGGAAGGAACTGGGCGATTCTCGCCTCGTCTTCTGGAGGTCTTGAGAGGGGCAAAGAGAGACACAGTTAGCACCTGCCACAGTGGGGAGCGGAACCCACTTCTACTTGCCAAGCATTGTGCAGCTCCTCTCAGCTCTCGGGGTGCTGCCCCAGGCCCCCGAGTGCGGGGAGGGGAAGACGGCCGATCGCCTTTCCGTGTCTGCCCCCTGTCTGGTCAGGCCCCTGATGTTGGTCGTTTGTGCTCATCATCCAGCTGCTGCTCCTTGGGGCAGCCATTGCCTCGTTTTCAGAAGTTACCGAGGCTTAGCGGGACTGAGCCTATATTTGAGCCAAGCTGCTGTGGCTTTGGAGCCTATGTTCCCCAAACATCACGGCCGTGTGGCTGATGTCTTGCCGGGCCTGCATGCTGAGGGTGCCGGGGCGCAGCAGTGAGTGCCGGGCTGGCCGTGCGCGGGTCTGCCCTCTGCATACATCCTATTGCTGTTCAGAGGTGACAGACTCCTCTGGCCTTGACTTCCTTTTTGACCTTCAAGTTGGTAGGCCCCAGACAGGAAAGTACCAGGGAGGAAACCAGCCCGGAAAGGGAGCCTGCGTCAGTTGGGGACACACCCGCCTTATCATTCTGGGCAAGGCCCCTCTTCTTCATTTCCCCTTCATTCCCCAGCTCTCGCTCCTGCTCTTTGCATCTACTCAGATGCAGGTAATAGGTCGTGTTGGGCATGCCTGTATTCTTATAAATAGCTTATGTTTATCAGTAGCGCATGTATTTTTAACTTCTATAAACCATATTATCTACAGATACTGTTCTCATTTTTCACGCAGTAGTATTTTTCTTAAGAACTGGTCACATTTCCTTGTGTTCATTAACTTTTAGCTACTCCATAGTGTGCATCCCCACATTCTACTTACCCGTCCCGTTAGTGAGGCTTGGCCTCCAGCCCTTGGCTCCCCCAAACAGTGTTGCCATGGCCTCCCACCCCTGCCCTGGCCTTGTCCCCTTAGGGCTCTGCAGACTCAGGGGTACACTCCCAGAAGAAGGCGCACTGGGCAGGGGGTAAATTCTTACTTAATTTCATTGAGCGCTGCCGCGTGGCCTGTGCCAGTTTATACTTCTGCCCGTGGGGCAGCAGAGCTGCTCTTTCCCCCTGTACCAACACTGACATCTTATTTTTGCCAGTCTGATGGGTGTAAACTGGTACCTTGTTTTATTTTGCATTTTCCTAAATGCTAATGATGTGACATCTTTCTAGGGACTTGTTGACCCTTTGGGTTCCCCCCTTGTGACGGCCTTCAGGCTTTGCATAATTTTCTGTTGGGTTTTCTATCATTTTCTTGTTGCTTAACAGAATTTCTTGGATATGTTGGGTATCGGTCCTTTGTCTTAGACATTGCAGATTTCTTCTCCCAGTCTGTTAAACTTGTCTGTGGTATTCATTGTGGAATGAAAGTCTTTCATATTAATGGAGTCAGAGCTCTCTGATTTTAGTCTTTTGGGCCTTGTGTCTTGGAAGAAGCCTTTCCCTACTCCGGGGTCACAAAAGATGTATGTTATGTTCAGCACTGGAATCCATCTGGAGTTGTCCTCTATGTAAATGTGAAGTAGGGACCCAGCAGGTGTGTGTGTGTGGGTGTGTGTACACACACAATTCTGAGCTGATTTTCCCCGTGCCAGTTTTTAAGCAGTCCACCCTGTTCCTTCCAGTTTGCTGCCCCCTCATCTAGCCTATGTCAAGGCTCCATACCCACAGGAGTCCATTTCTGAGCTTTCTGTTCTGTTGGCTTATTTGTTGGATGCTGTACCCATTCCACATGTTTGACTGCTGTGGCTTCGCAGAACGTCTTGATATATGAGAGTGTGAGTTTCCTCTGTAGCTTTTATTCAAGTTTTATATACTTCAAGAGTTTTACATTGGTCTCCCCAACAGTCTGGTGTCCTAGGACGTTAGTTCCCAGGCGAGGTGGCAGCCCAAAGGTGGACGGGTGTCTGTGTGGGCACAGCGGTGGGAGCCTGCGCCTCCTCTGCTGGCCTGGTGTGTCTGGTGGGTCGAGGTCCTGCCTGCCACCCGGCTCCGCCCCGCCCCAGGTCCGCAGCTCGCCCCCACAGTCGAGCCTGGGCACCTTCTGCTCTCCCTGGGGGCTTCTTGCCAGTTTCGTAGATCCCGCTGCCTCGTTCTTGACTCTGGGGCCTTTCCAGGGTGGTTTCTGGGCATGAAGCTGGCAAGCTGCACAGATTCCCATCTTATCAGGAGCTGGAACTCGTCCTGTCTGGCTTCAGTACCTGCCGCTGCTCCAGTCACAACACAGACTTGTGTACGGGAGGGGTCTCTGGGGCTCCGTCGGGGCTGTTTCTGTTGGCGGAAACTAGGTCTCCAAAGGGCTTCATGAGCGTGCTTTGCTTAGATAATATTTACTGCTTCCTTATAAATGTATCTGATGCCCGGAGCTTTAGCCATCCTTTGGAGGAGTAGGGGAATGGAATATTCCTTTTTTTTTTTTTTTTTTTTTTTTTTTTTTAGATTTTATTTATTTATTCGAGAGAGAAAGAGAGGGGAGGAGCACAGAGGGAGAGTGAGGGAGAAGCAGACTCCCTGCTGAGCAGAGAACCTGATGCGGGGCTCGATCCCAGTACCCTGAGATCATGACCTGAGCCGAAGGAAGACGCTTAACTGACTGAGCCACCCAGGAGCTCCTGGAATATTTCTCTAATTCTTTCTCTCTGTTTTTATAGGAATGACGTATTTAAAATTCACTGGTTGATGGCGGCCCTTCCTTTCACGAAGTCTCTTTCCTTGGTGTTCCATGCAGTATGTATTCGTATTTGGGATCATTTATGAAATGATGTACCGTGTCTATACGGTCAAGAAAAATGAAGTGGAAGGAAAGGGAGCTAGGTCAGTGGGAGACAAGATCAAAGAAGACCTTTTCTCATGAGGGCTTTGGTGCGGGAGGGGCCGTGCCATCTCAGGGATGAGTCATTACACCTCAGTCTGTGACCTGAGCCCAGAGACAGTTTCTAACACTACGTACATACCCAAAGTTTTCCTAGAACCTTCCTTGTTTTTATTCCTTTTGGCTGGCTTGTCCTTTCCCAAGATTAGAGTGCCACCTGCTGAATAGTTTCCATGGCTTGATTTTTCGAAACACTTTGCTGTGTTCTCACTTGATTTGAAGCTCGGCGTGAGCATACTTATTTGAGAGAACAGTGATGCTCTAAAGACGGAGGTGTGTGAACTGCGCTTACACTTTGAGTACTTAGTCTGGCCGCAGAGCGAAGTGTGCTTGCCCGTGGGAGGACGGTCACGACTGCCTGGTGGCACCCGCCTGCCACACTTGTGAGGGGGACAGTCTCCGGACACGTGCTCTCCAGCACTCGAAAGTGTTGGCATCCGAGGAGGAGGAATGTGTCCGGTTACAGTCTCTGGAAATGACAGTTATTTGGATAATTTCCCATTTGGATTTAAGTTAAAAGGGTCTTTCTGGAGCTTTGTTGATAATGAACGACAAGACCCGTGGGTCACTTCAGTGTCTAGATAGCCACTTGTGACAGAAGGAAAGGTCTACGAAGACCTCGATACTGGTGTATGTGAGTTGTGCCGGAAAGCATTGTGGGCGCACTACTGAAACTTGCCTCTTTAATTTAAAATGTGCCGGTGGCTTTAAGTAGCTTGAAATGTACAAAGATTTTTCCCAAAGGACAAAACAGCAAAACAGTGGAAGCTACGAGACTCCACATGGATTTTTTTTTTTTTTTTGGGGCTGGCTGACTTCCATAATAAGCAGCTGGGGTGTGCAAGGTGAAGCTCCCGACTGGGGTACTGAAGAGATCCGTGGCATTTGGTCCTTGGGGATTTTTTTTAATTTTATTAATCCATTTGACAGAGCGAGCACACAAGCTGGAGGAGAGGCAGGCAGAGGGAGAAGGAGGCTCCCCGCTGAGCAGGGAGCCCGATTTGGAACTCGATTCCAGGACCCCGGGATCACCACCTGAGCCGAGGGCAGACGCCTCACCGACTGAGCCACCCAGGCGTCCCGGCCCTTGGGGATTTTAAAGAAAATAACAGGCGGCTTTCTGCCAGCCTGAGTCTCTGCCTCGAGGGAGGGATCTGGCCTGTGTGCCGGTGCTGTCAAAACTTGTGGCAGGTTTCTCGTGCTGCCTGACCTTGTTAGAGCCGAATCGACAAGTGAGGTATTAGTGCGTGTGGAGGAGGGGACAACCCCTCGCCCCCAGACTGTGAGGTCCTGCGGCGGCGTTTCCTCTGAAGGCGTGCGGTAGGTGGGCCTTTCTGAAATGCGGTCATTTCATTGCAGATCGACTACCACTACATTTCCTCCCAGGGCTTCCCGATCGAGGGTTGGGCTGTCGTGTACTACATCACCCACCTGTAAGTACGCAGCGTGACCCGAGAAGTACTCATCCCGCAAGGTGACGTGCAGGAGGAATCGGGGAGGCCGTGGGAGGGAGCCTGTCTGGGTTCCCGCCATGCCAGAGGCATGTGGTGCACGGGCGGCTGTCCAGACCTGAGAACTCGGGGCTGCGGGAGGGGGCTGCTCAGGGCATGGGGGCCGTGGGGAACCGTTTGTGCGCTGCTTCCCTTAAGAGGAGTTTCCTAAATTGGGCCCCTGGTCTTTCCCGAGAAGCCCGTGAAGTCCTAAAGGAGCTGTGCTCGGAGCTTGCAGAGAGTCTGAAGACACCGTGGGTGTCCGAAACTTTTTCTTTTCCAGCTTGAAAGGGGCACTCCTGTTCATCACCATCGCGCTCATCGGCACCGGCTGGGCTTTCATCAAGCATATCCTTTCCGATAAAGACAAAAAGATCTTCATGATCGTCATCCCACTCCAGGTAAAGGGACCCTAAATCCTGCGCATCCTGGTTGTGTCCGGACACTTCCCAAGACTCAGCTCTGGGCCTGTCCGGGCGGAGGGAGTCGGCTCACCTAGAAACCGTCTGCCATCGCTGGCCTGGCGAGCGGCTTACGGGTGCCTGCCCCTGAGTAGAAAGCTTCTGGAAGGTCAGGGAACAACTGTCTGCTGTCGTGTCTCTGGCGGCCCTCTGGCAAAGTGGTTCTCTTAGCCGGGTTCAGGTACACAGTGTTGTAATTAGCAAGTTACTATAAAACTCACAAGGTAGAATATTAAGTAGACACCAGGGCAACTGTTCATTAAGCCTTTTCTGGTTTGGGACCCTAGGCCAAGGCCAGCCTTGCCTGGTTGTGAGCCGCTTTGGAGAGGAAGCTTGTCTTCCGTGTAACAGTCTTACTGGAGGCAGAGGTTGGGCATAAAGAACTCACAATAAACAGAGAGGGCCTAGCAGGGATGCCTGACTAGACTACTCTTTCCAAAGAGCGTGTGTTTGAGAAAGTCGTTCTCCTCGTCTGCTCTCATTTGGGCGCACAGTGCAGGTGTGGCAGGGGAGGGAGGAAGGGGACACCTCCCTGGGCGCCCCCGGTAGCCTGCTCACTCTGCTGATGGGCAGTCTGGCGGTGTTCGCCGCAAAGCCACCCCGACCTTAATGACAGAGGGACTCGTGTTAGCACCCAGTGAACGGCACAGATCAGTGGCTGTAGGTGTCCCAGGATTGATGGCCCAAATGTGTACAATCTAGAAGCCTTCACGGTAGAGAATGGCCTCGCTTCGATGTTTAAGGAGAGAAGTGTGGCAGGCAAAAATCCAGTAGTGGCAACAGGTCGTGCTGCTGGCGAGTGAGCAGAGCAGCTGAGGGCCGTCGGGGCTGCCGAGCTCCCACGGCTGCGGTGCCGGCCACGCTGAGTTCTATGGCCTGCCAGCGCCTCCCAGCTCCCAGGGGAGGGCCTCGGTCCCCCTCCTGCTGTGTTGCCCCACTCCCTGTCGCCCTGTGCCCCCAGCTACCATCCCTCCAGGCAGACCTTTCCCCGCCCGGACTGGGATGTGATGGGGCACAGCCCTCGCTGGCTTCCCTCTTTTGCACCCCGGGGGTGCTGAGCGTGAGGTTCTGTGGCAGGTGATGCTAAGGAAATGGGACATTGAAAAAGTTGAATATAAGGAAGTTATGCATCCATAAAAACAGGGACTCGTCTGGGAAGGCCTTGAATATCAGGAAGCTAAAACTCCTTCTTTGTGGTCATGGGGAGCCAGGGCATGTTTCTGAGCGAGACTTGAGAGATGTCCAGAGTGTGCTCACAGACTCTCAAGGACATTGTCTCACAGGACATTTGTGGCACTAGGAGGACGCTTCGGGTGCCTCACGCTGTCTCTGAGGAGAGCGGCGGCCGGGGGGAGAACTCGGGCCCGAGGAATCTGGGCCCCGTGGCTGACGGGGCTGGGCGGTGCGCCCATTCAGCACTGGAGCAGCTCTGCTGCGGCCTTGGAGCCTTGGACAAGGCAAAGCCGAGTGTCCCGGTGATCTGCGCGACATCACGGACGCCCCCAAATGCGGTGCCAGAAAGCAGCGATAACCACGGGTTCTCTCACGTCTTGCATGGGCCAGGAGTCGAGGGGGCTGCGCTGGGCAGGACTGATGTGGGGCCTCCTGCAGTCGGACAGTAGCTGGGCCTCCCTTGAAGTCTTCACTGACCTCTGTCCCCCGGGCCGGGAAAACTCAGTGAGGCGGGGCGGGAAGAGCGGGGGCTCCTCAGCCTCTCTCTCTGCCTGGTCTCTTGGCCTCGGCCGGCTCGGGGTAGCCGGACTTCCTACAGGAGGGCTCCAAAGGCGTGTGTCCCCAGCAGCCGGGCCAGCCAGAGGTGGTGTCCTTTGTATGACCTACCTTGGAGACCACATGGCCTTGCCACCACCTGCCCGTCGCTCAGGGCAGCCGCGGGCTCGGGAGCAGGGCACAGAGACTGCTCCCCGAGGGGAGGGCGCAGTATTCTGAAAAGCACGCGGCACTGGAGACAGGGCCGTGACCGTGGCTGGGGGCCTGCAGGCCCAGGTGGCCACCCCCTCCCGGGACTGCCGTTGTGCAGATCTGCCCTTGCTTTAGGGCCTCGGCCCCTTCCCGTGTCCCGTAGGTTCTGGCGAACGTGGCCTACATCATCATAGAGTCCACCGAGGAGGGGACTACGGAGTATGGCTTGTGGAAGGATTCTCTGTTTCTGGTGGACCTGCTGTGCTGCGGAGCCATCCTCTTCCCGGTGGTGTGGTGAGTGCCCGCGGGGGCGGGGGCCGCGCGCGACCGGGCCGCTGAGCCAGCCTTTCCCGGTCTGATCCCAGCCACGCGGGGCACAGGTGTGGCAGACGCAGCTTCCTGGGTCCCCGGGCTGGCCTCGGTCAGTGTCCAGCAGGAGCCCAGGGTTGGTGTCTTTGTCCAGTTCCTCAGTGCGCTCTGACAGAGCTGATCTTTAGCACAGATGAGACAACAGAGAAGAGTCTGGAAGCGAGAGCTCAGCAGCAGTGTAACCAAGCAGCATGATTTGGAGGGAAGGGAGTTGAAATCCATAAATAGCTTTTTCTTGCCAGGTTAGACGGAGAGTGCGGGAGCGCGGGAGCCTAAACTAGCAAGAGTCCCAGCACATCTCCACGTAGGTATCCTCAGAACGGCAGGCTGTCGGTGCGTACGTTGTGCTTCGGTTCTGTAAGGGAACAGTAGTACCTCGTCAGTGGTTGATGAGAGAAAATATCCTTGTTAAATCTGAGGCCAAATGAAGGGACTTACTGGTTCGGTAGGAAGCAAGTAGAGGAGAAAATGCTAGCAAAAATTAAACACTCACTCTTACAGTGACCTAGTTCTGTGACTGTTTGAAAGCAGTTACTTCTTTTCGAATACAGTTTTTATTTTTATTTAGTTTTTTTAAGGTTTTATTTATTTGACAGGAAGAGAGCACAGGCAGGGGGAGCGGCAGGTGGGGGGAGAGGGAGAAGCAGGCTCCCTGCGGAGCAAGCAGCGCGAAATGGGGTTTGGACCCAGGACCCTGGGATCATGACCTGAGCCCCCAGGTACCCCTGGAATAAAGCTTTTAAAAATATAATTACCTGCTTTCTATTAGAAATGATGTGGTCCGGGGCACCTGGGTGGCTCAGCCAGTTGATCGGCTGCCTTCAGCTCAGGTCATGATCTCAGGGTCCTGGGATCGAGCCCCGCATCGGGCTCCCTACTCCGTGGAGAGCCTGCTTCTCCCTCTCCCTCTGCCTGCTGCTCTGCCTCCTTGTGGGCACGCTCTCTCTCTCTCTCTCTCTGTCAAATAAATAAATAACATCTTAAAAAAAAAGAAAGAAATGATGCGGTCCATATCGCAGTGCTCTCATGAAGTAAATTCTTATTTTTCAGGATCCTGGGGTTTATCAGTTCATTCAGTTATTCTGAGTATTTAGAACATGGTGCCCATGGAGGATAGTCCTCATTCAGCCAGTCAGACTCACTCCTGACCCCTACCCCGTCCTGTATCACATGGGCACACATCGCTGTGCAGCAGCTAGTTTCCAGCAGAGACCGCGGGGTACGAGCGAGTCTTCCTGATCGCTCCCACCGCCCCACGTCCTGCCCCGGGAGCAGGTGGCTCAGGCACCCGTAACAGGGTGACCAGCGTTGTCTTCAGATAGAAATAGCATCGGATTGTTCTCGAACAGAGCGCAGTGCCTTCTCTCCCATCAGCTCCTAACAGAAAGAAGGGACTTGGGGATTTGGGGAAGACGCAGGTGAACCATAGGGCTGCAAGTGGCCATTTCACAGCCTTCGTTCATTTTAGCACCAACGAGCAGGTGCCGCATGGCAAGGTTCTCGAAGGTGAATATTCCGAAAGTCGCTGTAAGATGGAAAACATCAAGTACTAGAGGTGACTTAAGGAATAGTGTCGATGGTTCTCTGAAGCACTCAGGCTCCCCTGGCGGGGGCGAGCTTTGTGCTAGCTCACTTTCTTGCACTGCACCATTCAGTTCTCCCAGGTGGAGAGATGCCCCAGCGGTGGGGGTGGGGTTCTTAGGGGAAAGGACTTGTGTGCACGGCCAGATAGAGAATGGGTGGCCTGTGCGGACTTCGGCCCCAGGTAAGACCCGCCCTCCCCTGGGCTGGATCAGCCTGGACTGTTCTCATCCTTTTGAGACCATCTTTCCTTCCCAGCCTCTGCCCTCTACCTAGAACTCCGATCCATCGCAGTGCAAGTAGTGTTAATGTCCCCGGGCCGCACTGCAGCCACGTCATGAGCTTCCTGGCACATCACAGCAGGACGACAGACGCCCTGGAGGCCGACATCATTCAGCAGAGTCCTGCATCTCCAGGCAGTGAACTAAGGAGTTTGTGGGAAGCCATGTGCTCCCAAGCTCCTAGTCCTAGACTTTAGAAATCAGCCTCCGGCCTCCATGGGGGGACCCGTGTTCTCCAGGCAGCGGGTGCTGTCCATGCCAGTGCTGCAGGGGTGGCCTGGTTGTGGGAATGAGAGATTTTAGGTGGAGGGAGAGATGAAGAGGGTTGTGTTTTGCTGGTCTTCTGCTCATGCCCAGGCCCCTGCCAGACCTTTTTTGGCCACTAGAGGGCACCCTTGACTCTCAGGCTTGAGCCCCAGGTAGGGCAAGGAGTCGGTGAGCAGAGATCCCATTGTGGAGAGTGCTCTAAAGCCATCTGGGCCAGCCCTTCCAGTTGAAAACTGGGGAATTCAAAGCCTTGAGTTACTAGTGCTGGAAACAGAAGAATGCATATCTGTCAGCTAACTTTTATTCTCCAAACGTTTACTTTTAGGTCAATCAGACATTTACAAGAAGCATCCGCAACAGATGGAAAAGGCAAGTTCCCTTGTGCTCTTTGGTGCTGCTGGTCCTTCCCCAAAGCCGCATGCCTGGGTACTGCCGGGAGGTGGAGGCGGAAGGGCTGCTGTCTCCTGGGAGGCAGGCTGGGGAGCCCCAGGGACTTGGTAGGAGCAGCCAGGGTTGTTTGCTGGAGGGGCAGGGGGTAAACTTTGCAGAGGTCAGCCATGGAAGGAGGCTTGGGGGTGATTGCTGTTTATTGAGATGATTCATTCCATTTCCACTCGTGAGCGTGATTTTCACCTTCTCCAAACTGAGTCAGGAGGAGAAAATCTTGTCTGGGAAGGACCAGATAGCACTTCACTGTGAGAACAGGAGGTATGATGGATTGGGGATGGCTATGTGTAAAGCATCCCTTCCTGCTGATTTAACACGCTTTCAAAATAGATGTGTCGGTATTAATTTAAGATGAGACTGATGCCAGAGAGAACCTTTGAAATGCTCAGGTTTTTAAATGCTGGTGCCTTGATAGCCCTTCGAACTTTCCCTCCTAAGAAAAGCCACAAAGACAATGTTTTGTGCATTTCTGAGCTGATTTGAATAGTGCACGAAGGCATAAAGGGGGTCTGCGGCCCATCGGGGACTGAGAAGCCCTGCTTTCTCGGTGCTCGGAGCTGCCTGTGGGTCCGTGCTGTCAGCGATGCTCTTTAAGGCAGATAATTCATTTGTTGTCGTTGATGAAGTTTTTGTTGCTGTTTTTTAAAAATTATTATAAAAGTAATATGGATTCATTTTAGAAAAATTGGAAATCAGGTAACCGGTACTGGTCTTATTTTGCATTTGCCACATAAGTAACACCATGTTATTCTCTTTAAGTTGAAATACACCTGAGCTTAAGGCTTCACACCAGTGTCCGGCAGGACCCCGGGGTTTTTACGTAGAGCACCGCCCTCGGGGGGTGTCTGCGACTCTTGTGGGCCGGCCGTTGCTTTGGAGGCCGCCGCCATCCGGCCCTCGTAGCTCTCCGGCTCTGGGCGGCCTGGCACCAGGGGGTCCTACCTGCCCGGGCCCTCCCAGCCCAAGTGGCCGCGGGCCCCACTCAGCATGTACCGGCCCGTGTTTTCTTTTTTGTCCTGGGAAAGGGCTCCTTGTTGTTTTCTTCTCTTTTTCTTCAAAAGCACTGGATACCCTCCTCCCTCTGGGACAGACTCTTGTCAGTGAGTCCCAGCTTGAACTTTGTAGAAATGGTTTGCTTTTAGCCTGGCTCAGAGCTCAGAGAGCCCTCCTGCCTTCCTGAAATGGGGTGAGGGGAAATTACAAAAAATAAAACACAAATTAGAATCCCAATAAAGCACCCCGGCACAAACAGAAAAATCCAAAGTAAAAAATAAAACCTCGCCTTCTGAGAACTGTTTGGGAGATATTCTTGTCTTTCTTCTTTTTCTGTGCTTGTCGTATGGAAAGGTGCCTTTATTACTATTATCGTAACAACGAGTAGGTCACTTTCTGAATTTTAACCTATCGAGGGGCACCCATCTGGCTCAGTTCGCAGGCTCGGTTGGTGGAGCGTGTGGCTCTTGATCTCAGGGTTGTGGGTTTGAGCCCCATGTTGAGTCTAGACATTACTCAAGAAAAATTTAAAGTTTAAGAAATCTATTAATATCTTGAGACAGTTTACTTTTTCATCTTTGTACACTTGGGTGTTTCTCGATTCATTTTTCTTACTGCTTGGCTGAAAATGCTTAAAAATTCCAAGGAGGATCTCCTCCAGTTGGTGAGTTTTATGGGTGCTTTTCTTCTTTCTATGGCCTCGTCCTTCTCCTTTGTGGGTTCCTCTGACCCTTCTTCACCAGCTCGCGTCCCTGTCCCCTCTTCTCCATCATCCTGATCCCTCTGACTGCCTCTTTGCTTTTTGCACCCCTCTTTGAGAGGGCTTGGGGGTGACCACGGTAATAATTGTCTCTGTGACCATTCATTCCACGAGAGGCTGATGGCTAGTGGTCGATGGTTAGTCCGGCAGCAGCCCAAGATGGGATCGGAATTGTCCCCACGCACCTGTAGTGAAAAGAAACTAGAACCTGTGTGCTCTTGTCACCCCCTGGGGCACATGAGGCAGTTTCTCATTTTTTCCACCAGGTGACAGCATGCGACCTCTTCAGCGAGAGCAGTATAGGAACAGGAAATCATGGAGCACACCAGGGCTCTTGCTCTCCATTCTCCGGCTGACACACTGTTAAGAAAGCCCCCATTTCTCATCAGTGGACATCACAAACCCTTTGAGTAATTCGAGCGGGGGTGTCTTGATCCACGTTCTTTCACTGAATTGATTTAGGCTGTGGCTGCTTTTTAGCTGATCTGCAAATGCATACATATTTCATTCAGGACTTTGAAAAATGGTTGTGCCTGTAACATTTCCAGAGGCAGGGCAGCCATGTTCCCACAGTCAAGTGCCCCCTGCAGAGAACCCTCGGGGATAGCATCCCCTACCACCCAGCGGCAAGCCGCCCTGGGGTGTGACTGCAGAGCAGATCGGGATAGAAGCGAAGCAGGAGCTGGAGCGAGCACACTGCCCACCGCCCCGCCGCAGACTCCCCGGTGTTGTGCTTGATCCCCCCCCTCACCCGCCCCCCCACCCCGTGCTCCTCAGTGCGCCCTTCTGAGATCTCGCCCACCCCAGAGGCAGCTGGCAAAGTGAAGGCCATGGGCAGGAATGCCTGCTACTAGATTTGGAGGCCTTTTGCCGGATGTCAGCTGATGGTTCCTGAGCTGAGGCTCTTTGTGCCACAGACTCAGTGCTTGACCTTGACAGTGTTCTGGACTTGAGACTCTCAGTAGTCCAGGCTGACTGATTGCCAGTGGGGGAAGTGCTCTTTGCAGTGGCTGTCCCCGCATTTGGGATGGCGGGTGGCTTTCAGAGTGCTTGTTTGGATGTTGTTTACTTCTTTGTCTCTGGAGTCCTTTTGACTGAGCCTGAGGGAAACATAAAGGGTGAAGCTGCCCAGTGTCCTTCAGCTGCGTCTTTGTCTCCTCTGTCACACGCTGTTGCTTCTCTGGGCTTCTCTGTCGCTTAAAGTCACCGTGGCGCTGCATTCTCTGAGCGGAAGCTTACTGAGTCTCGCGCAGACACCCGGGCTCAGGTGGCGCTGTGTTTTGCCCGCCGACATTGACTGTCGCTGCCCTTGAGTGTCGACCTGTGTCCTCCTTTCTCCACTGTCATTACCTCCGAGGACTGGCCGGGGCATAGACGCCCTACATTTAATTAACAGTCTCTGCTGCTGATCGTATTTTTTCCCCCCTCGTGTTTCTGAGGAGGGTTCAGAGGAAGTGTTCTGCGGACTCTGGGCTTTTAGGTGAGCTTCAGAGGCGTTTGAACAAACAGTACCTGGCTAGTGGTAAGGTTCGTGGAGGCCTGGCTTCACTGGGAGCGGCTGCCACGATCTGCAAGTAGCTGCAGCCGTGGGAAGCTTTCATCAGGATAGCACTTCCCACGGGGGTCCTCCGGGTCCCACTGTCTTCATCACCGGCCACGGTCATTGTTTTTTGCTGTTGATGTTGGCTCCAATGGTACAGGAGCAGTGGTGGCGCAGGCAGCGGCAGCCTGAGGATGATTCGAGGCAGTAGCACCAAACTATATTAGCGGCCCTTGCTCCCTGCTTGCCAGGGACGAAAGAGGCTCGTTTCACTGAAGAGCGGCCTTGATGAAATAGTAAAAAAACGACTAATGTTATTAAATCTCAATTCTTAAAACATACATCTTTCAACATTCCAAGTGTCGTGAAATGGGAAGTACACGTGAGGCACTTCTGTCAGGCACTGAAGTATGATAGTTGTCTTAGGGGAACACACATGTGCAGTTGTTGGAGTTGCAAACTGAACCAGCTGCTTTTCTCTTGGGACGTCGTTTTTGTTTGAAAGAATAAAACTGGGGCGCCTGGGTGGCTCAGTGGGTTAAAGCCTCTGCCTTCAGCTCAGGTCATGATCTCAGGGTCCTGGGATTGAGCCCCGCATCGGGCTTTCTGCTCTGCAGGGAGCCTGCTTCTCCCCCCTCTCTCTGCCTACCTCTCTGCCTACTTGTGATCTCTCTCTCTGTCAAATAAAAAAGAAAGAGAGAGAGAGAGAGAGAGAAGGAAGGAAGGAAGGAAGGAAGGAAGGAAGGAAGGAAGGAAGGAAGGAAGGAAGGAAGGAGAAAGAAAATAAAACTTTGGTATAGTTACTCAGACATGAGGTTTTGTCAGACATCTTGAAAATGAATGAAGTAAACACATCAATTCAGGGAAATGAGAAGTATTTGTTGCTGGCAATCTTTTCACTTGAAAACACAAATGTTAATTTAGGAAAACTTATACCCACCACCGAAGGCTCGAGAGCTTCCCAGTTCTTCAAAGACCTGTATGAGAAGGGGTGATATTAACAAATGTGACTTAAAAAAATATTTTATGATAGAAAGTGTCAGTATTTCAGAGATCCACTCCCCCTGCTTGTATTCCCTCTCTCGTCTCTCTATCAAATAAATAAAATCTTATTTATTTTTTTTTAAAGATTGTATTTATTTGACACAGAGAGAGATCACAAGCAGGCAGAGGCAGGCAGAGGGAGAGGGGGAAGCAGTCTCCCTGCTGAGCAGAGAGCCTGATGTAGGACGTGATCCCAGGACCTTGAAATCATGACCTGAGCCAAAGGCAGAGGCTCTAACCCACCGAGCCATCCAGGCGCCCCAAAATCTTTAAAAAAAAAAAACAAAACTTGACCACTTGTCAAGTTTTAACGTCACAGAAGACTGCTCACAGTTCTCTGAAAAGGCCTCACCAGCATAAGGCCATCTTCACACACTTCAACCACAACGCTCTTGGATGGCACATTGACCGCAGAAGCAGATACGAGAACCCAGCTGTGTTCTAGTAAGCCAGACATCGATGAGATTTACAAAAACAAAACAGTTCCACTGTTCCCAAATTGTTTTGAATGCGTTATTTGTAATTAAAAATTTATACTAACCTGTAATGGATTTATTTTTGTCACTTTAAAATTGATTGTTAAATACCTTTGAAATTTGTTTAATTTTCTAATATGGTAAATATTGGTAGATTTTACCCACATAAACAAAAGTTCTTTGAGGTCCTCAATAATTTTTAAAAGTAGGAAGGAATCCTGAGACCAGAGGTTTGAAAACCATGTGACAGGGATGAGGCTTCTTGGATCTCTTGCGGTCATGACCGCCATGACCAAAAAGCCTGTTGTTTTTTTTTTTTTTTCCCTGTACCTAGAGAGTTTATTTCAGACTTACGTAGCCGGATTCTCGTGACTAAATATTTAGAGTTCACTAGTTCTGGGCATCTCGTGCCAAAAAAATGGTTTATTTAGGGGTGGTCATGTAAACAGGCCTAATGAAAAACCCATTGATGAGAAAGGAAGAAAATTACCCCTGCCTATTTCTGTAAATAGTTCTCTTAAAAGATTTTATTTATTTATTAGAGAGGGTGGGCAGGTGGCAGAGAGAGAGGGAGAAGCAGACTCCCCACTGAGCGGGGAGCCCAACATAGGGCTTGATCCGAGGACCCCTGAAGGCAGATGCTCAAGCGGCGGAGCCACCCAGGCACCCCTGTAAGGAAAGTTTCCTGGAATGCACCATGCCCATTTGTGTACGCACTGTCTGTGGGCGCTTTTGCGCTTCGGCGGCTGAGTTGAGTCTTTGGGGCAGAGATCATCGGGCCCACAAGGGTGCTCTCCACCATCTACAGGAAGTTTGCCAACTCCTGGCTGTTGTAGACAACGAAGAGATACCATTTTAAAAATCGTATCTATAACAGAGTGATGTTGACCACTGACTGCTCACCCTTTACTGAGTGCTTTGAAAACTGTAAAACTTGCATAGGTATAAGAAATTACCGTTTGTAAACATGTATTGAACTACATCTGTGTCCAGGACTGTGTTGTCATTTGATTGGGGCAGTAGCTTTTGCGTTATTATCTGCTCTGATATTTTACCTGACTTGCTATTCTAATGGGACTCTGTGCTTTTCTTTCACTAACAAGTTGACTTTTAACATGAATTGCCCTCAGTTTACCAGGAGAGCTTCGGGTTATACATTTCCACCTGGGCTGATATTTACAAGCACTGTCTTCCCCAGCTCCTTTGACTCAGCGCCTGGCTATAATTTCAGGTTTCTCCAATTTTTATTTACAGTTTCCCAGTGGAAACTAAGGTTCCCAGGCCCACTGAAGCTGTAGGCAGTGAGGACTATTATTATTAGGTTAGACCTGGAGGCCCTCGGTCCAAAGGCCCAGGGTGAAGAACGAGATCAGGAGAAGGAGGAGCCTCCCAGCCACACGTTTTGCTGTGATTCCCCTTCCCCAGCACACAGGGAGGGCTCTGGGACGGGGTGCCGCCTGGGTAGGGCTGAGTTCCTCCGGAATTGTTCTGTGCAGTTTTCTGCCCTGCCCTTGAAGATAGCATTGGGATTGTCCACTCCGGAGCACTGTTTCAAGATAACAGGAGAGACGAGGCAGAAAAAGTGAGATGCCCTTTATCTGGTCACTCAGAAAATTTTCATCCTTCCTCTTGGCCCTGGAGCTGGAGCGTATGCGTATGATCCTCTCCCGACCCTGAAGTCTGAAGCTGTATGTACCATGAGAGCACCGTACACAGCCCTCTGTTCCAGAAAGGTGGCGTGCTGGCAGGCCAAGAAGGCTTTCCCTCCGGCTGGTGTGGTGTAGGGGCTTAGAAAGCTCCCCTGCTGTGAGGGCGGGGGCAGTGTGGCATTCCGTCCTGCACTCAGGGCCGCCTCATGTCCGAGTGTGGCCAGCTCTCTGGGTCCCCTGTTTTCCATGTGGCATCTGCGAGTACATTACGGGAAGGGGTGCGTCGGCGCCAGAAACCGGGTGAGATTTTGTGCGTGCGTGCATTTACCTGGGCAGGGGGTTTGTGGCTTTCAGCAAATCTCAGAGGAGTCCGTGACCCTGGAAAGGGTAAAACCACAGCCAAATAGACTATTATGGGGGCGCCTGGTGGCTCAGTCGTTAAGCGTCTGCCTTCGGCCCAGGTCATGATCCCAGAGTCCTGGGATGGAGCCCCACATCGGGCTGCTTGCTCGGCAGGAAGCCTGCTTCTCCCGCTACCATTCCCTCTGCTTGTGTTCCCTCTCTCGCTGTGTTTCTCTGTCAAATAAATAAAAATCTTTAAAAAAAAAAAATTATACAAATAGACTATTATGAAGAAGTAATGAGAAAGAAAGAGTATTTGATTAGACTGGCTTAATACAATGATTTTTTTCATTTCTTTTAATCACCAAAACCCTGTTTTCATTACTTTCCCCTAGCAGATCACCCAAACTTCCTTTAATGACGTTAATATAATCATAGCTTCTGCTCAGCATTTCAAAATAATGAACCATAGTCACATCCTGAATTAACACAGCCTATAACCAAAAGCAAAGAGGCCTCTCTCTA
Source organism: Procyon lotor (assembly GCA_028646535.1). NCBI lineage: Eukaryota > Metazoa > Chordata > Mammalia > Carnivora > Procyonidae > Procyon > Procyon lotor. Next base: position 72,938,880 of record CM053615.1, read on the forward strand.
TCCCCAGCCTGAGAAGCAGCCGTGTCGTGGACACATTGCCATTTTTTAAATCAAGCCTTCAAAACATCAGTCACCTTGTGTCTCGGGGCGAGGGGTTGGGGGGCTTGGCCACCCAGCAGACCTGGTTTGCCATCTGAGCTGGTGTGCCCTTCCTGGTCCAGGACAGGGTTCTCCTGCCCAGGGGCCTTCGCTTGCATTTGGTTTCTGCGAGTCCGGAGTCACAGCTGAAACCAACTCTTCTCAGTTGATTTCTGCGGTATTTGGGGAGCCCTGGTTCTCTTGCGGTGAAGGCGTTGTCCGCTGTTGACCAGGCTGTGTCATTAAGCAACGGGACATCTGACTTTCTCTCTCGCCCAGCTCTTTGCCAACTGTGAGTCTGTGCGCGGACAGGCGGGGAGCGGCATGCTCCTCGGCTCAGCCCAGCCCCAGCCGTGATGTCAGACTAGCGAGGCTCCCGGCGTCATGCGTGCTGCAGGCTGGCAGAGCCAGGAGCGGAGTCAGGTCAGCATGGGCCCTGGGGACCCCGCCTCCCACCCCCAGAGGGCCCTTGCTGTTTCTAGAGCAGAAGGGCCTCGAGAATAGCAACTCACCAGATGTGACAGCAGAGACCTTAGTCTTCCCCATGTCGTCAGCCAGTCTCTTGGGCTGTGTTATTTTTTTTAATTGTTCTTTACAATAACACTTGCTTACAGTAAGATGCATAGCCCTTGCCTATTCAGTTTGGTGAATTTTGGCCACTCCTGGATCATTGTTTTATTATTTAATTAAAAAAAAATTTTTTTTTTTTTTGCTGCTTGATGAATAAGTTCATTATTACCTTTACCTGAAAAATCTTCATAGAAAATTGTGGTTTGTTTTATTAGCTCTCAGCAGCCTGCTCCTGAGCGCGAAGGAAGTTTGCCTTCTTCCTGACCTACCCGATCTGTTTTTGGGCAAGAGACATTTTGGGATGGTTCCACCTCTTCTTTTTAACTTCTTTCTTGAGCTACTTCTCATCGACTGGATTCTCTCGTATAGCAGCACGGGCTTCCTTACACGTCTCCTCCCTCATGTCTGGAGTCGCGTTGTTCTCTATGTATTGAGAGAATTGTTTCTTGTACGCATCTTCTTCCATTTAGGTAACGCGTATAACCTACAACATTCTGATGTGCTTTCGATGTACTTCTGCATTGAATTCCTCGCTCTCTGAATCATAACCAGGGAATCCTTTGTACCGTGAGGGATAGACAAGCCTCCACCCACTGCTCCCTCGAGGGCCCCAGAAACTTTATTTCCAGTCGTAGTTCTGGCCAGCCCCGCCTCCAGGTTGACCGTCCACGCTTTCCACACGGCATTCAGCTCGAGCACTTCCACTTGGCCTTCGTAGATCTTGTCCCTGCCAAGCCTGTTGAGGAGCCTGCGGGCCCCCAGCGGGCCGGTACAGTACGCTGCAGCGGAGTTTGTCAGGCCGGCCTTCACACCATACTTTGGGAATTCACGAGCATCAGCTCCACAAACTATCACATCTCTCCCTCTGCGGGCTTAAGCAGTCTGACAAATGACATCTCTGTTGGTGACACCAACTGTCCTCTGCATTCAGGTGTGTTGTCCTTATTTTTATCTGGAATTACCAAGCGTTTCCTGGCGTAATAATCAGCACAATAACCCTCTCGTCGTCTCCTGAATTTCACTTGGTATCGCTTGACGTAAGCCTTATTCTTGACCGCCTATAACAAACCCCGCTCTGTTTTCTCCTTCCCTTTACCTCCATCGCGTTCCCTGATCCCGGGCAGCTTCATGCCCTTTCCCCTCCCTCCGTCACTCTGAGCTAGTCAGAGGTTAGCTTTTCTCCATAAGTCCTTCCCCCGCCCCAATTCTTCTAAAACTAATTCTAACTCTGGATCAGTGTTTTAATACATACTGGAAGTGTATTTTTTAAAGATTTTGTTTGTTTGTTTATTTATTTATTTATTTGAGAGAGAGAGAATGCAAGCCCACGAGCAGGGGAAGGGGCAGAGGAGCAAGCAGACTCCCCACGGAGCGGGGAGCCCGATGCGGGGCTCTGTCCCAGGACTCCAGGATCATGACCTGAGCCACCCAGGCACCTCTGGAAATGTATTTTGAACCACTTTTCACCATTTGAGAGAGACATTTCACCATGTCTCTCAACCATTTGAAAATCAGAGTTTCCTTCTCTACAGAATTCCTGTCTTATCACAGCCGTTCCCATACTTCCTCCTCCATCTTCGTGAGATGGGTTGGTGGGATCTCCTCTTAGCGGAGGCCACAGGCCACCTGGTGAGCTGGTCTCTCCCTAGAATGGATAGTTTCAGGCCAGTGTGGTCCCAGGTCAGCGTGTGGCCTGGCTTCCCAGTCTGGGCTCGACCACGAGAGTGGGGCAGCTGCCGTGCCGCCCTCTCCGTGCCAACCCCTGCCCCCCTCCCCCCAGCAGAGGGAGCTTGAACTCAGAGCTTGAGCAGACTGTGGAACCGCTGAGCTTGAGGGTGAGTCAGAGCGACGCTGACGCCAGCCAGGCCTTGCTATCATCTTTATTTCTGTAATTTTTGTGTTTGACTCCAAATTCCCCTTGAAGCGCGACTGGGAAGAAGCAGGAGAAAAGGATTTTGGGTAGGTGGGGACGGTTTTAAGCCTCAGGGCTTGCTTTATACCCAGAGAAGGATTGTTTTGGAAATGTCTCTTAGACAGCCTCTAAGAGACTGTCATGGGCCTTTGCTTCTGTGTGTCTCGTAAGTCACCCGATGTTAACTCCTCGGGATGGATTGCTGGCAGGCCCTGGGCACTGCCCGGCATTTGGAGCCCTGGCAGGGGATTACACAGCTGTGTATTGCCTTTCTCTTAGTGCAAAGCGTGGGCCTCGAGAGCGTGCTCTTTAGAGAGTGGCGGACTTGGGCGTTGAGTACTGGCTTCTCTCCTTACAAGCTGTGTGACATTGGCTAATTTGCTAAACTTCTCCAGGCCTGAGTCCTTTCCCTGTGAGGCAGTGGTCACAGCGGTTCTCGCTTCACGGGGGCTCCCGTGAGGCTTTTGCCCCACATGAAGCGCGAGGGGTGCCTGGCACGTGGTTCCTCACTCAGCCGATGCCGACGCCGACGACCAGGGTCATGGTCCGCAACCATCCAGGCAAGTCTGCTGGGGAGGAAGGGGACCGTCTGTCTTCTTACCGGCCTCCTCGCTCCTCTTGGGGGTACAGAGGAAAGGTGAAAGTCTAGGGAGGGGGCAGCATCTCCTCTAGGTGGGGCCCCTTTGCTCTTGCTACTGGTCATAGAGATCGATGCCTTGGTAATTGTTTGCTTTTAAAGATTTAATTTATCTGTTAGAGAAAGAGAGCCCAGTAGGGGGAGTGGCACGCAGATTGGGCAGAGGGAAAAGCAGCCTCCCAGCCGAGCAAGAAACCCAATGTAGGACTGGATCCCAGGACCCTGGGATCATGACCTGAGCCGAAGGCACCCAGACTCTTAACCGACTGAGCCACTCGGGCATCCCTGCCTTGGTAATTATTTGAGATAGCCGGGCACTTCCTGCCTCCATGGGCACTTGTTCTGTTCTCATCAGTAAAAAGTAGTTGCCAAAATCCAGAGTCCTGGCCATTTCCTGGGGAGCAGGGGGAGCCCGTAGCAGGAGGTGGGCCTTGCAGGAGCTCCCAGAGCAGGGACACAACCTCCCTGCCGCCTGCCTCTCTCCTTCCCCGTTCCCTGGGAGGTTCTCCAAAGTCCTTCCTGCCAAGTCCCAGTCCATAGCAGGAGCAGCCGGGCGTGTGAGCTGGGAGAAGCTCTCAGGGCGACTCTGGTGCTCACCCCAGGGAGAACCGTTGCCCTGAAAACACCCTGGCCACGAGCAGCCCCCTGCCTGAGCGGGGAAGGACGGGCCGGGCCCCAGCACACAGAGCCATGGCAGCGCAGGGACACGGGGCTCTGGGCTCCCGCCCACCAGACTCACTCCTTGACCATATTTGCTGTTCATGGTGGTGGGGTCAGAAATAGCCAGCCCAGACTCGAGGAGCCTCTGCTCCCGTGGGAGGCCAGCCTGCTGTGAGCCAGCGAGCAGCAGGCTCGGCAGCGTTCTCCACTCCAGGGGACAGCTCTTTTGGAAAAAAGCAGGAGGATGCTTTGGACCCCGGGCTTCGACCTGCTGCCTTGAGTAGTGCTGGTGAGGCTTCCCCTCCGGAGCTGGATCCTCGCTGCTCGGCAGGCTGACGCATCATGTACAGATGGCCCCCGCTTGGTCCGGTCGCACTCTCTGGAGCCTGGACTCCTGCCACTTGTGGCAGCCACTGCAGCCGTCTGCGGCCCGGTTGGTGCTGGGTCGGTACTGTGTAGCCCTCGCTCGGTAACAGTGGACACGGGCTGAGTGCTTACTGGTGCTATTCGCTTTCCACACACTGTCTCCACCTCTGCCAACAGCCCTAGTGGTAGGCATGGTCATCCTCCTTTGACAGATGAAGAAACTCAGGCTCAGAGAGGTTAGGCAGCTCACCTGAGGTCACACAGCCAGGAAGCAGCAGAGTTGGAACTTGAACCCAAGATGTTCAAATGTGCGGGGCCTGCGCTGCTGCCTGCTTGTGTTTCTCAGTTCAGTAAGTCTGCTCCCTCCCCGCCTTCGCTGCCCCGGCTGTGCCTGGAAAGCCCAGGTGGGGGCCTGCCCCCACCCCAAGCAGGGGCAGTGGTATGTCTCCTGTGTGACTGTAAGTGTCATCTGTCATGACTGCTGGGCTTTGCAGACGACCCTGAGCTTCACGTGTTGTGGCTGCTTTTCCTAGGGGCAGCGCTGCTTGTCCCCAGGTCTGTTCGTCTGTCCTGGCCCGCGTCCTGCAGTTGCTCGGCATTGGCGCTGGGGTGTCGGCGCACAGACTCATCTTTGAGGCGCTCCGTGGCCTGCCGCAGCTCAGGATGTCTTAGAGCAGCCTGGAGGGTGCGACATGGTGGCCTCTGACTCTGGGGAGACGTTAGGTGTGGCGCCTTCTGCACCCTCCTTCTCACATGTGGTCTCCGCCCTGCAGCGCCTTCACCCCTGTGCTTCCCTCCTTGTCAGCCCCGAATTCTTCGCCTGGCGCGGAGGGAGGGGACCATCAGACTTGCCTTGTCTGCCATCTCCCCCAGCCGGCCTCCGAGGCAGGGTCTGCACTGATCAAGAAGGGCCTCACCACCTTTCAGAGGGACCTCCGCAAATTCAAGCCTTTTGACTTCAACTGGGCTCTCATTCTTGGTTCTTTCCATCCTTTCTGTAGAGAGATTGTTCTTCAATGTAGATAGGATCAAGGCACCCCCTGATTCAGACCCTTCAGAGGCTCCCTGGTGCCCTTGGCACCGCTGAGGAGGGTGGTTGGTGGTCTTCTGTGTTGGCTCTGTTTCCGGCCCTCCCTTGGGTCCAGCCCATTCCCTGGTCTCTCCACGGTCCGGCACCGGCTTCCTCTTCCCCACGCGGGCACCTCTCAGCCCCGAGCGCTTGTATCTGCTCTTCCCCAGCACCATCCACTGGCCTCTCCGCTCTTGCTCCCTCCTGAGCCCCAGTCTGGCCTCTCTGAGACACCAGCTGCTTTGGGAACCCTCTCTCTCACCCCCGTGCCCCCGGTCTAAGTTGGGAGCCCCTCTCTGGGCGGGGCACAGCAGCCCAGCCTGTCCTGCACCTTGACATCCAGCACTAAACCCTCACCCTTCTCTCTGGCCAGCTGCTGGTGCTTGGTGAGCAAGGGCAGGAGTTTCATTTGTAGGATTTATTTCAGCAAACGAAATTCAGAAGAGACTTTTCAAGCATTTTTATTGCCTAACGGGTGTAAGTGTTAACGTTCTTCCTTGGTTGTTCACAAAGAAGAGAACTGAGTGTTCGTGTGCAAGAACTATTTTGCTTTGGTGGGGGGGGTCGTTTCCTTGACCACATGATCACCAAATACCCACGAGGAAAGACACACAAAAGCAATACTGGTTCATACAGGTGTGTGAAGCGTTCAATCCGAGGTGGCTTAGCTGTCCGACAGGGGATTCTCAGGGTTAACACATGGTCCTCAGTGGAGCTTCTCCCGCCCCACGGACGGCCGGGAGCACCTGCTTGTATCACGTGCTCCCATCACTCGCTGGGTACCCTGCGCCCCTCGCCCTGGGCGTGTGGCTCCTCTCTCACCCTGAAGGATGTCAGCTGCCTGGGGCAAAGACTACATCCTAGAGCCTGGCCCCGGGGCAGAGTGAATGGCAAGGGGGATATGAGCCAGAGAGATTTAATTTTGAAAATAATGAGACTACCACAGAGCTTGCCAGATAAGAAAGCTTTGCTGATCTGTCTGCTTTCATTTAGCTTCCTCGAATGTTACACGCATGAGTCCCTTCCAGCCCGAAACCTGGGTGTTACAGCCTCTCGATTTTGAGGGTTAGATTTGCTCTAAAGATTTTCCGATCCTTCCGTCGTGGGAGTGTTCGGTTTCTCCGAGAAGGTTCTTGCAGATACTGTTAGCTGATCATCACATTGAAGGTTAATTTAGGATCCCAGGAATTTCTTTTGGAACCCTAAGCTGGACTGCCCCCCTCCCTAATCATGAGCCAGAGGAGGGGGAAAGGGAAGAGGAACCTTCTCCACCCACGGCGCCATTCTTAAACGGAACCAGTAATTGAATGCTATTAAGCCAAATTAATTTGCCTCCTGCAGGAAGGTTTATGATGAATGAAAAGCTTGCTAATCGGGGAGGGAGCCAGGCTACCCTCTGTGGTCATCAATATTTCATGGCCATAGGCAGTGGCAGGAAGTTAGCTGTCCCGGCTCCCTGACCTTGAGCGATCCAAAGGTAGGACACAGCCAGCAGGCTTGTATTTAAAGGGCTTGTTACAAGCGAAATTTGCAAGATGCACTCGTGGGTTAATTGAATCTAGACCCTCAGCTAGTGGGAGGCTCAGGGCCCTGCCTGAGACTGGTCCCTAGTGGGGAGTACAGTGCTGTCAGCCGAGGTGGCAGAGCGGAAATGCTTATTTACCATTGGCTTTTGGGGGCGGGCGCGGCTTGATGTGTCATCTGCCGATTTCTGTGGCATCAGTGTACCCCCAGCATGGCAGGCTGGGAAGCTTCTGAGCCCCAAATGGGGAGATGGCTGCACACCAGCGTACGGCTGGGGCTGGGAACCCCGGCTCCCTAACTGCCGGCTTCTTCCCGGTGACTGGGGGAAGTCCTGCCAAGCTGGTGCTCTTCCAGAAATACAGATGTGTCCCTGGGCCGCACTCGTCTGCGTTAGACTTGGCCTCTTGACAGAGGGCACCTGAATGTCACTTGCTTTTAAAAATGAGAAAAGAAGTTAATGTGCCTGTCATTCTGTTTTTTCTTCTCCCCAGCTGCTATTAACTTAGCAAAGCTGAAACTCTTCAGACACTATTACGTCTTGGTGAGTAAAAAAACAAAACAAAACAAAACCCCCAAAACACCTGAATCTGTAAATAAGATCAGTTCAAGAAGTAGAGCAAGTGAACTTCCAAAGAACTGGCGAAAGCACAAGATGTGCTACCTGGAGTTGTGCAGATTTCATTCTGTCAAACCAGATTGTGTCTTTTGATAGGGGAAATTAAACAGCTGAGTCACGCCTTCTTACACGTTAGTTTTAAATTTGGCTTTAAATACTCGGAAAAGTAATACAGGCTTGATGTTTTCTTACAGTGCAGGGATTCTAGAGACAGAGCAAAAGCTCTTTGTGACCCTGACCCTCTATCTCCCTCCCCCAGGTAATTCCTATTGACGGTTCAGTGGTGGTTTCTCTAGGTGCTCTTCCAGGCACCTGCCAGACGAGCACCGCTTGGCTTGCTTATTTTATTCATTTGCAAAAACGAGATCACGCCTAAAATCAGGACTGCCTGTGGCCAAAAGTCCCCATGAGCATATGCCAAAGGCAGGACCTGCTGTAAACGATTAGGACAAAGATTTCTTGGAATATATAAGGTGTAAGCTCTTCAAGGGTTTGCTTCCTGATTCCTAAAAGAAAGTGGCCGAGTCGTCTTCCATCTGTGGGTTGGACAGGTCCTTCCCTGTAAGCTCAGCCACTCCGGCCGGGGTCCCGGGGAGCGCTCCAGGCTCCAGGGACCTGCCAGAGTACTCAGGGTTTCCCCGGTACTCAGTACTCAGGTGCATCCTCCGGGTGTGGGCCTCTGCCGAAGAGGCTAAAGTAGCGGGGGCCCTGTGGGCTTCGTTTTGCTATTACTACTCGAAAACTTGCCTCAAAGCTTGGGAATAAAAAATACTGTCCTTTGGGGATTGAAGTCAGTGGGTTATGTATGTGGAAAAGGCGAACAGGCGTGACTCGGGAGTTCAGAGCAGCCACGCCCAGTGTTTCATCCTCCCCACATCGGGCAGGTGGTCACCTAGCGTTGAGGAATGAGTCCTTTGGACGGGGTTGTCCCTGCCATGTTTATTAATTAGCGCCTTAAGTGTCAAATGAGTTTCCTCAGGGGATTCTGTCTTCTCTTTTGTTGTTCCTTTGTGACAGCGAGATGTTGGAAGAAAGCCGTGCTGTCATTTCCTTGTTGGTTTTATTTCTTCTTTCTTCTCCCTCTCACCCCGCCCCGTAGATCGTATGTTACATATACTTCACCAGGATCATCGCATTTCTCCTCAAACTCGCTGTTCCTTTCCAGTGGAAGTGGCTCTACCAGGTGCGCGGCTCGGGCGGGCGGGCGGGGGGCGCGGCGCGGAGGGTCCCCGGCTGCGGACCAAGTCTCAGGGTGGAATGTGAGGCTGCTCTGGAGGGATCAGGGGGTGGCCGCTGCTGTCACTTCGGGTCCACAATTAAGATTATCTGTTTGCCCAGGAAAGCTGCTGGGCTGCATGAAAAATCTGGAAGTAATTGCATTATTGATTTTAGTTTTCAATTTTACAAGACTTTGAAGAGAAAAGCCTCAGGCAGAGAGTGTGAGCTTCGCCCTGGATAATTAAAAGGCACGAGATGTGGTTTTTCCTTCGGTTTCAGGGCTTAGGAAAGCTCAGAATCCAGAACGCCCTTCTTTACACCCGAGTATTCCAGTGATACAGTGTCTTGGCCGTAGACTCGAGCTAGTCAAGTACTAGGGGAAGCCACCGAATGATTTAGAGCCTGTTCTCTTTCTTGTTCTCACCGGAATGTGTCGTCGGCGTGCACTGCTGTACCAGTTCCGGGTGGAGGGCGCAGCGATGAGACTGTACCCGGAGGCCCCCGCTTGGTGCCGAGGGCCCTGTGGGAAGCGTGGGGCTGTAAGGAGCTCTTAAAAGATACCAGTGGAGACTGGTTAAAGCCCGGGGTCTTAACTGTCGTCTGCGGGCAGAAGGCTCCCGGCTGAGGCTCTGGCCCACCGTGTAAGGGGACGCGCCCTAGCCCTGCCCCTGGCCTTTGAGCAAGTGGTTGAGGGCTGGGGCGGGGGAGGGTTGCTGCGCCAGTTTTAGTGCCACTGCTTTCAGAAGAACAGCCTTGCTAATCCCTTTTTTTGGGGTGGGTTTTATTTTGCAGCTCCTAGATGAAATGGCCACGCTGGTATTCTTTGTTCTAACGGGCTGTAAATTCCGTCCGGCTTCAGATAACCCCTACCTACAGCTTTCTCAGGAGGATGACCTGGAAATGGAGTCAGTGTAAGCAATCTCCTTTCGTGCCCCTCGTCCTCGGCCCCGGGACCCCGCCGGACCGCGCGGTGTGAATCGGAGCCGCTTCTCTCTGCATTTCCTTGCTCCAGAGGTGGTAGCTCTATATTTAGCGGAAGGAACTGGACATTTAAGCCGCAGGCTGTCCTAGTCTGTGGTACGGTGTCTGCCAGGCATCGCCTCGTCTTTGCAGAAGTGGAGCTGGCCATCCCATTAAGCATGGCTGAGCATCGTTGGGGCCTCCTTCCAACGAACCGGTGGTGTGAACTTGGGCACGGGCTCTGCCCGCTCCGCACTACTCGGGAGGGGCAGCCCCACTTCCTGTTGGGCCGCAGCCACCGGGAGCTGAGGCCTGCAGACATGATCATCTGTGGGTCTGCCACTTGTCTGCAGACGCCTGTCACCAGATAACACAATGGCTTTTCACAGCAAGCACAGTGACTTGACCTCTATGCAAGCATTCAGAGAGAGCTTTTCTGAGTCTGGGGCAAGTGACTTTAGGGTCCTGTTTTCCGGGAAAGGGCACTCATTATCTAGAAAAGGAATAGTGACTGAGGGTATTGGCTTGTTTACTGATGAACTGCGGTGGGTCAGGTCAGTGGTGTTTGAGGGTTAGCAAGGCTGAGTTTCAGGCCTGCTGCCTCCAAGCGAGGCAGGTGGCCCTTTGACTCTTCCCGGTTCAGAGGCTGAGCCTCCGGCCCCTGCTGGGCCCTGCTGGGCCCTGCTGGGCCCTGAGGGCTTTCGGACAGCCCCACCACAGGAACAGTAAACGGCCGCGCCCACGATGAGCCCCAAACAAGAGCTCTCGAGTAGAAGAAGAAATACCTTTTTCTAGGCAGCAGAGGGGAAGACGATAGAGCCATCAGATGTGCCTTTTCTAGAAGTAGCGGGATCCGAGCCAGTGACTTGGTTGAAGGGGCTCAAGTAAGAGGCAGTGGGGTACGCAGCAGCGGGAGGGGTGTGCTTACCCAGCCCCCTCTGGGGTAGCAGCTAGAAGCCGACCGGCTGGGGCCTTGGATGTTCTCCCCAGCGGTATAGGAGTCCCCGCGTTCTTTCTATCAGCCACTGTATCAGAAGCACAGAGGCAGCGTGAAGGTATTTTTGTCTCATGGCAAAAGTTTTAAAAATCTTGTTTGGGTTTTTCGTTTCTCGCTGGCGCTGAGTGGGGACTATTTTGGCATAAATAGGATCAGGGCAGGGGAGTGGAGAAGTGGACAGATAGACCACCCGGGGAGTGCGGGCGGGTGGCTGCGGCCCACTGCCTGACCGGAGCTCGGGGAGCCCCTTTCCACCCTGGGTGCAGGGTCTCCGAGAGCCGGCTGCCCGCACGGTGGCTTTTCTGCCATTGTCCCCTTCAGCGTTTACCCCCAGAGAGGGCCACGCAGGGAGGTGCCCGCGGAGCTTCGAGGTTGCCGGAGGTCCTCACGTCCCCACCTGCCAGGCTCTCGTGGGCTCCTTCCTCGCTGCGGCAGCGTCAGAGCACCCAGCAGCGGCTCGACCGTGCGGGAAGCTCTTTTGTTTCCTCCGTGCTTTTTGCCCTTCACGTTTCTTTGTTCAGACACCTCTAGCCCTCCCGCACCACATCTTGCCGCTGCTGCTCCTTCCGTGCAGACTTCGAAGCCGCCCCAACCCCAGGCAGAGGGGATGCTCCCCACCCCGAGCCCTCGTCCCACCTGCTCCAGCAGCTTTGTGTGTTGCTCTGAGAGCCCGTCTTCTGCTGGGCTGCGGGCACCCCGGGAGCCCCGACTCCGGTCCCTTCCTGTCCCGGCCCCCGCCCGGCATGACAGTGAGCCTTGTTTTCTCAGTTGGCCCGCCAGTCGTTGGGGAAGGACGGGCAGCAGGTGTGTGTCCCCAGCCGCAGGCTGAGCCCCACTTGGGTCCCCCGAACAGGCGGCACTCAGCCCCAGCTGTGGGAGAGCCCTCGTCCTTTCCAGCAAGGGCCGTGGCCCCACAGCAGCTGCTGTCACCGCGGGCGACTCTCTGAGACCCGAGGGTGCGTTTCTTCTCTGATCTCACGCGTTTGGAGAAGCTGTGCCGGAGCCAGGAAGGCTTCTGGGTCTCGTGGGCCTTCAGCTGCTCCCCCTCGTATCCCAGTTCAGAGACGGCCCCGTGAGGACAAGACCCGGCTGCATGCCTGGGGCCTGGGAGAGGCGCCCCTCCCCAGAGGGCTCGGGCCCTGGCCGCGCCAGCTGACAGGAAGTGATGGCGGGTCACATTGCGGGTCACATGGCAGAGGGAGCGCGTTTACACTCTGGGCATCTGCAGGAGCCCCCAGGTCCCCTAAGAGCCACTTCTGGGCAGCCCACCTTGCCCTGACTTGGCCAGAAGTACAGCCAGCCCACGAATCTGCAGGACTCCTGTCTGGGGAGGACCGGGGGGCTTTGAGGCCTGGTCGTAGCAGCGACACGGTGGCAGGAGTGAAAGGAGAAATAAAGGGGGAAATTTTTTCCTTACCCATGAAATCATTTGTTTGCCTTTAGGTCCAACTTGGTAGCCTCGAGGTGTGTGCCATAGGGCTACGGAATTACATTTGTGGGTGAAAGGGTTTGGTAGTTTGTGGGGGCTGGGGGGGTCCTCCGAGAGATCTGTTGAGTTATGATTGAATTTATTTTACTGTTTCAGAAATTCCTATAAGTCCGTGGTGGGGCTCATACGTGCCTCGTTTTCTAGAGTACTAGGGAGATGCTGGCAGGGTTGTTTGTTTAGTTGTTTTTAATTCTATTTGTTAGAACAGTTTTAGGTTCACAGCAAACTGAACAGAAGGAACAGATTTCCCAGGTGCCCCTGCCCCCACCTCTGTAGCCTCTTGTGTTACCAACATCCAGAGTGGTAGGTACTTTTGTTATAGTCAATGGACCTACACTGGTGTGTCCTTATCACCCAGAGGCCCTAACTTAGCTTCAGGTATGCTCTTGGTGGCGTGTGTCTGTGGGTTCGGACGAGCGCGTCATGTCGCGTGTCTGGTACAGACCGACCCCGGGCCATTTCCCTGCCCTGCGACTCTCCTGAGCCCTGCCTGCCAGGCAGAGCTTAGTCTCTCTGCCTGGCATCTTCTGCTGCAGAGCAACCCAGATCCTCTGTAGGTCCTGTCCAGCTCCCACTGGGTGAGGCCAGAGGTTTTCTCATAGACCCCCACCTTCTCAGGAGATGCTGTGACTCACTGTCTGGAAAGGGCCGCTCGGCTCAGCTCCGCACATTCTCCAAAGCCAGGGTGCTTCCCTCTCTGATCTACGCATTCAGTGTAGGTCTCCATGGGACCTCCTTAGTGCCAGGCACCGACAGAGGTAAGGCCCCTGTCCCAGAGTGGAGGCCCAGCCACATGCTCCTGAATGGCCGTGCAGAGACGAGGGCCCCGGTGTGTCGAGAGCAGCCCATTCTCTGTTTCTGAGGGTCAGAGGACCTTTGGGCCAGAAGGTTCCTCCAGACCTGTGGTTCTGGCCCGTGACTCCGAGCCATCGTAGCTGGTTATTAAGAACGACTACACCTGAGGAGCTTTCTTTCCAGAAGGTTAGGATACAGATGGTGGTCTCCTAAGCACAGTCACGTGGCCGTGCAGTGTAGGAATCCATAGAGGCCACAACTCTGGGGGGCGGGGGGGAACGGTCAATGTTGTAATGATAACCGCGGGTGTGTATTGAGAAGGTGCTCTGGAGAGTCTCATTTCCCCCTGATGACGGTTCTGGGGAGCGGGAACCATCTCTCGTACTTGGAACGGGGAGAGCAGGTGACCTGGCGGGGGTGACACAGCTGGCGAGGAGCGGGGTCGGGACTGGAGTCCAGGTCCACCTGCTTCCGAAGCCAACACGCGTCCCCGCTCCGCTGTGCCATGGCGACGGTGGCCTTTCACAATTATCCCAATTGTTCTGTTTTTCCCCTCATTCAGAGTGACGACCTCAGGGGTGATGGAGAACATGAAGAAAGTCAAGAAGGTGACCAACGGCTCGGTGGAGCCCCAGGGCGACTGGGAAGGCACCGCGTGACAGAGCAGCCTCGAGGCCGGGACTGTCCAAGAGGACCTCTCATTTATTAGTCGTCCTAGTGGTGAGCAGGAGCAGTTGGCACCTCCCAGCAGTGACGCCACGGAGCACGCGGCTGGGAACAACGTGCCACGGAAACCTAATTTTTTACTCTCTTTTATGGAAACCGGATCTGTGGCTGGTTATGGGCAGCTAGAATTCTCCTTCGGGGGGAATGGTGGGGAGGGAGTGTAGGCAGGAGGAGGATAAAAGGAAGACTTTGTTTGTAATTTATATTTCTTTCTTTTTCTTAATTGGGAACTCTCCGGAAGTATGCAGTTGTGCCCAAGTGTGGGGCAGCAGGGAGAGGAGTGTCGGTGGACGGGCTGCGGCCGGTCCCGGCTCGGGGACGAGGCCGCAGGAAATGAGCAGGGGCTGAGGCTTAGAAGGGAGACGGAACTTGCCGTCGTGTCTTTGGGGGACAAAAATGAATGAAATTAGAATATGTTAGACAGCAGTGTCAAAACCAGTTTAGTGTGGGGAGCCTGTCGCAGGGCTCCTGGCCCTGAATGTTGCCCCAGACCTTGACCCCAGCCTCTGAAAGTGACCAGGAACCAGCAGCTCCAGAGGCCCCGCCGTCTTCTCCCCGGCAGGGCTCTGTCATCTGAGGGCTGAATGTCCCTGTTGCGGCTCCGGTACCGCGGTGGGAAGTGCTTTTCTTGATTGAAGCGTCTGTGGTTTTGTCTAACGGATGGACAGAAGCGCACGTTTAGGCTCAGAATGCATCATCCAGTAGGGTTCCCTCAAACAACTGGCTCCTCTGACTGCCCAGAGTGGGCCCACCTCTTTCCCCTCCCTCGCTGTGGCTGTGTCTGCTTCGTGTCATCAGAACACGGGGAGAAACAGGAAGGAGTTTTCCTTAAAGGAGCAGCTGGGGGCGGAAAAGGTAGTGTTTACGCAGATATTTATGTACAAGCAAGTGGTCATCATTAAGAAGTGTTTCTTATAAACCAGGTAGGCTCTCTGGCAGGAGTGATACAGACCTCGTCCCTGTCTCCCAGGAGCATGGCTGCCAAGAGGACAGGCGCGGCCGAACAGAGCTGTCCTCTCAGGGACCGGGGGTGGCCAGCTCTTTCTCCGAGACGCAGCAGGGGGCCCTTCTGAGCTCTCAGAGCCTGGGAGGAGCCGAGGTGCAGCCGGTAGCTAAGTCCTTTGGATGATGGGACGACTCAGAAGGTGCTCGGTGGGCCGGGGTGGAGGTGGGCAGTCATCTCCCACCGGGGTGATGGTCGCCCGGACCTGAGCCTGGAGGCTGAGACGTGGCCCCGTTGGAAACGTTTCCCGGGGGTGCCGGGGGCCCACACCTGCCTGGGCCTGGGGGCGGGCAGCCATCTCCGGAGGTGGTTTTCTCCCGCCCACCCGGCTTGGAAGCGTCCTTTAGAAACTGCAGGATTCGGGGGGTGGCCCTCAGCACCCCAGGCTCGGCGCCTGCAGAGTCTGTCCTCAGTTGTTCCTCTCCTGGACGAAGGGAGCTCGAAAGCGTTCTCTTCACGCACTTTCCTTAGCCCTCGGTGCTGTGCGCGGCCCTTCCTGCAGAGGCTCCGTCCTGACGAGGCGTGGGGTGCGAGCGGGCGTCTTCTGTCTTCCGAGGCTGCTGCTGCTCGCCTCGCCCCAGATGTGAGGGAAGGGATCGTGTGTCTCCCCACTTTCAAGAGCGAGGACATTTGTCCTAAGTATTTATTTAAAGGACCTCTTCTTTGTCTTTCTTCCTTTCTTCCTTTGTTTTTTCTTAAGTGGGGCCCACACGATAGAAGGCAGTTGCAGGGAGGACGGGAATATTAAGACTTTGTTTTCCTGACGTAAGCACAGTCCCAGTACTTCCGAAACGTGTCTCAAGCTGTGGTCCAACCCCCCTCGGTGCTTCCCTCAGAGGGACGCCTTTGCCCAGATATTCTTGACTAGTCCATAGACTTCTTGGCAAGACCCGGAAGTGGGACACGCCCTCCCCCACCCCCCACCCCCGAAAGGGTCCCCACGGAGATGTCCTCGATTCACTTGCTGGAAGCCAGGGAACGAAGGGGCCAGGGAGGAAGAGAACGTGGGGCGGCACCTCTGAGCTGCTGCCATCCCCCAGCCGGCCCCTCCGGCCTTCCTCGGGCAGAGCCTGTGCCGCACGTGTGCCTCGGGGCTCGGGCACATGGCTGAGGGGCGGCAGGGTGGCCGCGACCCTTCTGAAGGGGGGGTGCGGGCCAGGTAAGGTCGTGATTAGGGATAAAGGCTAACAAGTCTGCCCAAGGCCTGCGTTGTAACTGGCAGAAGGTTTGCAGTGAGGCCTAGTGATCAAGAAAAATCAAAACCCCAGCCCCAGTTTGGGAAAACTGGTTTTGCCACGTTTGTACAGGTTGTCGGTGCTCTCCGCCCTGTTTCGTAAAAACGTCTTCCCCGTGTCCGTCGTCTGGGGGCTGCGACCCGCCCTCAGCTCTCCTCCCGAGCAGAGACGGCTGCGGGGCTCCGGAGCCAGATGGTCGCCTGGGTCCCTCCAGCAGCTGTCCTCACCCGCACGAGGGTGCGTCGGGAGGCAGTGTTGGCACAGCTGAGCCCGTCGGCGCCTCGGGGCTCGGGCAGAGAGCGGTCGGCACTATTTGCAGCTTTGCCTTGTGCTCCTGCTCCGTTTCTGCCGCAAGGGGGGCTGGCCGAGAGCCCCGAGGAAGGAAAGGGTCTGTTGTCCCGTAGTGCGTGTGTGTGTGTATCTAAAGATTACTACTTAGCCAGCAGGAACAACCATCGATCTCTTCATCCTGGCCATTCAGTGGCCAGAGACTCTGTCAGCCTGTTCTTATGTTTCCTGATGCTTTAAGATTTCAGTAGCGGTGCGTTCGCACCTGCTTGCTCCGGCTCTGGACCCGTGGCCCGTTCTCCCGTCAGGAGGTGCTTACTCGAGTGTCGAGTGTGAAAGATGGTTTCCCAGATCATATTGAGTCAGTTCAGTTTTCTTCCAAGAAACCACTTTGGAGTAAAATTTCCAGGTTTGGTTTCTGCCGGACCCTTCCGGCCAGCCCCGCGGCGCTGTCTCTTCGTGCTCTGCGTGCGCGCCCTGGCGAGCTTTCTGCCCCTGCATGGGGAGCTCATCGGGACACCTGCTTTCTCTTGGTCCTCAGCCTGCCCCCCCTCCCCCTCCCCCTCCCCCCTTCTTCCTCCCCCCTCCCCTCCTCAGCCCACAGCTATTGACTCCACATAGGCTCAGTCTGGGAAAATGGGCTAAAGGCTTTGGTGCATTGCAGCATTTTCTCCCAGTAGCTGTGTGACGGATGTACTTTCTGAGCCAAGGAGAATTTTATCGAGAGCGTACGTACTAATGCTGCACTTTAGGCTTTGGACCCTCGCACTCCAGTGTGTTCTCGTTGTAATTCTTAAGAGTCTATTATCAGGAGCCAGTTCTTACAGACCGAGAAGAGCGTGAAAGATCCCTGTCTGAATTACAGGCAGCGTTCTGGCCACCGCCCACATCCTGGGGCACCTTCTCCCGAGGAAGGCTCGGGAACGTCAGATGGTCTGATGGAGGGGTTGGCGCTGCTCCCTACACCCCGTGGGACAGCAGGGCCGCTCCTGCTGACAAGCTGCTGGATTTCAAGGGAAGCCCATCCCAGCCCCCTCCTCGGCCCACACTCCACGCTCCCCCTTGGCTGCCTTCTGACAGAGTGGGAATGTGCTGAGAGTCCCGGGCCCGTGGCTGCTACCTGTTTCTCCCGCTCAGGATTCAGTCAGTAAATGAGAAGCTTCCCCCACTCAAGGATTTAGGTCTTGACTTGGTACTCCTTGGTACGTCAGGAAGGTATTCATCTGGAACATGCCATATGTTCCAAAAGATTGCTCTTGACTCCAGGTTTCTTTCTCCAGGGTGTTCAGGGCGGGAAGTCTTTAAAAGACCCACTGGAGTCGATCCTAAAACTTGTCCCACCTGCGGTGTGGTTACCGCTCAGTGAACTGAACACTCCAGCTTTCCCCGAGGGGCTGCGCTCTAGCCTGTGCCCCCTCTGAGTGGTTTACGCTTGAAAAATGTTTCTCAGTGGCTCTCTGTTAGGGCATGGGACAGGCTCATCCCCCGAGCTCCTGTGTGAGGGAGGCAGCCCGGCCTGGGGCGAGGCGCCCAGGGCCTAGGCGGTGTGGGGGCCTCAGTCCAGTCGGGTGCACAGGGACTGTTGGAATTCTGGTGGCAGGAAGTCTGCAGGCAGGCTGTTGGGGAAGGAATTCTGGACAAGGTAAGGGTCGAAGTGAGACAGAAAAGCTCACTCACTTCCAAGGCCGCTTACTCTGAGGTTTTGCAGCAGACAGCCAAATCAGCCGGGGTGGGGAGGCCAGCAGGGCAGCCTTCTTAACATTTAAGATCCCCGAATCCTGGCCGCAGGGGGTGGGGGGGGGAGGTTCTTGGCGCCTTAAGCAGCTTCTCTCGACCATGAATTGGATTTGCCTGGCCGTACGACCTCAAAAGAAGTCAGACGCATCTAATCCAGAAATGTTTCATTTAGGGGAGAAAATGTAAATATCATTTGCTTTCCAGGTTAGATTGGGATGCAGGAGTTTTCAGTATTTTTTATTTTTAACACTAATGATCATTGAAGAGTATTTATGTAAACATGTACCGGGTGGGGGTTCTGATTGGGGTGAGGTATGGGCTGGATTCTCTCGCTGTGATGCAGACGTGTAAAATAAAGATTCTCTGACGGAAATGGATGTTTGTAATCCTGTAGGGAGTCACTGACTCCGGGCTCCTGTCTCTCCTCCTCCCTCTCATCATTTTTTCCTTTGTGATTCTTGTTCATTAAATTAGTTAACTGCCTCCCACCTGCTCGCTCTGACAACAGTCACTCCTACTAGAGACGTTCTGCGAACCGCAGCGGGCCACGCGCACGCCGGCTGCACCGGCGCCAGGGGCTCAGTTCTGGAACAGACTGGAAATCCCCTGTCGTTTCCTGGTGCCTTGCCTCCACTGGGTCGGGTGGGTGCCTTCCAGGGCAGGACCTCGGGGCGACACCCTCCCTGCCCCAGAATCCCGAGCTCTGCCCTCTGACGCTGCTTCTCAAGCAAGCGTCCCATCAGAATCACGGAAATCCAAGACTAAGCGTCTTTTTAGAGGTCCTGCAATCCCAAACCTCTTATTTTACTACGAATGTTTCGAACTGAGGTGTAACTTCCATACCGTCAGGTTCACGCTCTAAACGTACAGTTGGATGCGTTTGGACAGAAGTGTATATAGTTCTGTGGCCACCACCATAATCGGGATGGAGCATTTCCAACCCCCATGAGGTTCTCCCATGCACCTTCTCAGCCAGAACCTCCCCGTCCCTGGAGCTGCCACACCCCCGCTCCCGTCTCCACCCTGCAGCTCGGCCTCTTCCAGACCGGGACCGCTGCCTGAACGCTGCCCCGCCCATCCATCCCCCGTGTCTGGCTTCTTCCATGAGGCAGACTGTTGTGTGGTTTACCCATCCAGCGCTCTGGCTTGAAAGCTACAGAAATTGGGGCTAACGGTTGTGCCCCCCTCCAGGTCTGCTGGTTCCAGCCTTGTTGGGGTGGTGAGGATTCAGTCCTCATTCATCATGGCCTAGGCGTTCAGGGGCGGGGGGGCTTAGAAGCCATGTTATTTGGCCTGGGTTTCCCAGTGAGTGTCCAGGCTTCACCCGCAGCTCCCATTCCTGACTCTTTGGGGGCCTCGGGTTACCAGCAGTGACCGTGGAATGACGCGTGAGGAATGAGGGATCCCAGGAATCTGGCGGGACTCCCAGGGTGAGAGATGCTGGGGCAGCCAAGAGAAGGCGTGGAAAGGACCTTAGGGATCCCGTGCTTCTCAAACTTAAGCACGCATCAGCCCCCTGGAGGGCCCCGAGTCTCCCGAGGGACCTGACAAGTGGCACTGCTTGCAAGCTCCCAGGAGATGCGGCCTCAGCCCGTGTCAGATCTCACTTTGAGAACCGCCGTGTGAGCCAACCAGCCGGCTTCTGAAGATTCGCCTCCATCAGGCAGCTGCACGGGTCCGAGCAGCCCTCACACAGAGCTCGAGCTGGAGCCGCCGCGGTGAGCATTGAGGGGTGCTAGCAGGGGCTGTTGGGGGGCCGGCCGAACTGCTCCCTCGGATCCACGCTGGCTCCCTCCTCCCCGGCCAGGCGAGGGCTTGCCCAGGTGGAAACACAGCCCTCTGAGCCGTGCGGCCTGCGGCTCAGGACCTGGGCTCGAGTCTGGAAGGCCAGCGCCGGGGCGCCTGACCGCAGCTCACTCACCTGGTCTCCGTGTTCTGATGAGACGCAGAGCAGGCGAAGTCCAGAGCCTCACCAAGAGCTGCCCCCTCTGCTTCCCGGGCTCAGGAGCCTGGTGGGGCCCTCCCAGGGCACCCAAGGGCCCCCTCCCTGCTGCGGCTGCCTGTGGGTGTCCCGTCCTTCCTGGGAATCTGGCGGGCGGGCAGACAGGTAGCTGTGCCCTCCAGCTGGGGAACGATGAGGCCGGTGAGAGGTGTAAGAAAAGTGCTTCCTTCTTCCTGCAGACCTGCTGCTCCTGCCAGGCCGCGTTCGTGAGAATTCGCAGAGCCCCTGGGCACCAGCCCAGTCCCCACCTGGAGGGAAGCTGCCTCGGCAGCCTGGGGACCGGAATTTAGGGGGCTGGGACGATGAGCTCAGGAGCTGTGCCTTCCAGGGCTCCTTCCAGTTGGCAGGGGAATGCGGACCTTCGTAAAATGAGGAACCTGCTTATTAGAGAAGATCTGCAGGGACTGAGCCCAAGGCACCCCCGGGGTGGGAGTAGTTCTCCACACGCTAGTGTTTGCGGGACATTCAGGGGGAGCCTGGCGTCGGGGGTGCGTGTGGGGAGAAGCGCTGGGAGCCCAGCCCCCACTTTCTCCCGCCGCCCCCACCTTCTCCAGTTTAGCAGCCCCTTCGACTTTGCCATTCAAAATTGAACCTCTCCATCTCCAACCGGCCGTGGCCCCCCACCCCACTCCTAGGCAAGACCACTCAGTTCTCCCACGTCGCTGCAGCCCGCTTGCCATTGGCCACCAAAGTCACCTGCAACCTCCTGGGGCCCCGTTACTCTGCGGGACTCGAGGGACTCTTCCCTCTCAGACGCACCCTGGGTGCCCAGCAGCAGCTCCTGGCCTTGCGCACTGGCCCGTTCGACCTCCTGCCGGCTCCCTCCTCCCTCCAGCTGTGTGGCCCCAGTCGGCCTCCTGTGGCCATCACCTTGATGTGTTGGGCTCCTCGGCAGCGTCCCCGCTCTCAGCCTGGCAGCCCAGAGTGTTATTTCCAGCCCGGAGCTATTCTGAGCCCCCGGTGGCTTATCCAGCTGCCTCCTGGGCTGTTTTAAAGGCACTTCAAAGCCACGCTTTCAAAATGAGATCACCTGACCTTCTCCCCAGTCCTGGTAAGTGTGATCCAGGCCAAAAACCTGGGCCTTCCTCCTGAGGCTTCCCTGTCCCCTGCCCCATCCCACCTGTCTGCCCACTGCCACTGCCCAGGCCGGCCACCCGCACCCTCGCCTGGATCACACCAGGAGCCACTGCCTTCCAGCTGGCCTGGCCTCCAGTTTTGCCTCGCTTCTAGCCTTTTGCCCTGCCTTAGCCCAGGGAGCTTTTAAAAGTATCTGCCTGTTGTGTGATAGCATAGAGACGCAGGCGAGTGGGAGGATAGAAGATCAGTATAGAAAAATTAGCCACATTTCTATACGTGTGTAGTGAATAATCCAAAAATGAAATTAAAGCAATTCCATTTACAGCAGCATCAAGGAGAGTAAAGTACTTAGGAATACATTTAAGCGCAAAACTTGGGGCACCTGGGTGGCTCAGTTGGTTAAGCGTCTGACTCTTGATTTTGACTTAGCCCATGATCTCAAGGTTGTGAGATTCTCTCCCTCTGCCCCTCCCCCCTGCTTGCGTTCTCCCACTCCCAATAAATAAATAAATATTTTTTAAGCATTTTTTAAAAGATTCCATTTATTTATTTGACAGGAGAGAGATCACAAGTAGGCAGAGAGGCAGGTAGGGGGGAGGCAGGGAAGCAGGCTCCCCGCGAGCAGAGAGCCTGATGCGGGGCTTGATCCCAGGACCCCGAGATCATGACCTGAGCCGAAGGCAGAGGCCCAACCCACTCAGCCACCCAGGTGCCCCGCACCCCCTTTTTTTTTTTTAAAGATTTATTAATTGGGGCACCTGGGTGGCTGAGTTGGTTGGTTAAGTGTCTGCCTTCAACTCAGATCATGATCTCAGGGTCCTGGGATTGAACCCCACATTGGACTCCTTGCTTAGGGGGGAATCTGCTTCCCTCTCTCCCTCTGCCCTCCCCCCCAACTGATGCCCTCTCTCAAATAAATAAAACCTTTAAATAAATAAAAATGAAATAAAGTAGGGGCTCCTGGGTGGCTCCGTGGGTTAAAGCCTCTGCCTTCGGCTCAGGTCATGATCTCAGGGTCCTGGGATCGAGCCCCACATTGGGCTCTCTGCTCAGCGGGGAGCCTGTTTCCCCTTCTCCCTCCGCCTGCCTCTCTGCCTACTTGTGATCTCTCTCTCTGTCAAATCAAATAATAAATAAATAAAGTTTAAAAAAGTACAAAATGTAGACTCTGAAAGCTGAAACATTGTAAGAAATTAAAGGAGATCCCAAAAATGAAAAACTATCCCATATTCATGGATCAAAAGACAATATTGTTAAACCCATAATACTCCCAAATTAATCTACAAATTGAGTGTGATTCCCACCAAAATGAAGCCCAACAAAATTCAAAAGCTGATCCTGAAATTCATTTGCAAAGGCAAAGAATAGCCAAAACCATTTTTTTTTTTTTTTTTTTAAGGGAGAGAGAAGGGGGAAGTGGCAGAGGGAGCAGGAGAGAGTCTTCTGCAGACTGTGCTGAGTGTGGAGCCCAACGTGGGGCTTGATCTGATGATCCTGAGATCATGGCCTGAGCTGAAACCAAGGGTCAGTTGCTTAACCAACTGTGCCACGGAGGCACTCCTCAATTTCAAAACTTATTACAAAGCTGTAGTCATCAAGAGAGTGTGCGGTACTGATGTAAGTGTAGCTGTATATAAATCAATGAAATAGAAGTGAAGTCCCAAGAATAGACCCTCACATTCATGGTCAATTGATACTTGGCAAGGGTACAAAAACAATTCAATGGGGAAAGAATGATCTTTTTGTTCAATCAATGGTGCAGGGGCAACTGGACATCCCCATGCAAAAAGTAAATGTGTATCCCTACCTCACACCATATGCTAAAATTACCTCAAAATGGATCATCCACCTAAAACTATAAAACTCTTAGAAGGAAGTCGGTGAGTTTTCATTATCTTGTATTTCAGCGAGGTTTCTTAGATACAACACGAAAGCCTAAGCAGCAATAGAAAATAAACTGGACTTGATCACAATTAAAGCTTATATGCTTCGGGGACACATCAATAAAGTCAAAAGACGGCCTAATTTCTTGCAAATCATGTATCTGATAAAGGTGTCAATTCTAGAATATGTAAAGATCTCTTACAACTCAATAAGAAGATAGCCCATTTTAAAAGTGGGCAAGAGATCTAACATCATATTTATCAGGGTTTAGCATCATATTTTCAGGGTTTGTCCATGTTGTAACATGTATGAGGATTTCATTCCTTTTTAAGGCTGAATACTATCTCATTGTATGTATAGACCACATTTTGTTTGTTCACCCATCCACTGACAGACACTTAGATTGCTTCCACTTTTTGGTATGAATAATGTTGCTGTGAACATGAGCGTACAAATATCTGTCCATGTCTCTGCTTTCAGAAGTGTAATTGCTGTAAAAACTATCATATGATAGTTTTGTGTTTAACTTTTTTGAGGCACTGCAATACCATTTCCTGCAGCAGCTGAACCATTTTACATCCCCACCAGCAGTGAGTGCACAGGGTTCCAATTTCTCCCTGAGGGTGCTTGTCATTATTTTTTTTTATCATAGCTATCCTAATGGCTGTGATTTGGTATCTTATTGTGGTCTTGACTTGCATTTCCCTAAAGACCAGTAATGTTGAACATTGTTTTGCATGCTTATTGGCCATCTGTATGTGTTCTTCAGGGGAAGAAATATTCAAAGACTTGACCCATTTTTATTTTAGCTTGGTTTTAATTATGGCAAAATATATATAACATAAAATGTACAGCCTTAACCATTTTTAAGTGTGGAGTTCAGTACATTTGCATTGTTGTACAGCCAATCTCTAGAACTTTTCATCTTGCAAAACTGATACTCTATACCCACTAATCAACAACTCCCCACCCCCCAACCCCTGGAAACCACCATTCTACTTCCTGGCTCTATGAATTTGACATCTCTAGATACATTGCATAAAGAGAATCCTATAGTATTTGTCCTTTTGTAACTAGCAGATTTCACCCAACATGATGTCCTCAAAGTGCCCTTTGCCCGTTTTTGAATTGTTTATGTTGTTGTTGAGTTGTGGAAGTTCTTTATATATAGTGGGTATTAATCCCTTATCAGATATATGATTTGCAAATATTTTCTCCCAATCTGGATTGCCATTCATTCTTGATAGTTTCTTTGATGCAGAAAAATTTTAAATTGTGATGAAGTCCAATTTATTTATTTTGACTTGTATTGCCTGTGCTTTGGACATCACGGAGAAGAAATCACTGCCAAATCCACTGTCCTTAAGTTTTCCTCTACGTTTTCCTCTAATAGTTTTATAATTTCAGCTCCTAGATTAGAGCTTTTGATTTATTTTTAGATAATTTTTGTATTTAGTGTGAAACAGGGCCCAACTTCATTCTTTTGCATGTGGAGAACCACTTTTCCACCTTCCTTGGAGGCAAGGAAAGGACCTTCCTTTCCCCACCAGATGGCTTGGCATCTGAATGGGCAGCCAGAAAGCACGAGAAAAGATACTCAACATCATTACTCATCATGTAAGTCAAAATTGGTGAGAATACTGATTCATCACCACTGGTGTGGCTATAAAAAAAGACATAATCACAACTGGTTGGTGAGGGTGTGGAGTGGTTGGAGCCCTCACACACCACTGATGGGCTTGGAAAATGATGCTTTAGAAAAATCTGGCACTTCCTCAAAAGATTAAGCATAGTCATCGTGTGACCCAGCGATTCCACTCCTAGGTACGCAGTCAGGAAATGCAAACAGATGTCCACACAAACACTTGTCTGTAGATGTCCCTAGCAGCATCATTCCTGAGAGCAAATGGTAGAAAACACCCAAATGTCCATCGCTGGTGAATGCATAAAGTGGTCTACCCAAACAAAGGATGTAAAAAGTAATCAAGGACTGACACCTGCTACAACGTGGATGGACCTTGACGGCATTTTACGGTGTATATAAGCAAAAACAAGCCAGCTGCAAAAGGCCGCCATTTACATAATATGTCTACAATAGACAAGTCCATAGAGACAGAAAGTAGATCGGTGGTTGCCAGGGGTGGGGGGTCGTGAGCACAAGGTGTCTTTCTGGAAGTGGTGAAAATGCCCTAAATTTGTAGTGACAGTTGTACAACCCTACAAAAATACTAAAAACCATGAAACGTGCCCTTTAAGTGGGTGAATTGTATGTGAAATGTATCTCCCAAAAGCTGTGAAAAAAAAATACAGCGATCCAAGCTGAGAGGTGTCTGGGATCACAGAGCCTGGGGCCCAACCCCGGCTAGGTCCAGGAGAGCTTCAGGGAGGGAGTACCGTCCTGTGTAGGATGGATTAGCCTGATGAAGCGGGTGGTGGACAGGGGTTCAAGCAGGGGGAACAGCACGTGCTAAGGCCAGTGAGCCTGGCATATGTGGACAAATCCAGCAGAGCTGGAACCATGAGTGGGAAGTGGGGAGCCAAGAGAGGAGACTAGAGAAGCAGGCATGGCTACATCAGGGGGCCCTTGCTAGAGCTTGGACTTGCCCCTAAAGAGAAGAGGAAGGCACCGGAAGCTTTAACGGGAAAGTAACATGGTCAGATGGCTCCGCGATCGGCACAGTGGTAACTGCAGCACAGAGGAGCGATACGGGGAACCTGTCTTGGCTGCTGCCTCTCTGGCTTTCATCCCCTCTTGTCTATCCCCGGTCCAACCTCCGATTTCTCAGGATTCTGGTTTGGGTGAAACTGACCCCGCATTCCTGGCTCTAGACTTGAGCCCTGATTGGCTCATTTTTATCATTACTTTTTTAGAGAGAGAGCGGGGCTGGGGGTGAGTGGAGGAAGAACAGAGGGAGAGGGAGAGGGAGAGCATCACAAGCAGACTCCATGCTGAGCACAGAGCCCAACGTGGAGCTGATCTCGTGACCCTGAGATCATGACCTGAGCCGAAATCAAGAGTCAGATGCTCAACCAACCGAGCCAACTGGGGGGGCCCATACCCTGGTTGTTCTGACCTGATCAGCACATCCCTTGTCTCCCTGCCCCCCAACATTGACTGGTTTGAGAACAGACACATGACCCCCTTGAGGCTATCTGGGTCAATGAGACGCCACTTTGGAGTCTCGGTTGGCAGGGTGGGGAGCACGTGGGTCACTTTCAGCAAGACGTGAACAACTGGGAAGCCCTAAGCTGCTGCCTGCAGCCAAGCTGGAGAGCCTTGCTCAGAATAGCCCCCAGCACTGAGAAGCAGAGCCGGAAACGGAGGGAGATGATCCTGAAGCCTGGATCAAGCCTTGCCTGAAAGCAGATACTGCTGGTCCCTGTGTTACATGAGTCGCTCTAGCCAGTTTAGGTCATATTTTCTGTAACTACAAAGCACTTGACAGAAGGGATACACGAGGCACAGGGTGCTCTGAGAAGCCTTTGCCGTCTCCCTGGAAGGTCCCAGAGGACTGCCCGCAAAATGCGGGCGCCGAATTCTGAAAAATGAGAAGGAGGTAATTAGCAAAGAAAGTGGAAGGGCTGTCATCCAGAGGAAGGGATGATTTATACATTGTCTTTCCTGAGAATCTGCTGATCACATTCATTCAACATCAGTGCCCGGAAGGCCGGCAGCCAGGTGGGATTTCAGTAGCCTGTGGGGGGGTTGCAGGGGCCCTGACCCCAGGCCCACACCGAGCACAAGAAGGGTCCTGACGAGCCAACCAAGGTGAGGGCCCAGGGGGCAACCGACGTGCTGGTGCTGGGCTGAGTGCTTTCCACTCTCGCTCAGGGATGGACCAGAAGCGCCAAAGTTTCCAGGGCTGAGCCTGGGAAAAGCTGATTTTGCTGTTTTTGAGAAAACCTTCATTTACCCCATCTGGAATTCAGGCAGACTCCTTCCCCGTCCCCGTCTCTTACCTGTGGGCCCCTGGCTGCAGCTCCAGCCTTCTCACGGTCAAAGCCCTCATAAAACGCCTCCGTGGGTGGCCTCATTGATTTTCAGCCGTGTTTTGCCTCCATGTAATGCGTCTCTCCAGGCCCCCGTGAACTACTCTTAACTTGGCTCATCTAGCTCCCGAGCCAGGGTCAGAATTATTAACAAGGCTCTATTTACTTCTCCGGAGGGGCTTGCTGGGAAATGTGGCCTTGCAGCACAATGGGCCACTCGGGCAGGAAGGGGCCTCGTGACTCTAGGGTTGCCCCCCCACCTCCGCCCCCCCATGCCCCATGCTGGCTCCCACAGCCTTCCAGGGTCAGGGTCAAACCCTGTCCTCAGAGACAGGGCGGAGACAACCAAGAAAGGGGATGTTTGCGACTCAGCTAGACCCAAGCCATCAGCCCATGTAGAAGGAGCCAAAATTGTACCTGCTCTTCACTGAGGCTCCCCCAGGGGGCGGGGGGGCCCTGCAATGGCAGCTTTCCTTCAAGCCAGGAAGCCTCGCTGAGAACTGCAAGGAGCAGGAGGGGCTGGGGCGGGAAGCCCCAGGGAGATGGGGGCCGAGCCCAGGAAAGACGCTTCCAGAGCTTCTCCTCCAAACTCAGCCCTGTGCCCCCACCTACCAGTGGAACTTTGCCCACGTCCTAATTTACAACATGCCCAGAAACCACATGGAGCCTCGGTCTGAGCCCCATTAGTGTGCTGGTCTTTGGGGGGGAGCAGGAATCCTGCACTGGGCCTGGACTCCCCTGGGCCGGGGAAGTGGGGTGCTCACAGTCAGCATGGCTATATGTTAATGACGCCCCGAGGCCACTGAGAACAAAGGCTTTAAAGATCAACCGCAAATGATGGTTGTCCATTGTTCGCTGGGCCCCAGGAAAGGGGCTGTTGGGCTCTGTCTGCAAAACCTCGGGATGTGAGCAGGACCAGTGCCCACCCCAAGCTCCCCCAGTGCTGTTTGCGGGGAGGGACTACGGGGAGCTCGCTCAATACAGCAGTGAGTCCTTGGTATCCCCGAATCCTGTGGTCCCCTGCCTTCCGCCAGGGTCGGTGAGCTGTGCAACCAAGCAGGTCTCTGCAGAGCACACGTCTCTTCGTACCCAGGCCCCAGGATATCTTTGCACCACGGAGTGAGCTCCCAGGCTGGGGAGTCAGACAGACCTCCCTTGAATCCTTATGGCCAGTCTGCAGCTGTGTGACCCAGGCTCAGTTGTCCACCCTCTCTGGGCCTCACTGCCTAATTCACAGGACCCTGCGAAGGCTCGGGGGCCGAGGCCTGGGAAGCACTTGGTGCGTTGCCTGGCACCCTGCAAGGGCACGGTGAACGGGGCGGCTGCGGTTGTTACCCTGGGACCAGCTCTTTACCAAGTTCAAGTCTGAAAGCAAGAAGGCCTGCCAGAGGAGGAAGATGTCCTGCTTCTGTCCCGGTCAGTTGTGCCCCTTCAAGACTGGACCCCAACTCAGAACTGTCAAAGCACACAGCGTCCCAGCTGGAAGGCACCTTGAAGCCCCTCACTGTGCAGGCAGGGAAACTGAGGTCCAGAGGGTGAGAACAGTGGTCCAGGTCTGCACCAGAGGTGAGTGAGCCTGGAACCCAGGACACGGCCTGGGGGCATTATTGGATTCTGTATGTGGCCGACCTCAAGGAGATGGATGGACTTAAGGTCACGGCCAAAGAGGAGGAGAGGGGCTGGGGAGTCATGGCCCAGTCACTCATCAGTGTGGTCTGAGCTCCCTCTCCAGGCTGGGCCCTGGGGAGGCAGCAGCAACGAGATGCATGTGGTTTGGCCCTCATGGGGCTCTCCCTGGGAGAGCTGGGCTGGATCCCGGGGGCCAGCAGGGGCTCAGAAACCAACAGGCATCTCGCTGATGAGCTGGGGACAGGGTAGCTCCCTGACAGGGTATTCATGGGCTCCCGGCCTGGGACCTCCAGAAAAGCTCTTCCTCCTCCCCGCTGCTGCTCTGAGCATGTCTGAGCTTGACCCTGGAGGAGCCCACTGGCTCCTGGAGGCTCTACCCTGCATCTGGCTGAAGCCACAGGACACAGCATCCTCCACATTTCCATCTGTGAGATGGGCACACTGGGCCGAGTGGTCTTCAAAGTCATGGCTCCCAGCTTTGAGGATTCTCGAATTCTGGCTGGTGGTATTGAGGGGGTGAGCCCAGCTCCCCTTTCCTGAGGGCAGGCCCCTGGAGCCACAAACTATGTGACCTGACCCTGGTTGGCTGGAGCTGATTGGATGGGGGCAAACACCTGACTCACCCCGGCCGATCAGATCCTCTCTCCCAGAAATGGGCTTTGTGACTCAGCGGTCAGGCTGGTGGGCAAGCGCTGAGGGCAGGAGGTCCCAGGGAAGCTGTCTGCAGACGAACTGCCTAAGCATCTGCCCCCGACCCCAACATTCACTCCCCATCCTTCTGGGAAAAGCGCTCAGTTTACCTTGGGGGGGAGACTGCCCATCCCCCCGTGGAGGAGTTTCTCACCCCAGTCCCAATGGAGCGGAGCCGGGAGGCGTCTCTACCCTAAGGGGCCCCTCCCTCCTGTCCTCATAAATCTCTCCACCCTGGGTCAGAGGGAGGCGTGGGGGAAGGGCCTCACTCGAGACCCTCCCTGAAGACTTCAATGCTTGGAAGGTGAGGTTCAGAGAAATACCTGTCCCCAAGCTGTCCCGCAGCAAGATGGCCAGGCACCCCCGGAGGGAAGGGACCCCCTGCTCAGTTCCAGGGCATCTGAGAGAACCGAGGAGGGAGGCCTTGATCCCCAGGCCAGCTGGGCTTCGCAACCTGTTTCTCGTTCACAAAGGTGCTCACGTAGCTCTTCCATGCCCCTGTGTCCCTCTGCGGGGAGGTGGCATCTTTATTGCGCCCATTTACTGGATATGAAAACTAAGGCTTAAGGAGTCTAAATAAGTCACCCAAGGCCACACAACCAGTGAATGCAGGCGGCTTTGGGGCTGTGTTAACCAGCGTCCTGTGGGCTTCCCTCAACAGGGAGGAAGTGACTGGCCACTTCCACAGGTCCCTAAAACACACGGCTGGCCAGAGGGCCCAATGAGGGTATGCCGTGGTGGGCAGCTCTGATATGGGTGGGCGACCAGCTCCTGGTCCTCTCCACGCGCCATTTGCCCTGAGTGGGTAGTCACTTACTCGTGTGGGCAAGATGAGTGGGAACAATGGGAGAATTCTCCCTGAGAGAACACAGGGAGACATGCTGCCCAGGCCGACTCTTCCATCCGCTTAACCCTCATCAGGGTTCAGCGTTGCCCCACTTACCTTGAGGGAATGCTCTCCCCATCATTTCTCCCAGGGGGGTCAGATCCATAAAACAGGGAGTTCCTCATGCTTCTTTATTCCATAGGATATCAATTCTTTAAATGCTAATGGGAGTTAAGGGGGGAAAAAATTGCACCTGCCGAGTAAGCATGGAAAATGCTTAAATAAAATAGATTCCTTCACTGCAGGACTTCTCAGAGCCTTTATGATGCTCTTATACATCTCAACTTTGTGGACAGAGTGGTTCACAGTGTGGCCTACTCCCCACAAGCATCATAGAGGGGAGCCCTCCTTCCCATGGGATGTATAAACCAGAGACTGGTTTTTCTTCAGGAGGCACTGAGTTATGTACATTTGACAATTTTTTTTTTTAATTTGGAGAAAAATATGATACAAACGACTTAATTAAAATACCCAGTGATATGCTTAGATTCTTTTCCCCCCACAGTTGGGGTCATCTTGTAGGTTTTTGAAACTTTTCTGTGTTTTGCGCTGTACGCAGATCTACACCATGTGAATAGGTTTCCAGCAATGTTCTAATTTAATATTGTATAGGATCCCATGGTACAACAGGCGAATCCCTCGTTTGGGATATACAGACCACTTACGTTTTTTTATTGTCATTATTTTAATGTTGCTGCAGTAATATCTTTGAGGCTTAACATTTGTATAGTTCTCCAATTGTTGGCTTAGGATAATTTCCTAGAGTGGAACTGCTGAGTCTGAGAATATGGATATTTATTGCCAAACTGTTCTTTAGAAAGGATGTCTCAACTCGCACCCTGCTTGGCAATGTCCGGATGCCCGTTTTCTTGCTCCTTTGCCAACACTGGGTATGATCGCTTTTTTTCTTTTTGTCAATTCGTCTTATTCTTCTTTGGTGGCTTGTAAGGGACAGATTTCCTGTGGACTGGCCACTTGCATTTACTCTTGTGTTGCTTGATTGGGTTCTTTTCCCAACTTTCTATTGAGAACTCATCTTTGGGGTACCTGGATGCTCAGTTGGTTAAGCGTCTGCCTTCGGCTCAGGTCATGATCCGGGAGTGATCCATGATCCTGGATCAAGCCCCCGAACTCTCTGCCCGCAGGAAGTCTGCTTCTCCCTCTCCTCCTCCCCCATTCATGCTTGATCACTCTCTCTCTCAAATAAATAAATAAAATCTTAAAAAAGAGAGAGAGAGAGAGAGAGCTCATCTTTTTCTTATTGACTTAAGTTCTTAATAAGTTAAGGATGTTACCTTTGTCCTGTGCTTATGCAAAGCATTTTTGATCCTTGTAAGTCTGCCCCCGACACCATGAGAAGATCAGATTAGTTTATGAGATAGGAAGTGATCTGCCAAAAGCCACCCGGTGCATGAGGGACAGGACTGACCAGGACTGGGGGTGGGGGAGGGGTGTCACGCTCCCTGCTGGGGGCTCAGTGGGACCCCTCCTCTTCTCCCCCCCCCCCCCCCCACTGGGCCAAATTTCAGCATCCCCCCCACCCCCCCCAGCAGCTGACTCTGCCCTGGGCATCCTCCGTTTGTTTCCCTGATTCCCCCAGGCCCTTGGAAAGGAAAGGACTTCCCTGGACACGCCTCCTTATCATATAAAGTGCCACAAACCCAAGGACCAGGTGCCTGTGGGTAGCTGCACCCCAGGGGGACCTGAGCTCACCTGGGGGAGCCAAGAAGCCTCCAAGGAGGTGATGTTTATGGGGAGACTTGAAGGGATGCCCTACAGCGCTGCCCAACAGAAATGCCATGTGAAACACAGGGGCAATTTTCAAGTTTCTGGTAGACACCTAAAAGTGAAGATACTGAAACTTTCTATCCAAAACATTTCCAGTTCAAGACGGCATTAAACTTTTAAGAATGTCAAGGAGGTGTTTCCTCATTCTTTTTGTTTCGTGCAAACCTTCCGAATCCCCTTTGGCCTGGCCGCACTTTACGCGCTCAGTGGCCTTTGTGTGGGAGTGGTCCCTGCGCTGGGCAAGGCAGGTGTAGGAGGGGAAGGGAGACCAGCCCTGGAGGAGTGAGCCCCAGGAGACGGAGCAAGAGCGGGGGGAGGGCAGGAGAGAAAATGGCTTTGAGAGAGGGCGGTGGTTGGATTCACCTAGCTCGGGTGGGGGGTCAGAGGAAAGAGTTCAGCTTTGAGGTCTATTCAGGGAGCCAAATCCCATGGACCTCTGCAGAACAATGCCGAGGATCGGTCTGGAGAGTGGGGTCCCTGGGGAGAGCAGGGGTGTCTAAGATGTTTCAGATTTTTGGCTGGAGCCAGAGTATAGGAGAAGCCATTTGTCCAAGGAGAGAAGATTCCTTTTGGGGGGGGGGAGGGGATGGCGATAAGTTAGGTTTCCGGCCTGATGAGTTTAAGGGACACCCGAATGGCCGCCCCCCGAAGCGCACTGGATATGCACACAGGCGAAGACTTGGAAGAGACTGGGCTGGAGCTGTCGGTCTGGCGGGGGAGGTACCGACGCCCAGGACGCAAGGGCGTAGGGGATATTTAATCCAGACTCTGCCTACCACATGGACGTCATTTTTGTTCCCCAAGGGCTTTTTGGAAGAACCACGGAGCGAGCTTCTGGGGTCACTCTCCCAGGCGAGCTTATAAAACAAGACAAGGGACTCTCCGCTGAAAGGCAGGGGGAGGACCAGAGGCTGGGTTAAGGTGCCAATTCCCAAGCATCGCCCCCACCTCATTTAGATGGGACCCCGGGCATCTGGGTCATTGATCCGCTTGGGCTGGTGATTCAGGAAGGCACCCTCCCTGGGCTACCGCAGACGAGCGAATGACTCGACTGGATGTTCGTCTTATTCAAAAGCCATGTGTTTAGTTGTAGAAAACAGTCTGCATAAAATACAGGTGAATTTGTGGAATCAGTAGTGGTGACAGTTGCACAACCTAGCGAATATCCTGAAACCACGGAACTGCACCCTTTAGAACGGTGGATTTCATGTTGTGTGAGTCACACCTCGCTCTTTTTTAATGCAAGGAAAAATGCAAATGAGGGCAGGAAATAAAGGGACTTGCAATACTGGTAACAAAGGATGGAACATCCTCGAGGCAGAACCTTCAGGCTGCTTTTCACAGGTATATATGTAGTTAATTCGATTACTTTTTCCACACGGTTTGTAACTCTCAGGGAGTCGCTCTTGACCAATCCGGGTCCCCGAGGGCTCAGTCCTCCGTGCTCTCCTTGTCTACCCTCCCTCCTTCATGACCTTATCCTGCCCTGTGGCTTTACATTCAGTCTCTACCAGGATGACTCCCCAGGGGATCCCCACAGCCTCCGTGACCCTGAACTCCAGGCCCCGGCATCACCTGCTTCCTGGGTACCTCATCGCACACACATTCATACCTCACACGACCAGAGCTAGACTCCTGTTCTTCCCGCCTCCACACTCGCCACGACTGCCCACGCGAGGGATGGACGTCCCACTGTAGCAGTTGCTCAGGTCAAAATCCTTGGCATTGACCTTGACCCCCTTCTTTGTCCCACGCCCTCTTCTAGTCCACTCGGCTGTCCCACGGTCTCTACTTCCAAACTATATCCTGAGTCCAACCAGTTCTCTCCGTGTCCTCGCCTGCCTCGCTGGACCCGGCCACCAGCACCCCGGCTGACCACGCAGCGCCCTTCTGTGGGTCCTGATTCTGCCTGTGCCTGCTGGGAATCAGGGCTGGGAGCCGCAGCCAAGGGACCCAGTTAAACATCAACAGATGCCGAGTCTGACTTACCTCCCACCTCTCCCTGTCTCTCCAAGCCCCACCTTGCTGGGTCCCTCTGAGGCCACACACGGCCCGCTGGGCTCCAGGGCGGGGCCACGGCAGCGCTCCCCCTCCTCCAGATCTTTCCTCTCCACAATCCTTGATGAATGGCTAGCAAGCATGTGCCCATCCAGAGGCTTCCTGGGGCCCAGGGCTCCGCTGGGGCCGGGTGGTGTAGGGAAGGGAATCGGGAATGGGCCATGTTTGGAGGCAGGAGAGGGGCATCTGGGGGCTGAGAGGCACTCCTCGGTTCCTCTGGGTACCCCAGGGCCCTCGAGGCCTGAATACTGTGCCAAAGCAGGGGAGGAAAAGAAATCCTGCCCACCACCCCATCCTTGGCTCTTCCTCCGAGGCTCTGTCCACCCCGAGGCCCCCAGCCCCTTCTTTCTCATCAGGGAGGTTTGCTGAGTGACCACTGCAAGTCAGGTGCCTTCTTGGTGTTGGAGATGCAACTACAAATGAGACAAGAACCCCGCCCTAGGGGGCTCACCCTACAGGGGTGCAGACACACAAGAAATAAACACAACAGGCAAAACAGACCTTTAGTCTGTGGTGGTTGCAAAGGAAAAAAGCTAAAGCTTGGTTGGGAGACAGGAGAGTTCCCAACATATTGACATTGTGGATGGGGACATTGTGGATGGGGACGGCCAGGGAAGGGCGGACTCTCTCTTGCCTCTGTCCATCCAGCGGGAGCCCCGGCCATTGGCTTCAGGCTCGATTCCCACAGGAAGGCCACCACCCACCTCCCGCAGGGAGGCCAGAGAAGCCCCCGTCACCCCTCTGCTTAAAGCCCAGAGTCCCAGCTCCTTGGGAAGAGGGGCAGGCCAGTCCCCACGGGCCCTGGCCCTTCTCTCGGGTCTCAGATCATACCCAGCCCGCTCCTGCGGCCCTGTGCTCTTGAGAGTTCTCCCTCGGATTTGGGCCTCCCCTCCTCCAGGTTTTCGCGGCCTGGAACAGGGTGCCAACCACCCCGCTCCCTCCCCTGGGCTTGGAGGTCACCTTCCCCCCCCGGCCGCGGGAGGTATCCCCCAGTAGACATGTGACATCCTGCCGCGCAGTGCCCCCCACCCCGCCCCCCGGCCCCCACCCCCGGGCCGCGCCTGTCCCATTCACCAGCGGGTCCCTGGCGCCCCACAAATCCGCGTCGAATGAATGAGTTTCGCCGCGCGGAGACTTGGCCCCATTCACGTCACATCTTCCGGGCCCTCCCCCCGCCCGGCGGCGCAGCGGGGGGCCACGGCGCGGGGCGGGGGGCGGGGGGGCGACCGCGGGCCGGGGCGAGGCCAGGGGCGCCCCTCCGCCGGCGGGCTCGGCGCCCGCGGGGCCGCCGTGCGTCGGGGCGCAGGCCCGGCCGGGCGGGTGCGGGGCGGGAGGTGGCGCCGGGCGCTGAGTGGCGGCTCCGGGTCCACCCCTGGCGCGCCGGTGCGAGCGGGAGGCGGGAGGCGGGGAGCGCAGGGGCGGCGGCGAGAGGGAGCGCAGCAGCGAGCATGTGCCGCGGAGCCCAGTAACCAGGGACGACCGCGGCCACCCCGCGGCCGCGTCGGCGCCCGGCCCAGCGCAGCTCCGCGCCGCGGCGCCCGGAGAGGGCGGCGGCCGGACGGCCCCGGCCTGCGAGCGGCCGCCCCGCGCCCCCGGCCCCGCGCCGCGCCCAGGGGGCCGAGGAGCCGCCAGCCGCGCAGCGCCGCGCGCCGGAGCCCCGCGCCCGGGCCGCGCGGGCCCGGCGCAGACAAAGGCGCGGCCCCGGCCCCGGCCCCGGCCCGGCTCCGGCTCCGGCCCGGCTCCGGCCCGCCGGCCCTCCGCGCGCCCCGCCCGCCGCCCGCCCCGGCCCCGCGCCGGCCGAGCCGCTCCCGCTGGGCGCCCCGACGGGGTCCGGCAGGGGGCGGGGGGCCGCGGCCGCCGAGGATGGGGAAATCCAACAGCAAGTTGAAGCCCGAAGTTGTGGAGGAGCTGACCAGGAAGACCTACTGTGAGTGCGCGCGCCGGGACCCCCGCCCCGCGCTCCGCGGCGCTGCCTCCGCCCCCTCGCGCCCCTCCCCCACGCCCGCCCCCCCAGCCCCCACCCGGGGACCCCCGCGTCCCTCCTCCTGGCCCGCCCGCCGCACCCC
>CM053615.1:72975329-73005018 GCA_028646535.1 Procyon lotor
GGGGGGGGGTGCTGGGGGGAGCCCCTCTGCTCTCTTCCCCCAGGCAGGAGGTTGACTGCTGCCTCCTGCGTTGATGGAGGCCTGGGAGGCAGCTTCTGGTGGTGCATTGCACAACCTCTGCCCCCCTCCCCCCATTGGTCTTCTGGGCACGTTTGCAGGTCTGGCCAAGTCCACACTTTGGCTCCCCGCCCCTCGCCCCCTTAAAACAAAGGGGGCTTTCCTGAGTGGGTGGGAGGTACTGGTCCTTCTCCAGGGGCATTCTCCAGCAAGGAGCTCACATCCCAGTAGCTGCTCCCTGAAGCGTGGAGGCTCCGAGGACTGGGACTCGGTCCTTCCTGCTCTTACCCTCTTTCTTTTCTTTCCTGGGGAGGGGGCCAGGTGGGGGGAGGGAGGAGGTGGCCCAGGTTGGTTGTTCTTCTGGGAGATTTACTGGGCTCTGTCCAGATGGGGGCCGTGGCTGTCTGCAGGCTGGCTGGCTGCAGGGACCTCCCGGGCTCCCGGGCCCCGGGAGGCCGAGGGCACCTCGGGCTTTGACAGGAGTGGTGGGCTTGGCCTGCATAGGGTCCCTATGAACGAAGCCGGGTCGTCCGCTTCCTGAGTGTGTCCCATGCCCACAACTCTGTGCATCATCAGCTCATGGACTCGCCTTCCACATGGTGGGCACCATTACAACCGCATTCCAGACAAGGAACCTAAGATTCAGCAAGGTGAAGTCGTGCGCCCAAGATCCATAGCGGGTTGCCAGGCCGGTGTCAGGACTCAAACTCCGGTCCGTCTCCAAACTCATGCCCCTTGAAAGAGCTCAGAACTCAGGCGGAGAAGTCAGGAGAGGCTTTTCTTCTCTGGGTCCCTGTCTGATTCTAAATGGGAAGGGGTGGGTAGCGGTGGGTGCCCCCAGGCACATCTATCAACCTTGGGAGAAGTTGAGTCCATAGGGCTTGGATACGAACGGGTCTGGTGGCGCTGAGCCGGCCTGGGCTATTTTTAAAGGCCTTTGGAGACATGGAACAGTTTTGATCAGAGAGAGTTAGCTGAGGACTTTCCTCCGCAGAGCCCTTATTAGGTGTGGGCCAGGGGAGGCGCCGGGGGTTTCATCGGTTTCCCATCTGTCTCGCTGCTGCCTGGCTGTGCTAGCACTTAGTAGGTCCACAGATATTTGCTGATGGAAAGTCTCCCGGCAGGAAAAGCAGAGAAAGCCTCCAGCTTGTCCTAAAGCCCCCAGATGGGCCCGGAGCCATCTGCTTTTGTGTTCCGGGGGTTCTGCGTGTGGGGTCAAGAGAAGAGCACTTAGCAGGGGGGCCGTCAGAGTCTCTGGGGAGAGCTTGTTAAATTTCAAGTGCACCGCTTGCTTTGTGCTCAGATTTCTCAGGCCTGAGGTCTGGGCTGGGTCCAGGGCCTTGAGTCCCTGACAGGTGCCTGTCACGCGGATCCTGGTTCCCAGGAGCCCCATCGGAAGACCCACACTGGTTCCGGGAGTCCTAGGCCACCTCGGGAGAGCACAGCTGGCGGCAGCGCCCAGAGGGGAGTCCAGATGTTCGCACCTGAGTCATTGCCGGCTACCACCCCTGGTGGTGACTCTCCAGCTCCGTGGGAAAGACTGTCCTGGTGGTGTGTGTTTGCGCGTGTGTGCGCGAGTGCGTGTGCACACAGGCACACGTGGGAGCAGGAGAAGGTCTAAGATACATCTGGCTAAAGCCTAGCTAAAACCTTCCGTCTTTCAGGCTCCATAACTGCAGAGGAGATGTTTTTCCTCCTCTGCGGTAAGATTTTGTAAATCATCGTGTCTGTCGTGCGATCCTCACCCTTCCTGGCACAGCTCACATCCAGGAGCAGCAGGGGGTTCGAGGCTGCCTGGGGGCCCTGCCCAGCCGGGACTCGGAGAGCAGGAGTCTGTGTGGCCGGCAGCCCAGTTTCCGGGATGTCTGGGCCAGTCTTCCAGCTTTTGGTGAGGCTGCTGACAACCCTGTGTGCCCAGGCTGTGGGACGGGCCAGCCCCTCCCCTAAGTGACCCTCGGTTTCATCATCTGCGAAATGGGTATGCTCGTGGTACTTGGTTCCCAGGGGAAGTGAGGCGTCCGCAGGGTAATTGCCTCATAACCTAATATGTAGCCTTTGGTAAAGGGTCCTCCTTAAGACGCGACAAACACTGTCAGGGGTGGAAGGTTGCACGTGAGCATTGTCACTCCTGTCACTTTCACTACACGATTCAGCTTCATCTTGAATTGATTGTAAATACATCTTACGGGCAAAGGTCGTCTCTCCGCACAGGAATCTTCCCACAGTCCCGGACTTTGTGCCTGGC
Organism: Procyon lotor; assembly: GCA_028646535.1. Lineage (NCBI taxonomy): Eukaryota > Metazoa > Chordata > Mammalia > Carnivora > Procyonidae > Procyon > Procyon lotor. The sequence goes on from CM053615.1 coordinate 72,977,632, forward strand.
CCACACAGAAAGGTGGGATCCTCAGTGTCCCCGAGTCCTAGCGGGTTCCTGTTTTACCGGCAGTGGTCTCTCCCCCGCCCCCACTTGTTCATTACTGGTCTTCCCTCACCTGCCATTCATCAAACACTCACTCGGGGTTGGGCACAGACACTGAAATGGAAGGAGAGGGAGGTAACTCTTGCCTTCAGATGGAAACCAGACAGATGGTCTCCAAAACCAAGCTTATGGGGCTCAAGCCGTCTGTTGCGGTCTGAGCTGCATTGGTTTTAAGGCGTCTGGGCTCCAGCCAGGCAGGCCCAATGGGAAGACACCCCCCTTTCTGTAGTCTCTCCCCCTGGGGCTCCCGGCACTCCCCAGGGACCCTCCGTCCAGGACTTGGAGGAGGGTGCCTGCTCCTTGTCGCTCTTGGTCAGCCCAGGCTCTGCCTTGACCTTGCTTGCCAACCTTGAGTCTCTGCAGCCTTTTTCCTGCTGCCCAGAAGGGTGCCCGGCACGCGGCAGCTTGTGGAGGGGAGACGCAGCTGGAGGAGAGGTCCAGGTAGCCGGCCCCTAATACTTCTGCCCCCCCCCACACACACACCCCCAGAGCCCAGAAGGGGACCGCCGTTTGCTGTCAGGAGTCTGGGGCCGTTAAGAGATGCTGAGTATCACCCGTTGGGCTCTTGTGACTCTCTGGCTTTGGAACGGGTCACAGTTCTCTGTAAGAGAAGGAATATTCTCCAATGATCACTCCCCCCACCTGGGGCTGCTCAGCCAGAGGGGGCAAGACATGGCCGTGGGGGGCGGCAGTAGCTGGGACCCATCTGGGGACAAATGAGTCGGGCTGTGAAGGGCCCTGCAGCCAGGCAAGGAAGAGGCCACCCAGGAGAGGGAAGGCCCAGAAGGAGGAAGCCGGCTTCTGTAATCCTGTGTATCCTGGGCACAAGGGGGTGAGACCAGGGAGGCCCGCTCCCTCTCTCCACTGGAGGTGAGAGAAAACAGCAGCAGCAAGAGGAATTGAGGTTAGGGGCGTTACGCTGGGGTGGGGGGCATCTGGGCAGGAAACATCCACGTCTGCTCTTAGGAAAGAACTCAGTATCCTGGAGAAGGGGGCTGGGTCCTCAGTCAGGCTCTGTGACCTTGGGCAAGTCACTTGCCCTCTCTGAGCACCGGCTCATTGGTTTGTAACAGCTTCCCGTGTGACTCTGGGGATCTAAGTGGGAGGATGCTTGGAGGTCCAGAGTGTGGGCCAGAAGGGGAAGGGGGGCGGTTTGGCAGAGGGTCTCAGGGAGGATAGTGAGCCCTGGGGCCAGATGTGCTGCGGTTCTGGGTCTTTCCTTGGGCAAGCCCTTCTCGCAGAGCTTTACTTCCCTCCTGTGGAAGATGGGCAGCCCAGAGACCCCAGAGTTGGATTCGAGGGCGTGTGAAGGGTTTAGCACGGTTCCTGGTTCCGAGGGGACCCTTTAGACTTCTGGTGGCTTCGATCCTAGGATCCTCTGTCTCCTAGAGCAGGGAGTGCCGAGTGGGTCTGCAGCCTGCCCCTTTGTGCCCAGAGAAGCAGAGGAGGCCGAAGGGGAGCAGGGACTTGGGGGCGAGTCACAGAGCCCAGGCCTCCTCCTCACACCCGTTCTGGCTCCTAACATCTCCAGCCCCACCCCCACCCCACCCCCGAGATTCTGGGGGTGCGAGGTGAGAGCCCCCTCTCCTGGCCGCCCGACTTCCTCTCCTCCCAAGGCCAGACCTCAGCCCCCCTGGGCGGATCGTGGGCGCGGGCAATGCGGCTGGAGCTGGGCCAGGCTCCCCCACTCCTCACCAAGGGCCCCCAAGGCCGTGGAAGGGATCTGCCAATTTTCCGAGATGGGCGGGGGGGCCATGGAAGGAGGTGATGGAGAAAGTTGGATGTGGGTGCGGAGAGCCTTCTTATCTATACTCCAAGAATGGATTAAGGGAGGGGGCACTCATCAGGGCCCGAGGTGGTCATGGTGATGACCTGGGAGTCAGTGGTGGTGACGACAGAGTCTGGGTATGTTTAGCAGGAAGATTCCATGGGCCTGGGTGTGTAGGTTTCATTACCTTATACGTTTGGGATTATATACTTTTTATTTAGCAACTTTTTTAAACCTGACAGTTGTGAATGTTTGCTCACATCATTAACTGTTCTTTTAAAACATGATTTTTAAGGGATTCCTGGGTGGCTCAGTCCGTTAAGTGTCCGACTCTCGCTCTCAGCCCGGGCCTTGATCTCAGGGTTCTGGGATTGAGTCCCGTGTCGGGCCCCCTGCTCAGTGGGAAGCCTTCTTCTCCCTCTCCCTCTCCCCCTGCTTGTGTTCCCACTCCTGCCGTGTCTCTCTCTGTCAAATAAATAAATAAATACTAATCTTAAAAAAAAAAAAAAAAAAGCTACATTCCCCAAAACGAAACTGTGGAGTTAAAGCCTGGGAACGTCTTAAAAGGCTTTTGATAGAAAAATTGTTAAATCACTCTCCAGAAAGTATGGTCCAATTTCCATTCTCAACAAACGTGGACTAGAGGGTGCCTGTTTCCCTGCATTCTTGCCAGCACTGAGTTTTACTGCTTTTCTTGATTACTGCTGATTTTGTGGGGAAGAAAAGAGTAGCTCACTCTTTCAATGTTCATTCCTTTGATACTATTAAATAGGATCCTAGCATCTTTGAGCTAGAGGAGACTTTGGGGTCATATAGTCCAATGCTTTTATTTTACAAATGGAAAAATCAAGAACTGGAGAGACGAAGTGTTCCTCCCAAGCTTATAAGGCAAATACCAGGCAGAAACCCAGAACTATTGGCTTTAAATGTTGGGGCACTCCCCACTATGCCATGAGGCGTTGGTTGTTGGGGTTGAGATGGGGGTGTCTTGCTGTTTTCTGATTTGGTTCATCTTGTCCTAAATAGGTCTTTCTCTCAGGCAAGGAAAAAACCAGTATCAATTAAAAAGAGCATCCTTCTTATTGGATGTAACATTTCGCACGTCCTGGGTGTGGTCTATTTACCAGGGCAGAGAACGTCATAAATTAATGTGCCAAGTTTCCAGGTAACTTGAAATTGGGGTCAGATTCCCAGCCGAGGGCAGGACCGCAGAGTGTTGAGAGCTTGTGGGACAGCTTGCTGTGACTCTGCCCAGCCCCTTACCCCTCTGAGTTCTGGGTATCTTGTGTGTGTCTTGGGGATGGACCGACCCCAGTGCTTTTCCCAGCAGGCAGACGGGCGTGTAGTAAGTGCTCAGTAAAGACTTCCTAGGAAAGAGGCTGCTAAGCTCTTGGGGTCAGGGGACAGCGGTCCTTGGCCACGCCCCTAGTGGTCACAGGGGGAGCAGTCACAAGCCCTGGGCTAAATTAGGAGTGAGTGGCGAATGTGATGGCCTCTGTATTTGGCCCAGCTGGTGAGTGGCAGGATCATTCTGCACTAGCCTCCCCAGCTCACTGAGCTGGGGAAGGAGGATAGACTTTGGAATTCTGGACTTTAGGTCCCTGTTTGGACGTGGCCTCGGAGGGCCAGAGAGACACCGGCCTGGGCTTTAGTCCCAAAGCCATCACAGCCCGGACAGTGACCGTGGAGTCCCAGTGTCCTTGGGACTCAGTTTCCCTTTCCGTACCACGTTCCGATGGCCAGCTGGTGAGATTTCTGTGGGGCAGCTACACCGGGGCTCCGGTGTGTGCCCCGGCGCTGGTGTCTGCTGACCTGGGATCGGGGGCTGTCTCTGCCGCAGGTACAGTTTAGTTTCTCCTGCCTCGGTTTTCTCATCTGCGGATTGGGGCTGTGGTGGTGAGGTTAGGGATAATTGAGACAGGAATTTGATGGCTCATCAGTGGTGAGGGCGAATCCACAATCAATATCGCGGAAGGATCAGAGGCGGTCCCCGCCGCACGTGCACGGCAGCTCAGGGTTCCCAGGCGCTGATCATCAGCTCCTCCCTGGAATCCTGGGTGGTCCTCGCTTACAGATGAGAAACTGAGGCTCATCCAGTGAGTGATGGCAGCTGGCTCTGATCCCGGGCCGAGCGGGGGCCCTTGGCGTGGGGGCGCCGAGAGGCGTGCGGGCGATCGTGAGCCAGCGTGGGTGCCTGGTGTGGGTGTGTGGTGGGGCGGGGGCCGTGGGTCACGTGTGCGAGCCCCGGTTCGCGGGGGCGGGCTCCGGGCGTGAGTGACGGGGTCGCGGGGTGTGTCGGGAGTGGGCGAGCCGGCGTGTCTGTGCCCGCGCGTGCGCAGGCTGGTGTGGGTGAGCGCAGCTCTGCGCAGGTTGTAAACGCAGATGCGCCTGGTGGGGCGGGGGGCGGGGGATGGGCCCGGGGACCTCAACCAGGCGATCTGGGATCTGGTTGCCGCTTCTCACCCTCCTGCCGTCACCGCGGTGCTCTGTGGGAGCCCGTCTGTCCTGGGGCAGTGGGGGGAATTGGGGAGGAGGAACAAAAGTGACAGCCCCCACTTACCAAGGGAGTATGCGGGGCTGCGAATACCCAGTGCAGATTTACCAACCCCTGGTCTCACCATAGCCCTGGGAGTAGTGACTAGTGTGCCCATTTTACAGGTGGAGAAAAAGAGGCCCTAGCAGGTTGTCCTGGCCTCCCAGACAGTCAGTGGCCACGTTGAGGCTCAGGCTCAAGACTTTGTCTGCCAGAGCATTGCCCCTCCCTCTGTATGCCTGTCTCCTACAATCTCTGTGAGCCTTATAACCCTAGAGCTGCTGAGAAGGGTAGTGAGCACTCCGTCATTGGAAGCATTCAAGCAGCTATTGGCTATCAGATACTGGCTGGGCATCCCGGATTCCTGGGCTGGAAGTGAGGTTGGGCAGTGGGTAGGATCCTTCCAGCTTCATAGTTTTGCAGGCAGCCCTAGTAGTTCCAGATATTTTGCCTCCTGTGAGGGATTTGGGGCAGCCTCGGCCTTGGCTTCCTCTAGGAGTAGGTAGAACTGAGACGTGCAGGAAGGCAGCAGGAGCATGGTCATGAGAAGTCCAGGGGGCACAGGTAGGAGTGGGCATCAGGGGGCTGCCCTGCCCCAGCCTCTGAGGCTTTCTCAGCCTCTGCTCCTCCCAGGGGAGGCTCCGATGCTCATGAGGTACCCAGTGCTGTGCTAATCTCACAGTCTTCCTAGCCTGTGAGCTCAGGGGCGGTGTGTCCCACTGTCCAGTGCTGGCACCATCCCTGCTCCTGGGAAGCTCGCAGGCTGGGGCTGAGAAGCAGGAGGCAGCCGGAGGATAAGGTCATGGAGACCAACAGTCATGGAAGCCAACAGTATATGCCTGGAGTGGTCAGGGAGCCTCGAGAAACGTCTGTTGGACAAAGTGGGAGACCACAGTTGCAGGGCAAGGCTCAGAGACACAGCAACAGAGGGGATCTCAGGGGCTGGAGGCCTGGTAGCAGTGCCTTGAATGCTGAGACATGCATAGTGGATTTGTTTTTTTTGTGCAGTGCCCAGCCTGGAGCCACGCACAGGTCAGGCCTGTGAACACCTCTGTAGAAGGCTCTGGGCTTTCCAAAGTGTTTGTCTACGTGTTACTTTGTTTAGGTCCTCTGCTGACCAGAGTGGGACCTGCTTATGCTCCTGACCTACTATCAGATGGGGCGGGGCGGGAGGGGATGGATCTCCAGGTTGGAATCTGGGGTCCTGGTTCCAGCCTGACTTGCTGTGGCTTTTAGCTGCCCCCTCAGGATCTCAGTTTTTCCGATGTCCCGCTGTCTGTATAATGAGGTATCACCTTTTCTTAGCCTGAGGTTATCCTGATGGGGCCACTGCAGAGGTGGTGCTCCCCACCTGGCAAGTCCATGTTGGGGGTGCCCAGTAAGGGGTACAGAGCAGCTGCAGGCTCTGGCGCTTCTGGTTTCATGCAGTGGCACCAGGACGCTAATGGGGCGTCCAGGCCACCGTGCTCCAGATTCCCTGGCAGGGGAGAAGGAGGAGGGCGGGAGGAATGTGGCTTTGAGGAATGTTTAACCCAAAGCAGAAATAGCACTCCACTTTTTTTATTTTAGGCTTGGGTTTTCAGCTAGGAAGTGGGCTCAGAATGCCATTCTCTCTCTCTCCCTCTCTCTCTCTCTCTCTCCCCAGCCTCCCCCAGCTCCCCCACCGCTCTGGCCTTTTGGGGACAGAAGGTGGCCTCTTTTTTTTTTTTTTTTCCCAACTAAGAAGCTGCTGTGGGAACCAGGAAAGCCCTGGATCTGGCGGCAGGCAGAGCTGGGTTCGGATCCCTCGTTCTCCACCTCCCAGCCGTGTGGCCACTTCCCATCCTGACCCTCTCTGCTTTGTCTTCCCTGGAACTGGGGGGCGGGGGAGGGACGATGACGTGAGTGGAGATGGCTTGCCTGCCGTCCCGTGTCAGGCGCTCCTGCTCAGGAAGCGGCCAGGCCTGGGTGCGAAGCCCAGCTCCTCTGCTGAGCTCTGGGACCTTGGCCAGGCTCTTTCCCTTGAGCCTCCTTACTTCACCTGTAAAATGGGCAGACGATGATACTCCCGCCTCCTGGGATTGTGGCCCGAATGAGTGTAAAATATTGGCCAAAGGACCTGGCGGGTCCCAAGCTCCTGCATCCCTCCTCTGAGCCCCAGTGGCCTCCCACAGGCTGGCCGCCAGGTTGAATGAGGGTCGGTGCCCTGGGCAAGGGGCAGCTAGGAGGCGCTCTTGACCGGACTCCCCCCGCCCCCCCACTCCTGCCGAGCTCACCCCACCTCCCCAAGGCCTCTCTGAGGGAGGTGCCCAGGGACCGGCCAGTGGCCTCCCCAGACCGGGTGGCGAGGACACGTTCAGCCCGTCCTCTTCTTATTTGGCTGAGAGCACCCCGAGAACAGACTCGTCTCATTGTGGAGCTCACCACTGTCCCCCAGCTCCTAGAACAGAGCCTGGCGCGTAGCTGTTGCAGCGAACAAGCAAATGTGAAAAGGAAGAAGCTAACAAGTGAGCAGAGCTGCTTATCCATCTCGAGTCTGCATTCGCTATTCCCGTCTGTTCCTTCCCACCTCCTGACCTCCTGGGCCAGGGCTGGGGGACCTGCTCTGTCTAGTGTGTTGGGGGGGCGGGGGTCCTGAGAAGTCAGGCACAGGGAGTCTGGGCCCCGGCAAGACAGGCCCGGCAAGGACCTGGGCCCTTCTTACCTCCCCAGGGCTGGGGACACGAGGAGGGGGCCAGCCAGCCACAAGGCCCCTCCTTCCGGGGCCCCCTCCCCGCCACTCCTGTCTCTTTGTAGGAACTGAGAGATTCCTGTTCCAAGGCAGGAGATGGGGCTATTTTTGGCACTGGGGGGGTGGGGGGAGAAAGCAAATGCTTCCCTTCTGCTCAAAAGTATATGGTGTGTGTGCTGGGCAGACGAGGCGCTCGACAGGGCTCAAAGCCCGTGCTGCCCGGGCTCCTGCCCACTCACCCCCTCCCGGCCCTCAGCGTCCTGCCCCCCGTCCGGGGCCCAGCAGCCCACACGGCCACGGTGGGTGATTATTATTTCCAGACTGCGCGTGATGAGGCCCTTGCTGGGCCCGAGCAGAACATGATCTTAATTAAAACTAATAGCAGCCCTCGAAATAAAGGAGAGGAGCCTGCTCGCTGCTCTTACCTTGATTCGTGCTTCCTCGGCTCAGGCCCTGCGGAGCTGGGGGGTGGTTGTGAGCAGGAGGCCCAGCCGGCTGGGGGACAAGGGCTGGAGGCCCCCGGTGCCTGTGTGGGGTGAGTTTGGCCAGGGGTATCCCCGGGCCACCTTGCCGCTCTTTACTTCTAGGTGCAGAGATTGTAGAATCCCGTGGGTGCCAGGATTTCTGGATGGATGGATTTCTGGCCTTCCTGGCATTCACAGTTTGGTGGGGAAACAGATAGAAGGCTAGGATAAGCATCAAGACATTCCACAATGCTGTGGGAGGCTTCCGGGTTGGGGGTGCATCTGGGAGGGCTTCCCGGAAGAGGTGATGTTTCGGTTGAAACCTGAGGGTAGGGTTGCCAGCCGTAATAAACAATTATCCATTATTTATCTGAAATCCATATATATAACCGGGCATCCTGTATTTTTATGTGCTAAATTTCATGGCCCTACCTGGAGCTGAGAAGGCACAAAAGGGTTTTGGGGATAATTTTATGGGGAACACTGAGAGTGTTGTAGGCAGAAGGAGCGGCATGTTCCAGGTCTGGAGGCATCTAGGTGTGGCAGCTCTGAGGACCTAGGGAAGGTGCAGTGGCCAGAGTGGAGAGGAGACGCATGGTAAGGTGGAGGAAAAGTAAGTTAGCGCCGGGGGAGGGGCTGCCCCGGCCAGCTAGGCGGGGGGGCCCACCGGAGGGAGGCCTGTGGGGGGCCAGTCTGGGGAACCAGGTGAGCCATGTGAAGCCCCAGGGACCCTAGGGGAGATGGGTGTCCGCCTTGGCCACAGAGGGTCACGGCCTCAGCCTCCGGTGGGCTCCGGCAGGGCTGATCTCTGTGGGGCTCTGCCTCTCTGTGCCCTGGTACTGCTTAGAGTCCCAGTGCTGGGGTCTCCTGCTGCCCGGGACCAGGATAAGTCACTTTCCTGCGGAGGTCAGATCAGAGCCACCCTCTGCTCTCCGTTCTTAAAGGGCCAGAGCCCGCAGTGCTGCCGGCCCCCCAGGGTGCCTGGGGCTCCAGCCCCCACTCAGCAACCCCCGGGGGATGCTGCGGGAGCTGGGCCACCCTAGTGGGGCTCTCGTGCAGATGTCACTGCCTGCAGCTGGCCGGTCACTCTCAGTGGGGGACTTGCCACATCTTAGGGCAGGAAGCGGGGGAGGGAGGGCTGCTGGCCATGGAGGTGGGGCGGGATCCTGCTGACCCCGTGCCTGCCCCCACTTGGTCCCTGTATCCCCACCAGTGGCACCTCCAGCTCCCTCGTCTTGTGGGGGGGGCTTGCACCTTCCCTGGGTCTCTCGGGGCCCCTCCCCCACACCCATTCTGAAGTTTCCTTGCTCTGGGGCTTGTGACCTTATTAAGGGCTGTGACTGAGCTGGCTCCTGCCTGAGCTGGGATGGAAACCAGCCCAGCATGTCCCCACCTGCTCCCAGGCCTGGGGGTGAGGCCGAGAAGTGGGGGGGTGTTGGGGTAGGCGGATGCCACATGGCCCACATGCCCGGGACGGGGCTCCTCGCACTCCCCCCACATCCCAGGCACCCGTGTTGGTGGCTCTGGTCATCTTGTCTCTGGGTGCTAGTAGCAGTTGTTAACCTCTTGGGGCCCTCACTGTGCTCCATCTGCCTGGACCATATCGCACTGCTTTGGGCCAATCCTTTGTTCCCGGGAGCTGTGGCCTCTTGGGGTCCCCTGAGCTCACCACACTCTGGGTCATCTCTGGAAAGCCCTCTCCCTTCCTCTTCACCTGCTGAGGCCTGCCCGTCCTTTGGATTTCAGTCTACGCTGCCTTTTCCCCAGGGAGCAGCCCTGACCCCCTGACTGCCTCGGGATCCCACTTCACACATGCGGTGAGACAGTCGGGGGCTGCCGTGGGCTTGGGTCCCCCTCTCCTGCCCGTCAGAGCCTCGGAGCCCAAGGACCTGTGTCTGGGTCAGTGCCTGGCCCATCTCCTGCTCAGCCATTATTGAGTGAATGAAGGGGTAAAAAGATCCTGTTTGGGGGCACCTGGGTGGCTCAGTCGTTAAGTGTCTGCCTTCGGCCCAGGTCAGATCCCAGGACCCTGAGATCATGACCTATTCCAAAGGCAGAGGCTTTAACCCACTGAGCCACCCAGGAGCCCCTCCTCCCTTCCCTATTTATTTATTTATTTATTTGTTTGTTTGTTGAGAGAGAGAGAGAGAGAGAGAGAGAAGGTGGGAGGCAGAGAGAAAAGGAGTGCCCAAGAGTGCAGCCTGAGGACAAGCCCATTTATCGGGCAGAGGGAATAACCTTGAGTTCTCGAAAGTAAAAGCAGGCGTGCCTACTTCTCCACCTAGAACAAGCATCACACACACACACACACACACACACACGCGCACACACACACACACACACACACACACACACGCATTCTCCAAGAACAGTGACGCACTGAGCACCTACTACGTACCGGAGGCTGTTTTATAGCTGTGACTTAGGCGGACACAGATCCTGCCCCGTGGAGCAGAGGAAAGACAAAATTAGATGATCCAGGCAGGCAGAAAGACGAGAATAGAACCGCTCCTGCTGCCCAGGCTCTCCTCTGCGTACGTAGCTGCGGTAGGTTCTATCCTCAATCTCCTGATGAGGAGACCGAGCCTCAGAGAGGTTAACCGACTTGCTCAGCACCACACAGCTGGAATGTGGGAGGGCTGGGACTGGAACCTGTGAGCGTCCCTTGGTCTGGGTCGCTCGGCCAAAGCAAGTTGTTAATAGATGAGCAGATATTGAGAACATTTGCTTCCCAGTGGCCCTTTGCTGGGGAGTCAGGGAAGCCGAAGATTCGGGGCCTCTTTGAGGGCCCCAGGTGATGCCATTTGGGGGGGCAGGCAGGAAGGTAACTCCCAGAATGCATTTGTGTGATGTTGGCAGTGCAGTCCTTTGCCCGCAAGTTCTGGACTCACACGGACCCCGGTTCTGGTCCCAGCCCCAGGGCAGACGGACGTTGGTCCTTGGGCAGGTGGCTTTACCTCTAGAAGCCTCAGTCTCCTGATCTGTCACGAGAGGGGCAGGGGGACGCAAAGTCTTTGTCCCACGGCGTCGTTCGGCACTGAATGAGATTAATGCATGCCGCGAGCTTAGCGCAGGTGGGCACGCAGGAAATGCCAAGTAAATGGAGACTTTTTTGTCCCCGGAAGCCACAAGACAAAGTACGTCTCTCTGCAGTTTTAAGCATTTTAAGAGGAAAAATTATTTCATCTATATAGAAATTAAAATCAATGCATTTTATAACTTTAGTTTTAGGGTAAAATAAATGTGTATAAGTGATGGAGTAGAATGCAAAAGTCCTGGGAATACTTGAGCTGGAACGTACGATTTGAACTACACCTTGTTTCCCGTGGTTCCTGGGACTCTGTCCCTAGGCTTCTGGGGGCGCCAGCCCTCTGCCTCAGAGGCTCTGGGGAGGGCACCTTTGGGGAGCCCCTGGGCTCCTTCAGCACGGGGCCCTGCCCCAAGGACCAAGCACTTTCTCTTCCCCATGAGCCAGTGGGGGCGAACATTCTTACGCCATTTGTCAGATGAGAAAACTGAGACACAAACGGAAAGACATACGTGACACTTTAGTTGGCCAATGTAAATATGGGAAGGTCTCAGCGTCCAGGAGAAAGGTGGGGCCTGGAGCCTGGTTCTGGGGGGGGGGGGACACGACCAGCAGGGGGCACTTTGATGGGCAGGAGCCACTGTTCCCTGATGGGCCATGGACCTCACACCCCGGGCCCCCGGGGCCTGGCCCACTGCAGGTGCTCAGCGAGGGCTTGCTGTGGCCTGTGGGGCTCGGTGGTGGCCAGCCCCGTCCCTGGGGATGACCATCTCGAGGCTAAAGTCTTGTTGAGCACGGGCTTCGGAGTTGGAGAGACCTGGGCGCCCACCTCCAATCCTCCACCACTGACTGTGACCTTGGACAGGCGCCTTTGCCTCTGGGAAGCCTCAGTGTCTTCACCAGCTGGGTGGGCTGGCAGGGGACCCCCCCCCCCACCTGTCAGCACAGGGCTTGGAGCAACCTAAGAGCTCAGCCAAAGAAGCTGGTGCCGTTCTGGGGCTCCGGGGGGTCCCGAAGGAGAGGGAGCAGGGGGATTTGACTTGAGATCTGAGCAGCCCTGAGCTGCTCTCACAGCTCGGTCCCCTTGAGGGCTTGGCTCCTCCCCGTGCCCAAGAACATTTCCCATCCCTCCCCGACCGCCCCCCACCCCCAGCGCGCTGCTTCTCCAGCTGCCGCAGGGGCAGTGAGACCCCTGACATCTTATTCCAATACCGTGGCTGTCATCGTGATCGTCTGAGTCTCCGTGTCACTCGTCACATACCGGGCTCAGTGCTCTTGGCCTGCATCCTCTGCAGCTCCGTGCGAGGGAAGGGAGCTCAGTGCTCAGAGAGGGGCACACATTGCCTGAGGTCACACAGCAGCTAGGTAGCCGGTGGACCTGTCCCCACAAAGGCCTGAGGTGAGAGAGAGGCTGGCTTCAGGGGCTGCAGGAGGGTCAGCCTGAGTCAGTCCCAGGAGCGGAGGGGTGAGGGGTGGGTCGCTGGCCTAGCTCTGGCCAGAGCCGTGACCCCTGGGGCTTTGGGAGGCTTTACAAAATGCTGTGCGTAGAGGGCTTGGTGCAGGGCCAGCCTCGCAGCGGCCGCTCATGGATCTGGTCCAGGTGAGTCTGCAGATGGCTGTCTGATGCCGGCATGCCCCCGCAGGTGAGCCCACACAGAAGGTTCGGGGTCCGGTATGAGCACGTAGGCGAGGCCCTGCCCCGTGTTCCCGTGGAGTGCTGTGGGCCCCAGCCCGTGCGAGTGGAGAAAGCAGAGAGGAGACTGGGCTAACCACCATGGGGAGGGGGCCTGGAGAAGGCTGAGGGTTTTAGGGAGGGTGGGGGGCCCAGGGCCCCAGGGAAACTTGCTCCTTCTGGGTCAGCTAGAGGGGCTTCCGCAGCACCCGCTCAGCCCGGAGTGCCCTGGAATTCTGGGCGGGAAGCCAGCTGCCTTTCTGATGAGCTCAGGCTGGCTCCCTCCAGCTGGGCATTTATGGAAGACAGGCGTGGGGCGGGCGGGGGGCTGTCTGTCTGTCTCCCGACCCTGGAGGAGGCACGGAGTGAAAGTCAGCTCTGTGTGTGTTCTCCGGTTGTATCTGAGGGCTCCTTCTCGCAGAGGAGCCCGCCACCCCCCCTCTCCTGCCGCCCAGCTCCGCCTGGGGCCAAGGGCCCCTAGCTCCTTAGTGCAACTCCGGCCCGCTTGTCTGGCCCAGGGCCTGTGCCCCCCTCATGTTGCCACACCGCCCCGTGGAGGTCTGGGGCTCAGGGCCTAGGGTGGGGTTTGGTCCATGGCCATCGGCTGGCTGCCTGCAGGTCACTCTCTGGGATGCGGGAGCTGGGGGCTGGAGCTTTCTGGAGTCTATGGAGGGCTTTTGGCCAAGGTGGGCCGCCTAGGCCCCTGCCCCCAGAATACCGGCGTATTTGTATTTCCACCGCACATACACGCGTCTGTTGGGAGGTGATCTGGGGCTTTGGATGCGTGTGGCCCTTAGAGGCTGGGGGAGTGCAGGCGGCTGGCTGCTCACCCAGCCCTTAGCACTGTAGGTAACGTCTGCCGCGTGCGGGGGGGGGCGGGTGGGAGCCGTGTCCCCTTCCACAGACAGGCAAAAGGACAGGTCATACGGCGGCGGGGGCTTAGCAGACCCCGGGAATCCAGGTCCCAGGAGATTGTTCTGCTGCACCGCCTCCCCTATAGGGACCAGCCCCTCCTCGAGTTGGAGGGGGGGACTGTCCGCAGGATGGAGGGCGGGGCCACAGCAGCTTCCCTCCCTTCTCTGAGCTGTGCCCTGAGGGGAGGGACACGCCAAATTAAGGATGTTGCCGTGGGGACTAGATTGGGAGGGTGGGGGTGGGAGGCTGGCCAGTGCTGGGGGGGGCAGGTGGGGGACCCCCGGCTGGCTCCAGAATGGGGGCTGTTCCTGTGTTCTCTGCCTAGTAGAGCAGGAAGAGGGGGATCCCCAGGGAGGGAAGGTCCATCTGAGGTGGGGATCCCTTTGGACCACGTGGAGCGTGAGGGGCGCCTGGACCAGGGTGAGGAGCGTAGGCAGGGGCTGAGCTAGATGGGGCCAGCCGGAGGGCAGCTTGAGGTGAGCTGGGCAGAGTGCCTTTGCTGCCCCCCTGACCACCTATGTGGGAAAGGCACTCAGGGGACCCCAGTATTTGGAGGTTGAGCAAAGGCCTGGGGCCTGCAGAGGAGCTTTCGAGGGGTGCTGTGCTCCGGACGCTCCCTCTGCACTTCTGAGCACTTCTGTGTCCCAGTGTCGAAGGTGTCACGACTAATGGAGTGTCAGATTTAGTGACAAGGGGTGGCCGGGGGCCAGGCCCAAAGCATCCCACTTTCTCTCTTTGTGTTCATCAAACAAGAGGCCTTCTTGCTGCAGCGGGCGGTGGGGAGCACGGGTGACACAGGCGCTCGATGCCGCCTTTGTCCCCGGAGACGGAGACGGGGCCTGGAGCGGCCACGGGACGGTGGCTGGAGAGGCCTGAAGGAGCGGGGTGAGCCTGCCATCCCTCCCGCGGCAGCCAGCGCCTTTGTGGGGGCCGCCAGCCCCCCGCTTTCTGTTCCCACCGTGTTTGAGCTGAGCTTCAATCAGGAGAGAGATATTTTGCTTTAGGGAAATCAAAATCAGACTCAACATTTATCCTGGGCTCCAGGGACCGGCTCTCTCGCGTTCGTTCCTGGCAGACGAGAGCTGTGCGTGAGGGAGGAGGCCCAGGGAGCAGCCTGGGGAGCGGGAGCGCTGTTCCTGCTATTCCTGCCGGGGGCGGAGAGGAGAGGGGCTCTGCAGGTGAAGGCCTAGTTGCAGTGAGCCGGCTGGGGGACAGCTGGGGAGCCGGCCAAGGCCACGACTGGGCCCCCTCCCCGCTCCCAGCCACCGGCAAGTCCCCTCCCCACCTCCCCCACCTCTCTGGGAGGTCCGTGGGGGTGGGGGGGAGCAGAGGAGATGCCCCGCCCCTCTCCTCCTGGCTCTGTGCCTGCTCTAAGCCGGGAATTTTCTAGCTCCCTCTCAAGAAGCCCTCCCCATGGCTCTGTCTGGTAGGAGTTTATAGCCCATCCTTCAATGAGGAATCAGGCTCAGAGAGGTTAAGTAACTTGTTCAGAGTAACACAGCCTACACGTGGCTGAGACAGGACACTGACCCAGAGCCTTCCGCCGCCTCAGCCATGCGGTTTTAAATACTGGTTCCCTAATGAGCCCAGGCCCCCCTGGCCTGTAGGCAGGAGGGGGATGCAGGGAGACAGTTCGTTCTTAAAGTTAGCCAAAGCTGATGGCAGCTGTAAAAGTAAACGTGTGAGAAACCCAGTAGGATGTGTCCCCAATGCAGCCTTGGTGACGAGGGGAAATCAAGGAGGGTTCATTCTCTGCCTCCCGTGTGTGGGACACTGGGCCGGGCGCCCAGGTGATGCTGGGGTATGCCAGGAGAAGGGCCTAGGCCTCTGGGTGCTTAGCGTCCAATTGGGAAGAGGAGAAAAGTGCTGGATGCCAGACATTGCTCCAAGAGCTTTCCGCACACCTCCCCCTCTAAGGCAGACACTGTTATTTGTCCCCTTTTCAGATGTGCAAACCGAGGCTCCAAGGTGTGGAGTCATTGCTCAGGGCCCCACAACCAGAGCCCTGGCCTGGAGGGCTGGCTGGGCTGACCCTAGAGCCCCTTCCGTGGCCGAGTCCATTTCCCCCTTGCGGAGCTGGCCCCGGCAGGCAGCGCCCGGTCCGACCCTTTGCTATGGAGCCGATGGGAAGACAGACCAGGTGGGAAGCAGTGATTCCCACACATCAGGGGGCTTCAGAGAGGGGCTGTGGCGTGGCAGGAGGGCTCTGCAGAGAAGGGACATCCCAGCGGGGATCGGAAGGGGGCAAAGGGGTTACCCAGGAGAAGGAGGTGAGGACGGATGTCCTGGGCAGAGGATCAGCAGGTGCAGGGGTCAGGAGGTGGGGGGATGGCTGGTGAGGGGCTTGGAGGGGGCGGTGCTGGGCTGCGGTAGCCCTGAGGACAGCCTTCTGTGGTCCTGAGCCCTGAGCCTTGAGCTTGGACCCGCCTCGTGCAAGTGCGGTGTGGGTGGGCGCCTGTTTAATTTCACACTTGGATGGAGGCCCCGGGGAGAAGCTGGGAAGCCTGAGCCTGGGAATGACGTTCTGGTACCTGGGGAGGGGGGAGTGTGGAGCGGAGGGACCCCGAGACGTCCCTCACCCCTGCCTTCCTCCCCATGCCTGTGGTGGTCAGAGCTGCAGGACCCCCAGGCCTTCTGGCGCTGGGGGAGCAGTGGGGGTGCACCCAGGTTGTGGGCTGATGAGGACAGATATGTCCCCACAAAGCGAGAGCGACATTGAGGTAACGGTGCGGCGAGCACCTGTGTGTCCTTCATCCGGGTCTGCGCGCAGCCAGCGTTTTGCTGGGGTTGGCTGCTTGTCTTCGTAAACGTGTGTGCGCGCATCTCTGAACCTCCCGCACCAAACTGCCGGCATCCTGACCGTCACCCCTAGATACTGCCGGGCACATCTCCGATGAAAAGGGGCATTCTCCCACACCACCGCCGTGCCGTTCCCACCCCTAAGAAAATCAGCTGAGTCCGTAGGGACATCTAATTGTGCCCCATGGCGCAGCTTCCCCCGCCGTCCGAATAATGTTTTCCGTGGCTGGTCTGTAACACCAGATCTGGGAGCTGATCCAGGCCTGGTGGGTTGCATTTGATGGCCTTGTCCCTTTTTCCAGAACAATCCCCTGCCTCGTTTTACCTTTCATGGTGCTGACTGACTCAAGTGTCCCGACCAGTTGCCCTGTAGCATCTCCCACCCTCGGGATTTGTCTGGTTATGTCCCCATGATTAGACTCAGGTTGGATATTTCTGGCAGGAGGACTCCGTGGACGCCCCCCAGCATCAGAGCCGGGGCACGTGATGTCGGGGTGTTTCACTATTGGAGAGGCCAGCTTCAATCAAGGACAATCGTCTTCGTAGTTGTATTTCTGTTGTGTGTTAGAGAAGATACGAGCAGCCCATGTCATTGGTCATTTTATGGCTGTTGGTGCTTAGACTGAATCTTGATCAGGCAAATCAGTGAAATGAGCGAACCGATTTGAAGAAATCTCCCGAGTGAATCATCGGACAGGTGGTTAAGGGAAGAATCGAGAAGGTAGCATGGGGATGGCCGAGCTCCTGGGAACCCAGAGAGAATGGTAAGAATGCAGGTCTCAGCATTGGGCAGACCTGGCCCATGACCTTCTGCCTGCCTCCTTCTGGCCATGACCTTGGATCCCTTCCTCGGGTCTCTGGCTCAGCTGCCTCATTGGACGGTCTGGCTCACACTGGCCACCTCCAGGTTCCTGACCCTGGTGGAGGGGCTTCAGGTAGGCAGTTGGGTCCCTGGTGGGCTGCCTGATGTCCACCCCACTCGGCCCGCCATGGCTCCAGGCAGTGACACAGTGATGACCTGCTGGCCCTCGCATGGTGCAAGGGGACACCTGATGTCTGTTTCCTAAAGGTTAATTAGCTCCTTAAAGCATCAGTAGGGCCCATCGCCCCCCACCCCAGCTCCCTTCCCCCCTTCCGGGGCTTGGCTGCCTGCTGGGGACCATTCCAGCGGGAGAGGGGCCAACTATGCCCCCGCCCCCTGCCCAGCTGTTCCATCCTGGGGACTTGGGGGTAATTTCTGAGTTGGGGGATTCCAGGGGAGCCTTCTCTGGCCCTGTGAGGCCAGAGGTCAGCAGTGGATCTGCCCCCCAAGCTCTTACCACCTAGCTCGTGCTGTTTCTGTCATGTGATGCCAAGGTCACACAAGGTCATGCAGAGGCACTCCACTGCGCTTCCATCCTGGGCTCTGAAGGCAGTCCCGGCCCTGCCGTTTCCTGGCAAAGTGACCTTGGGTTACTATAAGAAAGTGTATTTGTCTGAACCTCAATCTATTTGGGAAAATGGGACCACCACCAACCTGCAGGATTCTTTTTTTTTTTAAGGATTTTATTTATTTGAGAGAGAGAGAGAGAGAGAGCACACCAGAGCAGGGGGAGGGGCAGAGGGAGAGGGAGAAGCAGATTCCGGAGACAGAAGCAAGGATCCCTTCCAGGACCCTGGGGTCAGGACCTGAGCCAAAGGCAGACTCTTCAGGACTGAGCCACCCAGGAGCCCTTACCTTTGGGATTCTTATGCAGGAGGAAAACATCAAGCCATTGTCATTTTCACAAGAGCCCAGTTTGCGGAGGAGGGAACTGAGGCTCAGAGAGGGGAAGTACTTTGCCCGAGGACACACAGCTAGCAAGCTGTGGAGTTGGGTTTGAATCCAGGCAGCCTAGTCTGGCTCCGCAGTGTGTGCCCGGAAGCTCCTACCGGGGCCACGATGGGGATCCTGTCTCTCCAGGGCTGGGCTTTGAGCCTCACCCCTGCCCCTGCTGCCCTTTACCACCAGGCATGGGTGGCAAGTCCAGGGCAGCTCAGCCTGGGTTAGACCAAGGTCACCTTCCCTCTCCACCCCCATACCTGACCCCCTTCCCACCTTCTACCCTCTGCCAAAACTCTGGGAAGATTGCATTCTTCACACCAGGTCTGGCCGATCCGGGTAGCCGGCACCTCCCACCGTAGCCGTGCCCTCTGTTTATCAGCTGCCTATTCCAGGTCTAGCCTCTTCCTCCGCCTGGGATCTGGACTGTGCGAGGAGGAACCCGGTGGTGGGCCTCCAGCCGGCCCCAGGGATCTGCCCAGAGGTTCCAGGCTTGGATCACGTGACCGAGACACACAGTGTGCAGACTCTCACCTTCTCACTTCGTGCCTCAGTTTCCCCATTTGGAGCCAGGGTGGAGTAATGCTGTCTTCCCCCGGAGCTGTTGTCAGGGGCCCACCCTGGCACGGAGCCGGTGGGCGCTTGGTCTCTGGCAGTTGGGACGGGCTTCCTCTGAGCGGGTTTTTGAAAAGTGGCCTCCCCGAGCGCGATCGGGCACAGCGTTCAGAGACAGCCCCTTGGGGCTCCCTTCCCACTTCCCTGGGAAGAGGTTGTAATTCCTCTGTTCAGCTGACCTCCGCCCGGCACCCATCTTCCTGTCCACTCGTTCACTTGCACCTGCCGTGCCAGGAACTCAGGAGCTTTCACATCCGTTTCACACTTGTTCGGATTGAATTCGAGGCACAGCTCCTGCCGCGGGTCCTATCACTCCCGCATTGCAAATGGGGGAACCGAGGCACGGCTTGCGGGAGGCACTCTCCCGAGGTCACCCCCACAGAGCGTGAGTGTGGCCCGGGAGGTGGCCACCTATTCTCATTCAGTGGTTGTAGAGAGAACCCTGGTTTGCTTCCAACCTGAGCCAATTTAGTACTTTTCAGGAAAAAAAAAAAAAAGTTTTTTGTTTTTTTTTTTTCACGGTTCAGTAAAGAAGGACTCTTTGGGCTTGGCTGGATGTTCGACCACATTATGTGGCTTGTCCCAGGCTTTGGTTCACGGCTCTGTTCTCATCTTGCCTGTAAAAAACCTGGAAGTGACCGCCGTGGGGGGCTGGAGGGGCAGACCGAGGAGGGGAGGGGGCAGCCAGGGCCCCAGGGCCGGGGGCCGCTCGGCCTTTCTGTCCTGGCCCGCCACATGCAGGCAGGGCCCCCGGTGCCTTCTCTGATGGTGCTTTCCCAGGGCTGAGAGGTGGGGTACAGCATATCTCAAACGCTGGCCTGGGTGTGATGTTCTTTCCTGCCCCCCTCACCTCCCAGGACAGCGGGGAGAGCCAACCCCGCGTGTAAGAGACTATTTTCATCAGTCCTTCTAGAAGCCCAGTGGGCCTCAGGAGGGAAAGGCCAGTGCTGTCCCCTGGTGGGGTGGCCGGACACGGAGCTCCTGGCAGGGATGGTTCATCTGGGGGGCAGGCCATGGGAGCGGGCTGGGGAGGGCAGGAAGGAGGCTCCCTGGGGTCTGCCCGCCCCTAAGACCCCTCTCAGAGCTAAAAGGCTGTTTCTGTTTTCTCTTGCAGTTACGGAGAAGGAAGTCCAGCAGTGGTGAGTAGCTGTTTTCCCCCAGACTGTTGGCGGGGAGGCCTGGGGGTCTGTGGCTTTGGGCTGATGGGCCAGCAGTCCAGCGGCCCAGAGCGGGACCGCGGGAGGGGCTTCTGAGCATGACTGCCCTACCAACCACTCCAGTCCAGGCAGCCTAAGTTTAGATTATTTTGTCCCCAGGGGGCTGATGTAGGGCCAGTTGAGCTGGGGTGCAGAGGGGTTTTCGGGACTCCTTGCCTTGTGTGTCATCTCCAGGGACCTCTGGGCCCTGCCCGCCAGAGAGAGGGGTTGGGACCAGAAATGAGTCCGGAGACGGTTTCAGGCCTGGCTTTGTCACTAAGTCCCTATGGCCTTGAGAAGTCTCTTCCCATTTCTGGGGTTCAACCACCTCTTCTATAAAGTGATTGGTGAGACTGAGCCTAGGATGGCAAATAGGTTTTTTCTTGGATGCCATTTCCGACCAATCCATAGTGGTTGCCCAGAGTGCTGGGTTAAGAAGGCTTCTGAGGCTGTGTGTCAAGGAGCGGCAGGAAGGTATAGCCATGAGGGCTTGATGAGGGCTGTGATGGATGAGTGATGCCTGCCTGGGCTGGGGGAGAGGGGATGGCATATTGTCTGTCACCTGGTCACCTGCGGAATGTGGCGGAATGTGGAGCTGGCAGGGGAGGCTCACATGAAGGTAGCCCTGAGGTTGAGGAGTTAGGCGGGGAAGAGGCAAGCCCGGATAACTTCCAGGCAAGTTTGGTGGGTGAGAAATGGACTCTAGAATCCTGACCAGGCCCCAAGTGATTCTCTGAGCCTCAGTTTCCCCGTGTGTATGGTGGGAATGATGATGCACTGGGAAGACATTCCCTGTGAGGGTCCCAGCACGCTGCCCAAGAGAGGACAGCCATGGCCGGTGGTCTGTGCGCGTTCAGATGAGGAACTAAGGCCTAGAGAGGGGCCCCCATCACAACCTGGCCGTGGTGGGCTTGCAGGGACCCATGCCATGAGAGTCTGGGGCAGCTCTGGGGGTAGGAGGGTGCGGGGCCAGGCTCCCCTAGGGGCCACTCCGTACACCTCCCTGTCCCTGAGTCCGGGGTGTGGAGAGAGGGTGTGGCCGCCCTGCCCAACTCTGCTGACCCCATGCTGGACATCCAGCCCGGTGGGCAGAACCCAGATGGTGAGTTGGCTGCTCCCGCAGGGGCCGGGGGTGGGGGGTGGGGAAGAGGGCATGTGGAGGGAGCAGCCGCCACTGCTTTTTCCTCCCCCACATCCGAGGACCAGCATGTGGGTCTGAGCTGCCTCCGACCTCATTTCTGCTTCTGCACTTCCCCAGGTGAGCGTTCCAGAAACATTCCTGCTTCTAGGTCTTTATGCCCATGGCTCTGCCTTCCAGAGCTCCCTGCCCTCCCTTCCTGGGCCCTTGTCTACTCATATCCCCCCTCCGGAGCTCCCCATCCTTCTTTCCTACCTTCCTAGGCCAGCGGAGCTCCCCTCTCCCAAGGCTCACCTGAGTCACCTCCTCCAGGAAGCCTTCTGGGATTCCCCATCTGTACATAATCCCTCTCCTTTCCATGCAGCGGCCACAGGGGACATTGTTGAACAAAAACCTGACAGTGCCCAGCTTCTGCTCGAAACCTTCCTGGAGGTCAGGTGAAGGCCGTGCCTTCAGCATGGTTATATGGGGATGAGGACCAGTTTGGTCTGACCCTGTTGACTCCGCCAGTCTCACCACCTTCTCCTGCCCCGCTGGCCTGCCCAGATTGCTGTTTGTTCTTGAACTCGCCTCGCCCCCTGGGCCTTCCTGACCTTTGCCTGGCCTCTCCCCCTCCTGGGGGCACCCTTCCACCTCTTTGCTTGGCTATTATCTCCCTCCTCTCGGGCTTCATCCCTGAGACCCCTGGGCTCCCAGGTTAGCTTAGGGGCGCCCACGACAGCTGGGGACATAGCTGGTAACAGTTACTCATCTGTGAGCCGCCCTGCCACCTTTCCTGGCCCCGCGGGCCGGCCCGGCACTGTCTGTCCCCGTGCCCCCCGAGCCCGGCCACAGCACATGCTTAGCACTCCCCGAGTGCTTCACATACGTTGCCCTTGACTCCTGGGAGCCGCCCTGGGAGCCGACAGGGCTGCGGTCTGTCCTGGAGAGATGGCAGATGCTTTCCCAGTGCCGCCGTGCGCATAGCGAGCTCTCAGAAGTGGCCTCATTCAGTTCCTACCCCCGTCACCCAGAGGGGTGTCCCATCCCGGCATTTCCTAGATGGGGCTCCTCAGCCCCTGGGCCCTGCCTGGCTCACACCTGTGCTTCTCCCAGGGGAAGGCAGAGCAGAGCGGCCAGATGGGCTGGGCTTGGGGACCCACGCCCCACGTCCTGCATGAGTCACTGGACTTGTCGTGCCTTGGTTTCCCCATTTGGAAAGTTAAACTTTATAGGAATATCGTAAAGAACAGATGATCTAATTCACATAAACCATCTGGGGCAGAGCCTAGTTACCTTCTCTCTGCCAGGGGTGTTAATAATAATCCCAATATCGTCATCAGTACGACCCATGGAGCAGTCCTGAGACTCAAGGTCCCCTTCTCATTATGACAGTGGGGAAACTGAGGCCCAGACAGGTGGAGTGACTTTGGTTCATCTGCCAAGCTGCTATTTAGCTACGACCTGGACAGGGACTGGGCCGTGGAGGAGAGTTCCAGGCACAGGGAAGAGCAAGCAGGGAGGTGCAGTGGGCATAGACTTGGCTTGTTATAAGCCGTGGAGGCTCCCATAACAGAGCCGGGACCCTAGGCCTTGTGACACCCAGTCCTTGCCGTAGGGTGACTCTCTCTGAAGAGCTTATAAAGACAAGAACTGATCTTTCTTTGCCAGGAAGTTCTATGGGCCTTAAGTACATGTCCTTCGGTTCATTTTGGTGGTGACTTCAAGCCTACGAGGCAGTTGACTCAGTGCCTTCCTCTGGCCCTCCCGGGTCAGCCCCCGACCCACCTCCCTGTGGTATTCTAGAATCCTGTAGGGCAAAGCTAGCCCAGGGATGGTTAAACAGGGACACTCATACCTCCACTCTCTCCGCCAGTGCTCACAGCAGACATTAGTAATGGATCACAGATTATAGCACTCCATCAGTTTCCTCCAGTGCTCAGGGCAGCCAGTGCTGTTGTTGCTGGCAAAATGAGCCCTTCTGTTCTCCCTCAATTGGCCCAAACCTCACTGGTTCACTAGCACTGCAGGTGGCCCACTGTCCCCTCTGTCTTTTGCACAGGAAATGGGTAAGATGAGCACCTGCCTCCCAAGTGCCCTGGGCCGTTCTCAGAGGACCCTTTGCCACACAGCCTCCAGCCAGCCGCTTCCGGTCCCAGACAGCTCTTGGGGCGCCCGACAGCTGGGGACAGTGCTGACGCCGGCCCTCCCTGGGGAAACGTGGGCTTCCCAGATCACTCACCTCACCTTCTCCCATGGCCTCGCTGCGCACCCCCCGCCCCCCACTTGCTGTCGCTCACCCACACCAAGCTCATTCCTACCTCAGAACCCCCATCCTTGCTGTTCCCTCGGCACCCAGGTCTTGGTGTCTCCAGCCCAGGGTCCTCTCTTCAGAGAGGCGTGTCCTGACCACCTAGTCCCTGTTTCTCCAGCGTGCACTAGGATCACCTTATTTTGTGTGAGCTTTCAGTAACCACAATGCAGTGGAGGAACCAAGACTCAGGGCTTTTTTTTTTTTTAAGATTTTATTTTTAACTCATCTCTGTACCTAGCACGAGGCTCGAACTCACAACCTCAAGATTAAGAGTCCTGTGTTCCACCGGCTGAGCCCAAGGCCCAGGGCTCTTACGTGATTCTGTGCTTGGTCGTGGGCCGCCCAGGGAGCAGAAGCAGAGCCGGGGGTTGTACTTGGGCCTCGGTGCCGGTCGGGCGCAGGTCCTCGGGAGAGCTCAGGCCCCAGGTTTTCAGGAGCACAGGATGGGCTGCAGCCGTGGGGTGCCCAGGCCAGCGTCACTGGGACTCAGTCTGCACCAGGCTCTTGCTGGGTGTCCCTCGGGATCATCTCGAGGGCTCCCAGCCCCGCGGTGCTGTGCGGTTCTCTGTATTTGCAGGGAGGGGGCTGGAGGCAGAGAGGTGAGGCTAGTGTCGGGGTCCACAGCCACCCTGGGTCCCTGCCCCTTGCTCTTGACCATCTCCGTTCCCATGCTGAGCCCGGTTTGTTACCATGCAAGGTCAGGAACCGCAGTGCGGGCTAAGAATCTGCAGCAGGTCCCAGACCCTTGCAGATGGTGGTGAAATTGCCGTCACTCAGAGGACAGAGAGACAGCAGGGCCCCCATAATCCCACCCCCCAAGCCCCATCCAGGTCCTGATGAGCACAGGCGGAGGGCCCGGAAGCTGTGGGCCCCATTGTCCTTCTCTGATGGATCAGAGAAGGAAGCTCTCTCTTATAGTTTCTGTTTTCCAAATTTTCTGAAGAAACTGAAGCTCAGAGGGGCAGAGACAATGGTCCAGCCCGCTCCACCTCCATGGCCCAGGCTGTGGAAGCCCCATCCCATTGGCTCTTGCCTGGGCAGCCCCCCAAAGCTCAAGACCATGGGGGCTGGCGGAGGGGAGGGCAGGAAGGAAGAGGCTTCCTCCTCATGGGTGTGCTTGGGATCCTCCTCCAGGATCTGTGCAGGGAGGGGAGCAGCAGGGGAGGGGGTTGTTTGCAAAGATAATGGAAGAAGAATCCATCAGGTGCACGCGGAGGCAGCTGGGCCCGCATTGGGAGCTGGTGGCGGTGGGGGTGAAGCGTTCTCGTGTATCTGTCTATTCCCCACCCTTCCCGCTGCAGAAGGCTGCCCTGCCTTGCATTACCCTGGGCCTGGCAGGAGAGGAGCATGCAGCGAGCTGTGGCCTGGCCTCAAGCTAGTTCCCATGGGGCAGGGTCCCTGGGAACTGGGAGCACGGAATCCCAGAAAGTCTCGCAGGCCGGGGCCTTTGGCCCTTGCTCAGGGTCCTCCGAGAACAGGAGGCAGAGCTGGAGTCGGACCCCTGTGTCACAGCGAGGATTCGCTCATTCACTCGCTCATTCGATTGTCTGCTCAGGAAGTCTTTACTGAGCACCTGCTATGTGCCAGGCCAGTGCGGGGGCGCTGGGGGCAGATGGCTCTGCGGGAGACAGGTGCCAGGAGTCCCCTGGGGGAGGGGACACAGGCATGGCCCAGGCTGGTGCAGCAGGGCAGCCCCTTTAAGTGGCATTCAGCCCTTGCTGCTTTATGAAATGACAGATTTCTCTTCTTAACCTTTCAAAGACGTGTAAGAGTGCTCTGGTCAGGTTTATGACTTTGTCTTCTCACCCCCACCCTGTCTCGAAGAGCTGGCCCCCAAACACAGCCAACCCCATCAATACCCATGCTCAGATGGCCCGATGGCGTGTGCCCAGTGGGCTCAGACGCTGTGCCCATTTCCCGGGCTCGGGCCCCGTAGCTTTCAGTCCGAATCCCAGCCCCGCCTCTGGCCCCCAGAGAGCTTAAGACCCCTGTTCTCGAACAAGATTTCAAGGCTAGCGATACGTACCGAGACAATCGATTTAACAAAATGTCGTCTTCTTGCCTCAAAAAGATGACTTAAAATCAAAAAATAGCTTCCACGAGTCCTAGTAACTAAGGACGGTTTTCAAAAGAGAAAGCAGATCTAGGGAGAGTCGTGATTGTAGTTTGGTTTGGTTTTCTGCAACAGTCTTTTTATTTTATTTTTTTATTTTTATTTTTTTTAAAGATTTTTTTATTTATTTGACGGAGAGAAACACAGCGAGAGAGGGAACACAAGCAGAGGGAGTGGTAGCGGGAGAAGCAGGCCTCCCGCCGAGCAGAGAGCCCGATGCGGGGCTCAATCCCAGGACCCTGGGATCATGACCTGAGCCGAAGGCAGACGCTTAACGACTGAGCCACCCAGGCGCCCCTGCAACAGTCTTTTTAAAAGTAGCTCATGTTTTAGTGGGTAATGGTCGATTGAGTTCACGGTTCATTGATCTACGTGGATATGAACAACTCTTATTATCTAGGATTTGTATTCTATATCGTGTGCTGTGTTACACCAAACTGTGTCTGTATCTGATATTTTTATACCTGATCTAGAACATTCTGTAATGATTTTAATTACTTTTTTTAATGTGGTAAAATACACATCACGTGAGATTTACTATCCTAACCATTGAGGCTGTGTTATGAGGGTGGCCTCCGTGCAGGGCTAAGTGAGTGGGTGGAGTGGGGGCATCAGGGGTCTTGGGGCATTGGAACCTCCTCCGTGGGCAGCCGGCAGGACAGGGCAGGCAGGGCGGGGGGGTCCGTGTCCGCGACATCTCGGGCCCTGCTGTGTGGGAGAGGTCGGGCCCGGAGCTTGGCGTCCGGCGGATGTCCAGGACGTCCTTTGCCGTCTACCACACTGCTGCCGATTGCCAAAGCTCACCCCGGGCCTGGAAGGCAGGTGCTGTGTTGGTTCTCACCTTGTGGCTCAGTAAACTGAGGCTCAGAAAGGGGAAGTCCCCTGCCCAGGGTCACACACAGGTGCAGGGTGGTGCTGGGATTGAGCCGGGTCTAAATGGGGAAGCCTGAGCCCTTCCTTTTCAGTTCTTTAAACTCTAAAAATACTGAACTTCTTTTATGTTAGGGAATTCGTGCACGCTCAGTGCACGGAGCTAGTAATAATCAACAAAAGAAAACCATCCTTCCTCACCTCCTCTCCACTGCACGGGATGCTTGACTTGGGGGGAGTTTGGGTCCCAGAGTGTGACTTGGTCTGCAGCAGCCGGGGGGTGCGTCTCTAAGGGGAGACAGAGAAGCTGAGAATGAAAGGGGGTGGGAGTTGGCAGGGTGGGGAGGGGAAGAGAGGGCTGGACAGAAGGGGTGCTGAGTGATGGCCCTGAGCATACGTCAGGGCAAGACGTAACCTTCCCCAGCCTCAGTCTCCCTGTCTGTAAAATGGGCATCATCGTCCTTGCCTCCTGGGCTCAGTGGGACCATGGGGTGAAATTAGGCTTGGAAAGTACATAGTCATTTGCCTGGCTCTCAGGAGTCCCGTCCCCCCGCTCCCGCCCCCTCCCAGTGGTGATGGTTACTCAGAAGCATGGAAGACACGTGGGGCAGCCCCCCTCCAGCTCGTGGGGTTCCCAGGGGCCATCCAGTTCAGTGGTTCTCAGCTGGAGTGGAGTGGATCCACTCCCAGGGGATATTTGGCCCTGTCTGGAGACACTTTTGCTCATCCTAACTTGGGGACAGGTGCTTGGACATCTAGCAGATGGAGGCTGGGGACACGTGACAGCCCCCCCACCCCGAGAATCTTCCATCCCCAAATGTCAGGGGTGCTGGGGTGGAGAAACCCTGCCCCCCCGAGCAGGTCTGAGTCACTTATTTTAGCAACAGGGAAACTGAGGGGCATTGCGGGGAAGGGGGTCCCTCGGGGTCCGTCTCCCAGAGAGACAGGACCGGGCCAGGCCTGGCGCAGCTTTCTGGTAGGCTGCACGCCTGGAGAGCGGGAGGGACCCGAGCCTTTGGAACCTGAGGTTTGGCCCCGGGCAAGGGATGGAGGCACGTTGCTCAGTCATCCTGGGGACAGAAATCCTGGACATGAGCTTCATTATGACGCAGCAACCCCTCCCCCCACCCCGGGTGCCAGCAGGGGGTGGGGGCGTGTGCTGGGCGTGGGGTGCCCCTCCCCGCACTGGAGGGTGGGCGGTGCCTCAGGACTGGACCACCTTGTGAAGTCCTGGCCTCAGAGCCGTGACAAGTCACAGGGCGAATTAGGGGCCTGGGGTAACGGGTGTCTGGGAGAGCTCCTCCATCTCTGCTCTGGCAGGCACCGTGCCCCCACCTTCTGATGACGAACACTGGGGTGGCACAGTGTTCGGGGGG
>CM053615.1:73005518-73016415 GCA_028646535.1 Procyon lotor
AGCTTTTCAGACAGCCTTCCTGTAGCTTGTCCCCAAAATTGCCCTCTTCCTTTTCTCAGGCTTGTCCTAGAACCTCCTGGATAGTAATTATACCCAACTTGTGTTCCACCATTTTTGTGATTGATTTGCTTTCTCAGATTCCCGATGTATCCTCATGGTTAGATAAGTTACTGCTACATAATTCACCGAGACACCCAAGAACTGAGATCCTGCCTATTTTCTACATCAGTAAAAAGGTGGTTCGAGACCATCATTTTTAAAAATTTTTTATTTTTATTTTTTTTAAAGATTTTATTTATTTATTTGACAGAGAGAGTGAGATCACAAGTAGGCAGAGAGAGAGGGGGAAGCAGGCTCCCCGCTGAGCAGAGAGCCCGATGCGGGGCTCGATCCCAGGACCCTGAGATCCCAGGACCTGAGCCGAAGGTAGACACTTAACGACTGAGCCACCCAGGCGCCCCGAGACCATCGTTTTTAATAGCTGCATAGTATTCTGTCGTGTAGCTGGGCCACAATTTACCCAGTCCTGTGCTGTGGGACACTTGAAGTCTTGAAGTGGATTTTTTTAAAAAACTTCGTATTCACAAGCAGTGGTGGAGAGAATGGTGTAATCCCATTACTGACCACTCTCCTTCAGAATCGCCAATTTGCCACCAGTCTTGTTCGGTCTCTACCCTCCGTATGCTCTCTGCGGTTACTTTGAAGCCCAGTCAAGGCATTCTATCGTTTCATACATAAAAATTTCAAAATGTATTCCTAAAATATAACGATCCTTTACAAAACTCGTAATAGTGGAAGAATCAATACTAATCAATACTAAGGCCTTACTACCCCCCAGCCTGTAGCTGGTATTCCCATTTCCTGTTAACCTCATGGGTTTTTGTTTATTGGACTCGGAAGCTGAGTAAGCCCAATCCCATTGCAATTGGCTGGTAGATTTCTCCAATTTATTTTAATCTGTGTTTCCCCTTCCCTTTATGGCTCGAGGTTTGTCAGAAACATCTCCTGCAGAATCTCCTCCGTCTGGGCTTGGCGGATTGTGCCCCGTGGTGGTTCTCACGTGTTTTTGGGTTCCCTGCACCCCCTGGAAGGCGGGCAGTTAGATCTACAGGCTTGCCCGGCTCTCGGTTTGGTCCAGTTTGTTGAGAATGCCTCGCAAGTGGGGCTGCGTGTGTCCACCAGGTAGCTCGTGAGGTCTGGTGACATCGGCGGCCATTGGTGATGGACCACTTCATTCATTCCGTAGGTGACATCCTAAAGCTGTCTGTCCTTTGTTGGTGGCTCGGTGGCTTCTACGCAGGGAACCTTCCCCTCACTATTTGGTGGCTCCAAAGCCTACTTTTGAGTTGGAAGGGCAGGCTAGACACTCGATTCTTCCTCCTTTTCAGTTTTCAAAAGGAGTCGGATTCCTAACATCCTTTTGAGGTGACCGATGACTTTTTTCTTTTTTTAACATATAATCATGAATTTATGGATTCAGATGCATTTCACGAGTTTCATCATGTTTGCGGTTTTAACCACACACTGCAGATCACAAGGGTTCACAGATTGCCACAGAAGGCAAAGTGATTAGAAACTCAGCCAAGCGCCCCAGGGTTGGCACAGGGACGCAAGGCTGGGAGGACGCAGGCCTCTCCCTGGGTGACTCTTCTCCCCACCTGCACCGCGGTGGCCACCCCGACTCTGGTCCCGGGGGGACTTCCTGTTCCTCCAGGGCCCCCGCCACCTAGCTTCTGACTGACCCAGATGATGCTTTCAGGTCATGTCACATAGATCTGGGAAGAAGTCCCTTTTGGATCAAACACCTACGCCCGCTCAGTCAAGGCAGTGGAGACATGGGGTTTAAGTGGAGCAGGTTACGGGAAGGATCTGTGGCTGGCGTAGACGCTGACAGACAGGACGGTCCTCCGTGCCTTGTTTTCAAAAATAGATCAAGGTGAAATTCACCTAACTTAAAGTTAACCATTTTGTCTAAAACAATTTTTTAAAAAATATTAATTTATTTTAAGGAGGCTCCACACCCAATGTGGGACTTGAACTCACGACCCTGAGATCAAGAGCCGCGTGCTCTAGTGACTGAGCCGGCAGGATGCCCCATCCCAGAGGGGAAGGGTGGGTTCCCATGAACCATTTTCAGGTGAGCCACTCAGTGGCATTTTGTACATTCCCAACGACTTGCAGCCCCCCCCCCCGCCCAGTTCCAAAACATCTGTATCCCTCCAAAATCAGAAGCCATGTCCACTAAGGGGATCCCTAGGAGTGGAAATGTTGGCTCCTGCGTCAGCTTTTCGAAGAACCCCCCCCCCCCAGACTGGTTTCCATGCAGCCACGCCATCTTGCCTCCTCGCCAGCAAGGGCGAGGGTCCCAGGCTCTCCACGTGCTCTCCAACCCTTGTTACTTCCCCGTGTTCTGGGGAGAGCCATCCTAGTGGGCGTGAAGTGGGGTCTTAGTGTGTTTTTCCTTTGTGCTTCCCTGCTGACTCAGCCCGCTGAGCTTCCTGGCCATGCCATGCGTCGGTTCTCAATGGTTGCCCGTCATGTGATGCTTGGGCTGCGTCCTCAGTATCCAGCCGGCTCCCCGCTAGCGGACACTGAGTTTGCTCCCTTCCTTTTTATTTTCCTGTTACAGGTGATCATGAGGGAAAGCCCTTCTTTTTTTTTGAATTTTATTTATTAGGGAGAGAGAGAGAGAGAGCACAGGTAGGGGGAGCAGCAGCAGGCAGAGGGAGAGGGAGAAAGAAGCAGACTCCCCGCTGAGCAGGGAGCCCGACTTGGGACTCGATCCCAGGACGCCGGGATCATGACCTGAGCCAAAGGTAGATGCTTAACCGACCGAGCCACCCAGGTGCCTGCACCTGATTTATGTCCGAAGGATAAATACCGAGCACCGAGTGGGTGGTTGATCAGAGGGTGTGCACGTTCAATTTTAGGACTTCTGACAGAATGCCATTCTGCCCCCTCGCCGACTCTCCCCCCAGCCCTGTGGGGGTGCATCCCTGGCAGCAAGCTCTGTGCCTGTCTCACCCCCTCGTGTCTTCCAGATGCCTGGGAACCACTCACCTCCTCCCGAGCCATGAGGCGCCCTCCGCCCCAACACCGCCCTCCTGTGTCCACCCAGCCTTCCTCCGCATCCACAGCCAGCCGGGCTGCCCTGGAACCTGTGAGGCCCGGCTCTCCTCCCCCCTGCCCTGCACCCACCGCCGCCTGAAGCGACCGGCTCCAATCGCCAGCCACCTCTGCTTGTCCAGAAACCAACACGAAACGGAAAAGGCTTGAGCCTTCTGCAAAACCAAGGACTCGGCTGCTTCGCAGGCAGCCTCTGGGTCCCTCCCGCTCTCCTGTGCGTGTGCTTTTGTTTTTTATTTGAAACAGAACTTGAAAAAGAAAAACAAAAAAACAAAAAAACAAAACTACCTTCTGTCCTAGAAGGTGCAGACTGACAGATGGGGAGAAGGCTACCGTTGACCTCAGAGAACACTGCCTCCTGCCTCGGCCGTCCTTCGGCTGCCGGAGAGGCCACGGGAAGTCAGGGCCACGGCCACGGTGCGCTCGGGGTGGTGGCGGGGCGGGGGGTGGGGAGGTGAGGGGGGCCCGCCTGATTAACGTTATTTGTCATCCCATCCTCGAGCAGCGGGACCCCCCGCGTGGCTAGGATGATTCATGATGATGAGGATGATGATTTTTTTTGTGATAACAGTATTGTGCTTTTTGTGGGGAAAGTGAGTTTTTTTATACATATAGAATTGATATCTTTTATTTATTGGTTGTTACCTGTTGCTGCTGCCTCGTGTGTCCAAAGCTCCCAGGGATGCGGGGCCTACCGTTTACATGTGCGCGCCCTCGCCCCCCTGCCCACCTGCGCTTGGGAGGATGGTGGCCGGCAGCGGCCAAGAAGCCAAAAAACTTTTTTCCTCTCTCTCTCTCTATCTCTCTCTCTCTCTCTTTCTTTTTTTTTTCCAGATACTGTGCTCGATGTGTGGAGAGGGGGAAGGGTGGTTTCTTAAATGGCTAATGCACTGTTTCCCCCCCACCCCCAGCCCGAATGCCTCTTCTTGAACCCCTTTTCTCTGCTTCCTGTCCAAGCTCCCTATCCCGTGTCCTCTTCTGGGTCCACAGCATCTTTTCTGAGGACGAAGAGGGGACATCTTTCCGTTTCGCAACTCTTGCTTTGGTGTTTGCCGCAGCACGGGGCCTGGGAGCCGGCAAGGGAGGACTGGGTACATTAGGAAAGGGGGGAGGGCACTCTTTGCAAGCAAGTGACCAGAAGAAAGGGCTCCTTCTTCTCCCTCCGTAGCGGATTTTGAAAACCTTCACTCAGTTCTCTCCCACTTGCTTTTCTGCCTGCGTGTCTGCCTTGTCCAGTAGACCGCAGAGCAGCCTCCTTCCCTTCCCTCTCTTAGCTCAGATGCTGGGAGGGAGGGCAGGAGAGAAGGGCCGCAGGCAGTCCCCTTTGGTAGTGACTGCTCCTAGGGGCTATGGGCCCCATGCGCTCATAGGAAGCTTCTAACCCCACCAGCCACCGAGACAGGATGGCCCCGGAACTACCACCAGGAAAGTCAGATGACCTCAGGCCAGAGGCTGGGAGCCTGCGGCTGGCCCTGCTGTGTGGCTGTGGGCAGCCTCCAGGCCTCTCTGGGCCCCAGCTACCCCAGCTGCAAAGCCAGGAGGCTTGGGCTGCTCCATCTGGAAGGCCCTCGTCCATGCTGACACTTTATAACTATAAGCCTGGGTTTTTTACAGTTTATGATTCTGCGGCCTGTGGCTAAGTTCCCCAGATCCCAACAGACCTGGGAACGGTCTGAGTCACTATTTTGTCTCTTGGCACAAGTCTCTGGGGGACATGGCAGTCGCTGGTTGTGGTGTGTGGGGTCAGATGACTTACCTGGTTCTCTCTGTACTTCTTCCTGGTCCCTCCTGGACCCTTGGTCCAGAACTTTTTGGTCCAGAACCTCATCGAAGGAAGTCTTCTGGGATGGGAAGCAGCCTCCCAGACTATAGAGAGCCAGGGCTGACTCTAGAATTCCTGCTTCTTTGCAAAGTCAGCAGCCTGTCCTCTCCCTGCTTACCCCAGCCCCCGGAGAGGAAAAGCTGGCCCTCGGTTCTCACTTTGAATCGTCCTTGGTCTCTACTTTGCACTTCCCCAGGAGGCCAGAGCGTCTGCTAATTAACCCAGAGCACGGCTCTGCCAGCGCGGGGCTTGCATGTCCGTTCCCGCGGGCCGGACCGCTCAGCCGGTCCCAGACTCCCTTCTTGCTCAGCGGAGCCCGTAGCTGTCCTCCATCTCCACCGGAAGCCCCCCCAGATTCCGCAGGTACCGGGAGCCCTTTGATTTGCACAGGCGACTTTGCAGGTGGGGGTCCCTCGAGGCCCCTGTGGTCACCTTCCTGCTCAGGCCACTGGCTCAGGAGCCCCGGGACTCCCCACCCAATCCTGGCTCTGACCTAGGACCCTCGGCAGGAGATCGACTTGTTGGTTTGGGGCTGGAGTTGGGGAGAGAGGGGCCCTTTCCCGTGTCACATTACTTCTCTGGCTTCTGCCTGAGCCTCGATTTGCATCTCTGACCCAGTGGGGAGGAGTTGTCCAGGAGTCGTAAGGAACTTGTAGCTCAGAATCACCCAGGGTTACCCATGTGGAGCCCCCCAGCCCTCCCTGCCTCGCCCCCAAACTCAGGCATCAATTCCCAGGCATCCATAGAGCATCTGCCTGTGAGGCCTTCCTCCCACCTTCTTGCCCTCTGACCTTTTGGTTTGGAGCCATGGGTGTGGCTTTTGTCCTTCGCAGGCCTTCTGTGGACCCATGGCTCAGGTGCACCTTGGGTCCATGCCCCGGGACAGCCCAGAGCTGCCGGAAGGGCCAGCCTTCTTCCTGGCGGGGTGCTGGACACTGGCCGTTTGTGCCCAAGGTTGCCGGGCAGGGACACTTCTGTCCCCTCCTCTCATCAGGCCTCTAGATCTGGAATCCTGAGCAGCTGCGGACCTCTGTCCTCAGCAGCAATTTCCACCGGAGGCCCAGGCCGGTCACAGGCTGCTCTCTGGGGGTTCCAGACCCACCGGTGGCCAGGCTCTCCATCCCTCTGCTGACCCTCGCTACTCGTTCCCTGGCCCAGGAGCAGTGGCCCTGGCCTCTTCCTCACAGCGTCAGCTCCCCACTCCGTGTTGATGGCACTGGGGAGAATGCCAGAGTTCCCGATATTTAACCAGACAACGTTTTGAGTAACCTTGAGGCAAATGTGTGTGTCCTTCCTCCTTTCCCCTGTAATGCTTTTCCGTTGGACAGCCAACTTCCTAGACGACAGGCACGCCTGCGCTTTCGGGAACCTGGCTTTTCTCTAAGGGGAGGAAGGTTGGAGGTGCCCCGCCCCACCCTTGGAGAGATGCAGCCTCTCCCTGGAGAAAAACCCCAAGGTGAACCCGGCGCAAAGCTACCCGATTCCCAGCGCAGCTTCACCTCCGCGTCTGGGGAATCCAAGGAGACGCGGGCGCGCCCCCTGGTGGCGGGGAGCTGCAAAGGCATGTGGGCCCCCACCGGCCAGACAGGAGGGGGGCAGCAGGAGGGGAGGAGCTGCGGAGGGGGTTCCGATCTCACCCGGGCTCTGGGCTCCAGCCCCGCATTATTGGCAGCGTGTCTCCCAGATGCCCTTCTTCTAGGTCTCCCTCCAGGGAATAGCAAGTTAATTAGCGTAAGGGCACCGTGATGGGAAGCCTTGCCCTCTACCCATTTTTTTAATATCTGCGGAATAAACCCAATGGTTGATTTTTGAATGAATAAAAGGCTTTTGTTGAATAAACAGTTGGTCCCATCTTCTCTCTTGGCATCTAGGCTCAGGCTCTGTCTACTGCCCGGAATTGGGACAAACACAGAATATTCCCCATCTCCACCCCCTCCCCTGGCCCCTGCAGCCTGGACACTTACGTTTTCCCTAGGTCTTTGCAGGGGTCCGGGGCTCCACGGAGGGCCACGCGCTCCCAGTCTGACTCCGTGACCGGCTTTCTCTGAGACTCGGGGCAAGTTGCTCTTGCTCAGCTCCTGGGTCCCTCAGGTGGGGGCAAGGGGTCTGCTCAGCACCCTGTCGGGCCCAAGCAAGGAGCAGAGAGTGGGCGCGAGCATGGGGGTCAGAGCACCCTGCAGAGGTGGACGGCCAGTGGGGCAGTCTGTGTTGTCCCAGCGGCCCCGACCCGGTGCCTGCAACTTTGTAAAGATATTTGGGCAATTCTTAACCAAAAAAAAAAAAAAAAAAAAAGTGCAATGTTTCCTGGCTATGGTTGTTTTCTTTCTGTTTGCCTTTCCAACCCCCTCTGAGCCTCTTTTTGGGGTGCTGTCTTGTCTGAATGCGCTGGTTTGTGTCTCTGGGTGAGAAGCATCGCCCTGCGGTACAGGTGGGGGTGGGGTGAGGCCCCGGGGTGGACAAGGGCCACCCAGCGCGCCCAGGCCTCCTCTCCTGATGTATGTCTTCCATGTCACGCCAATTAAACACGCTTCCTGACTTGTCCTCGCCTCCCTTGTGTGGACCTGTTGCTTTGTCTATTTCTGTTCTTTTTCGTTTCATTTTTAGGCTTCCTCCTCTTCCTGTGACACCCTTTCTCCTGCTTTGGGTGTTGTCTGCCCAGTGTCCCCAAGACAGAGACTGTGTAAGACGTAAGACGAGAGCCTTGGGCGTCATGACAAAACCAGAATATTTCGGGGCGTGCGGCCGGGAGCCGAGAGCTCACCAGGGTGAGCCCCGCACCCCACTGTCTCGCTCCCAGCCAGCGTGTCCATTCCCGCCTCTGTCATCTCCTGGGGCTCTTTAAGGGGTTTCTCTAAAGGTTTTCAACGGTGCGAAAATAAGACTAGGGGGCTGGATGAGTTCTTGTCAAAAGGGGGGCTGCATCGGGACCATCCGGGCTGGGCCTTGGGATCTGCTCTTCTGACAAGTTCTCGGGCCATGCTGATGCTCCCGGTCTGGGGAGCACATTTGGAGAACCCGTGGTGAGCTTTTCCCACGGCAGGCCATCCAGTTGGGTCCTAGAGAGGATTCCTGCCTCCATTTCCCCAGGGCCTCAGGCTAGTCATTCACCTGGGGGAGCTCTCAGAAGGGCGCCCCATGAGGTGGCCGTTGGTGGGGCTCCCCTCCGCCGTGGTCCCCTCAGCCTGGAACCTGGGTTCTTGGCGGGGGGTGGGGGGGGCTCCTCTTCCCCTCCAGTCAAGTAAGCAAGTGTTTCCTCAGCACACCTGGGCCCTCGGCGTGCTGGGTGTTTGGGGGCAGAAGGCATGAGAAGAAGGGATGGGTCTTGCTCTCCGGAGCCTGTGACGAAATAGTAGTTTGGGGAACAATTAAAGGTGATGTTGAAACCAGAGCATAACTACTCGTTAGAAATACAGACTGTTGTTCTCAGCTGAAGGCTCTCGAAAAAAATGCGTCCGTGGATGAGGCCCAACCGGCAATCTTAGAATGAGCCGCTACCTTCAAAAACAGGTCAGGTTTCGGAGTGGGTTTTGTGAAAGGAATCGTCAGACCCACAGCGCCCGCCGCACAGAGCTGGGGGGCCCAAACTGACTTCCGCTTCGGGGCTAAAGCAGCCGCCGAGAAGGGGCACCCAAAGAGGGCACCCTCTGCGGCCACGATGGGCACCGCGCAGAGTGCCCTGGCCTAGCAGGGTCTGGAGTAAAGGCTAGAACTCTAGACACGTGGCGGCAAGTCAAAGCCCATGTGGGAAGGCAGCGTGGGGTGGCGGTTAGGGTACAGTTTCCAGAATCAGACCTGGTTCTCAGCCATGCTCTACCACTTGATTTGAGGCCTGCGTTCTAACTGATGGGGTTTTCTGGCAAAAATGCGGACCCCCAATCAGAAGCAGAGGATGGCTCTACAGACACCCCACCCCCATAAACACTGCCCCCCCCCCAACAACCTTGCCTCCAGACAGAACGTTATAACAAAAGCAGGTCTTGGTCCACTTAAATGCCCAAATATTTACTCGCAAGCAGGTACAAAGGAGCCATACACCTGTACCCATCTGTCCAAGGAGTGGGGCGACCAGGACCCCAGGGCCCTGCCCCAGGGCACAGTTTTGGGGGGCGGTTTAAGGCTGCTGAGCTCACTCCTGGGAATCTTTGTAGCCAACCCCTTATCTGACGACCTCACACTTCTAAGAAAAGGGATTTCTAACAGCCCTTTGCTAAGGAACAGACCAGGTCATGTCAATTTTAATAACAGCACGTGTTTAAAATGCTAATGTGATACCTTCCGGAGAGCAGATTCCTAACCAGGGTATTTCAAATACTAAGGGACGGTCCCTGGGGCGGAGACTGGAGGTAATTTACATGCACACCCTCAGGTTCCGCCAAAACACTGAAAGTAAGAAAGACAGGATCTGGCTCCAAGGGCTGAGACGGGGGTAGCCTGGGGCAATGTTTCCAGCACCTGGTGAGCTCACAGTGGGTGTTAGCTGTTGCTGAACTGGGCTCCTGACTCTTCTAGGCAGCCTGGGGAGGCATCTGCAGGAACAAGGTTCAGAGCGTCTGCTGCCCGTGCTCTGGGGTCAGGCTGAGCTCTGCCCTGAGCTGCCCCTGGCCCAGCCTGCCCTGGACAGCTTCCTATGGGTTGAGGCTCAGGAGACGCAGGCACCTGACCTGTCTCCTCCACCTGGGCCACACTCCTTCCTGCCATCTTTTGGGGTGGGCCT
The DNA here is from genome assembly GCA_028646535.1 of Procyon lotor. Taxonomy (NCBI): domain Eukaryota; kingdom Metazoa; phylum Chordata; class Mammalia; order Carnivora; family Procyonidae; genus Procyon; species Procyon lotor. Next base: position 73,015,181 of record CM053615.1, read on the forward strand.
ATTACAGGGTGCCTCCCTGCAACAGAGCGTGATTCACATTTAGGGACAGAAATTTTATACCCCTCAGGTTCCCTGGTCAGGGCAGTGGGCATGGAGAAGGCTTTAAGGCCCCCTGAGTGCAGGAAAAGCGAGCCCACATAGGTATGATAGAGCCTTCTACTGGTTCTCATATCTCTTGACCCCTTTTAGCAGCACATGGGGTTGCATGGAACAAAGGACTACATTTCCCAGCCTCCCTTGTAACTGAGTTTGACCACATGACTCAGTTCTGACCAATGGGGTGAGAGCAATGAGCACAACTCCTCTTTCAAAGCCCTTTCCCTCTGGTTGGACCGAGGACTCAGAAACAAACCTTCCTGAAACCAGGGTCCCTGACCCAGATGGAGCTGCCACACCAGTCCTGGGCCATTAACACAGGGACTGTTAGGAAAAAGAGAAACTCACTTCTATCTTGATTAAGCCATGTTGGGTCTCTGTGTCAACAGCCATGTATATATTCTACCTAATATACTGTGTAATCCGCTGGACTGTTTCATTTTATCATTATTTTTTAAAGCAATCTCTACACCCAATGTGGGGCTTGAACTTGCAACTCCAAGATCAAGTCACATGTTCTACCAACTGAGCCAGCCAGGTGCCCCTGGGTCATTTTAAATGATCGGACCTTACCTACAAATGTTTGCATCTAAACTCTCAGTTTATGCCCGAGTGATTTAATAAAAACTGCACAGGGCAGTGTGTCCCCCACATTGCCTCTTCTCACTCACCCCTTCCCTTTTCCTCTTCCTTCCCATTGCACCCTCCTCAGGCTCGGGGACTGAGGGTTCCAGGGGGGAGGGCACCTAGGGCAGGGCTTTCTTTTACTGAAGGACTAGGGATGGGGGGGCAGAGTTCAGGGGAGTCCTGGGGAGGCCCTACAAGACTAGGCTAGCTGAGTCTTTGCTGGGATACCACAGTGAGGGCGCTGAGCAGGCTGGCCTCACGTTGGGGGGCCTGGGAAGGGGCGGAATGATAGGACTAGAACTCCTCACAGTCTCTTCAAATTTCCATCTCAGAAATTGTGCCCTTTTCTCCAGAGGCTCAAAATAAAGTCATTGCATAAGCAGATCTTAGAATTAACAAATGTGGTGAAGCATAAACCAACATTGTTCAGAGAGGAGGAGGAACGGGTAGGAGCTGTCATCTGGCCGAGGGTGGGTTCTATTTTTTTTTTTTTTTTTTTTTTAGATTTTATT
>CM053615.1:73016515-73029118 GCA_028646535.1 Procyon lotor
AGAGCTGGGACCTGGGGGAGAAGGTACAATGCGTCAGCCCTGGGGAAGGGTGGGGAGCTCCCGGTCACTGGGAGGGAATCATCATCGTCATCAGGGAAAATCTCCAGCCCACTCTGAGATTCAGAGTCACCAAATTTCATGCATCAAATCAACTAGCCCAGTGCTGGGTTTTCTAAGCAATTTCTAGGCAACAACCTAAAGCTAACCGGAGTCCTTCACCAGCTTCTACAAGGATGAATGAGTCTGATACATGAACTGTAGGGGAGGAAAAATTTTCCCTCTTACTCTTCCAGATTCTGTGGCTGGTCCAAGAATTAAATTGACATAAGACAGATGTATGTGAAAAGCCAAATTTAATTGCAAACATACACATGGGAGTTACAAAAAGATATTACTCAAAAAGGGGCCAGGTGATTTACTTATGTGCCATCCTGAGCTCAGGAAAGGGGTAGAGGCTTGGAGCTTCTAGGTGGGGAGGAAGCAATTTACAGAAAGATGACAGGAAGAGATATATGGGAAACAAAGTCTGCCTTGTTTTGCAGATAGTCTCTCAGATGAAAGAAAAATGATCTCTGGTAATAGCTGTCTTCCTGGTACAGGTACCCTTTCTAATGGAAATTTCCTTTAGAAATGTAGATTTCCCTTTTACTCTGTTTCTAGAACTTCTCCTGCATCTGCTGTTTCTCAAAAATAATCGGCTCAAAATAATCCTGATGCTGAAGAGGCATATTTTGGGGGTGGCATATTCTGCTACCCTTCAGTATTCTGGGTGGTCACAATGTCAGGCTTGGGCCACAGCCTCTGATGAGCGTGCTGGTGGGTCGAGAAGGAGCACACACTCAGAAGGTCGTGAACATCGGCCATAGAGGCTCAATACCCACTAAGTGACCCAGTATGGCCCATCTGCAGTCACCAGGGGCCCCCCTGAATGAGCCCCTTGAGGAATGGCCTTGAAGAATGGCAGGAACTCAATGACTGAGGAGGAGGGAAGGGCATCCCGGGCAGGGAACAGCAGGTGCAAAGGTGCAGAGGTTGGAGTATAAGAAAGAGACAAGCTGGGGGAGGGGGCAGGGAGGCAAACAGAGCTAATGGCAGCTATATGCCTATATGCCCGTGGAACGTCAGATTTTTCTAGGATATGAATCCACACAGGAAGACAAGATACAGGCCGCCTCCAGGGAGTTGGCGCCAACACAGGCCAGGGCTTTCTGAACCTATAACCCTGCAGCCCTCTCTCTGTGCTTCTTGGGAACCCAAGCAGAAAGTCTCTTCTCTGTAACTCACCTATTTTAACTGTGAACAAAGTGGTCATAACAATATTGAGCCTGGTAACGACGGTAATTAACACGGCACTTACTGCGCGCTGGGTTCACGCGCACTATCTCGTTTACGCCTAATGGCAGCGCCCCCTGGAGGCCAGTGTTAGTATTATCATCCCACGTTTCACAGGCGGGGGTGCCGAGGCCCAGAGAGGAAGTACTTATCCAGTCTTACAGTCGGGAAGGGGCTTCCAGGCTCCGACCAAACCGTCCTCGGTCAGAAGAAGGGGGCTGGGGGAGACAGCTTCTGCTAAGTCCAGATCTGGGCAGTGCCTGTTCAACATTGAGCTCTCCCAAGTGTCTGGTGCTCAGGGAGGTAAGGTCTGCGAAGGAGGGGGCCTGGCCAACTGGGGCCCATCAGAGGGAAGCCCAGCGTCTGGAGGGAGAAGAGGTTCAGAGATGTGTTGGGGGAGGCAAGGGGACAGGGGCAGGGGCTGGGGACAGGGAAGAGGGTCCTGCTTACAATCTACTTGGGGCTGGGAGCATGGGACCCTGAGGGTACCCCAGCCCTAGAGGCCCATTTGCCTGGGCGGCCAATAAGGCACGAAGTGTGGGAGGTGGGGGCGGGAGGGGGTACGCCCAAGAGAGGGGCTCTCAAGGGTACAGGGATGGAGGCAGCAAGCCTGAACAGGGCCCTGGGACCCTGGGAACCCAGGATGGGCCCTGGGCAGGCCTGGAGCTATAAAATGGGGTTGATCAGGGACTCCTCCTTGCCGAGCGTAATCAGGAGCATCACCTGACAGAATAGGAGCACTTGGCTGGGGCCAGGCTCTCCAGGCGCACCCCCACACAGCTGCCGCGGCTATTGTGACGATGACTTCGCTCAGACTGGCTCTCGGCCCTCCTCACCCCTGTCTCCGCCACCACCGCACCTGTGTGTTGTCTTCTCACATCCACTGGGGAAGCTCCTGTCCTTACGTCCATTTTCAGGTGAGGAAACCTAGTCTCAGAGAGGTTCAGTGACTTGCCTGGGGTCACACAGCTGAGAAATGGGAGAATCGGGATCTGAGGCCAGGCCCCTTGGACCCAAAGCCATAAACCACCACTATGACCCATCATCTTTGGCCTGGGGTTCTCCTTCTTGGGTCGCCTAGAACGGGCCCTTCCCAGATTCTGGAATTTTCCACCAAGCCATGGTTCAATCCTCATGAGGAAACGTCATTTTCCTGATGCAAAAACAAGTCAGACCTGTGGCTCTCCGGAACCGCTGTCCCCCAGTGGCTGACTTCTGGCCTCTGTGTGTGCTTTTTTTTTTTTAAGATTCTATTCATTTATTTGACAGAGAGAGATCACAAGTTCCCTTCTTTCCCAGAGTTTCTCTCCTCACCTACAAAACATAGTCATGTTCTCGCCCAGGCTTCCGGTCCTGGCTGTGGCCCTGCCGGCTGCGAGATCTGGGGTCATACTGAATATAAACCTCTCTCAGCCTCCCTTTCCTTGTGTGTAAAGTGGGGACAATGGAAGTACATGTCTTTTCTTTCTTTCTTTCTTTCTTTCTTTCTTTCTTTCTTTCTTTCTTTCTTTCTTTCTTTCTTTCTTTCATCAAGAATCAATGACATGTCATGTCTGGAGGCCTTTCACTAAGCAAAGAAGTTAATGTTAATATCCAATGCTCCCCATCCTGAAGTTGCTGCCCCTTCTATTTGGCCCCGTTTGGGTCCAGCGATAAGGCCCTCAGCTTTTATTTCTCCCCACTTCGGCCACTAGATAGACTGCACTCAAGATCCTGATCCGAGTCTCAAATTCTAGAGGAAAACGCGGAATGCAAGCCATTCTGTAGCCGAGGGAGACTCCCTCCGTGCTAGCACAGTTCCTGCCCTGCCAGCCCTTGCCCACGATGCTGTCTCTGGAACACACAAGCCCCTGAGACCCTTGAGGGACAAAAAGGACGCTGTGCCAACAGCAGGGAGAAAACCCCTGCCTCCTGCTCACTTGTGGGGGCATTTAGACTTCACCATGACCTTGCTGTTGCCTTCCCTGTGCCCTCCTTTCCTGGAGCCACAAGGGCTCACGTCTACCATGAGCATGGAAGTCTGCCTCAAATGCGGCCCGCTGTTGGCAGGTGTCTGTGACCAGAATCCATACCTGGAAATTCCCCAGGTCAATACCCAGCACAAAATGGACTGAACTCTGCTCAGCGCCAGCAGAAAATTGAGAACGTACAGAGACACAGGGGGCGGAGAAGGATGAGAACATGATCTTTTCCCATAAAGTGAAATGTGATTTGTAATGTGTCCCTAGTTCCTTACCAGCAGAAGCACTCGTCCAGGGAGCCCCAGCCCGGGGCTGGTTCAGCTACTTCCGGAGTCCCCGCCCCCACCTGCCATCCTGGGACCGCACTTCCCCATGACCGTAACCGCTGGCTGGCCTCAGGTCAAGCAGACGGGGTTCAGATCCAGCAGAGGCACCAGCTGGAGGCTCTGATCAGCTTCTGTTCCCTCATCTGTGCGTGTGTGTTTACGATGGAAAAGATCATATATTTCGCGCTTCCCTGCCATAAGAGTTCTACAAAAAACGAAAGACCCCAATGAAATCACATCAATGGAACAGGCTTCAAATATTTAACAGAGCGGGCCAAGAGCACACAGAAGCAAGGACCCCTTTCTCCCTGCAGTTTGAGGGTTACTTTCTGGTTCTTCCAAGACATTTTCATCACCCCAGAAAGGAGCCCTGTTCCCAATTAAGCAGTCACTCCATTCCCCGCCGTCCCCAGCCTTTGGCAGCTGCAAATCTGCTTTCTGTCTCTGTGGAGTTGCCTCTTCTGGGTATGTCGTATAAATGGAATCAGACGACATCTGTCCCTTTGTGTCTGGCTTCCTCCATTGAACAGGACATTTTGGAGTTTCACCCACGCTGTGGCACGTACCAGGGCTCCTTTCCTTGTGATGGTTTTTATGGGCTCCCTAGTCTTGAAGAAAGGTGACCAAGCCCGTACAGAGCTGCGGAAGGGAAAGGGGTCCCTCCCTCCAAGTTTGCCTAATGACAGGCTCTCCAAATAGCTTGCAGGGGACGTCGAGTTTCACACTGTGCCACCAAGCTGAGCAATAATGTTGATGAATGAATGGTCACACACACAATCCTCAGATATTTTTTTAAAGATTTTACTTATTTATTTGAGAGAGAGAGAGAGAGAGAGCTCAAGCAGGAGGGGGCAGAGGGAGAGGGAGATGCAGACTCCCTGCTGAGCACAGAGCTAGACTCAGGGCTCGATCCCAGGACCTTGAGATCATGACCCGAGCCAAAGGCAGACGCTTAACCAACTAAGCCCCCCAGGTGCCCCCACATTTTTTTTTTACTTTATTATTAAAAATATTTTTATTATGATTATTTTTAAAGATTTTATTTTTAAGTTATCTCTACCTCACATGGGGGTTGAACTCACGACCCTAAGGTCAAGAGTCACAAGCTCCACTGACTGAGCCAGCCGGGTTCCCCTAGGCTAACTTCTGATATTGGGGACGGTGTAGGAGAATGAAGACCTCCACTCACTGCAGATCGAAGGATATGCTAGTCCAGATTTTTTGAAGGCACAAAAATATATATTTTGGGGGCACCTGGGTGGCTCAGTCGGTTGGGCGACCAGCTCTTGGTTTCTGCTCTGGTCGTGATCTCAGGGTCATGAGATCGAGCCCTGAGTCGGGCTCTGCATTCAGTGTGGAGTCTGCTTGAGATGCTTTCTCTCCCTCTGCCCCTTGCACTCTCTTTCTAAAAAAAAAAAAAATCTTAAAAATATATTTTTTTAATTCTTCAACTCAGAGTTCTGCTTCCAGAAAACTTTCCATCTAAAAGAATTACGGACATGGGCAAAATTTCAGCTACGAGGTGCTCGCTGAGTATTAATAAAAATAACATTTGTTTGTATACAGGAAAGTAATTCCAAATGTGGAAATAAGGCAAAAAGTCATCCTTTTTAAAGTCAGGCTGCGGTATTTTCTAAGATGGATTGATTCTCTCAGGAGTTGTAACTTCCTTTGACTTTCTAATCACAGTGCATTAGGGATCTGCTATTTTACATCTCTGGGAAGTTTCAGGCTAATTTGTAGGAAATTTGTAAAGTGCCAAGATTTTCTTTTCTGCCAGGGAGAAAGTTACCCTCCAATAATCCCAGTGTTGTATCTAATTCAGCAATCTGTCAGCATTTCTTCGTCCAGCAACTGTGTACAATCCCAACCTTTTTACAATCTCCGAACCAGCTTTGTCCTGCTGCTGATCCCCTCGCTTATGAATTTGGCTACATAACGCTATTTATTTGTATGAGAATCCTGTTTTTATCCTTTTGAAAATTTTGCTATCAATATGTAATATTGAAGATAGGACACAATGTAAGCATCTGATTATAGGGTATTATCTCCATAGATTATGGGATCCCTGTGGTACAAAGGATTACAAAGCAGCCACTAAAAATCAGGTTGAAGAAGACTCTTTTTTTTTTTTTTAAGATTTTATTTATTTGACAGAGAGAAACACAGCGAGAGAGGGAACACAAGCAGAGGGAATGGTAGCGGGAGAAGCAGGCTTCCTGCCGAGCAAGGAGCCCGATGTGGGGCTCGATCCCAGGACTCTGGGATCATGATCTGAGCCAAAGGCAGCCGCTTAATGACTGAGCCACCCAGACACCCCTTGAAGAAGACTCTTAAAGGGGATATTGTAACTTCACCCCCACAAAATTCGTCTGTTGAAATACTAACCTCCAAGGTTAGGAGGTGGGGGCCTTTGGGAGGTGATTAGGTCATAAGGGTGGAGCCCCCGTGAATGGGATTAGTGCTTTTATGAAGGAGACCCCAGAGGGCTCCCTGGCAGCCTGTGAGGACACAGTGTGGAGAAGGTCGTCTATGAACAATAAAGCAAGTCCTTTCCAGACACAGAATCTGCCGGCAGCATGACCTTGGACTTTCCAGCCTCCAGAACTGTGAGAAACACAGGTTTGTTGTTTATAGCTTTTTGTTGTGGGTGTTTTTTGTTTGTTTGTTTTGATTTGTTTTAATCATAGACAAAAGAGACCCAGGCAAAGACAGAGGTCTCTAGTTATATTTACCAAGATAGCAGTGGTTTTATCCCTGGGAAACCGGCTTAAGAAATATTTTAAATCTGTCCTCAGGTGTCTTCATTTTAAAAATCATTTTCTGCAATTAACAAGTTTTGTTTTTAGAAGGAAAAATATCTGAATTTAAAAACTCATGTAGGGGCGCCTGGCTGGCTCGGTCAGTAGAGCATGTGACTCTTGCTCAGGGTTGTGAGTTCGAGCCCCACATTGGGGGTAGAGATTGCTTAAAAAATAAAAATCTTGGGGCACCTGGGTGGCTCAGTTGGTTAAGCAACTGCCTTCAGCTCAGGTCATGATCTCAGGGTCCTGGGATCAAGCCCCATATCGGGCTCTCTGCTCAGCAGGGAGCCTGCTTCCCTCTCTCTCTGCCTGCCTCTCTGCCTACTTGTGATCTCTCTCTGTCAAATAAATAAATAAAATCTTTAAAAAAATAAAAAATAAAAAAAAATCTTAGGGGGCCTGGGTGGCTCAATCATTAAGCGTCTGCCTTCCCCTTGGGTGGCGGTCCCATGGTCCTAGGGAGCCTGCTTCTCCCTCTCCCTTTGCCTGCTGCTCCCCCTGCTTGTGCTATCTCTCTGTGGGTCAAATAAATGGATAAAATCTTAAGAAAATAAAAAATAAAAATCTTAAGAAAAAATAACTAAAACCTCATATATATTGCTTTCAGAACTATAGATTGACAGCTCTTTCTATGTTCTCTACGAATCTTCTTAGGCTTCTGTATTTTTTAATTTTAGTTTTTGAGTTAGAATATAGCAAAACTAACTCTATTTTTTGTTGTCAAGTTCTCTGAGTGTTAACCCCTGTTTAAATCTGTGTAACCCCCACCACCTTCAGGATCCAGAACATTTCTATCACTTCAAAGAAAGAGTTTTATGCTGTCTCTTGCATTCTGGCTCCCCTCACTCTGATTGGTTCGTGTCTATATCACTAGAGTTCTGTCTTTTTGAGAATGTTCTAAAAATGGAAACACGCTCTGTAGGGGGAGGTCATGGAGAGGACGAGATGGCCCAGCTGACGTGCAAGCTGGACCCCGGCAATCAGAGGTTCCTCACGGCCTTCCCCACATCCTGGGAGTGTAAGTCCTGCCCCTGTTCTCACAGCAGGAGCTGAGTTTTGGGGGATAGAGCTTTGAGAGAGTAAGGTGTCTTGGGGATCCCCTGGACGGTATATAAGTTGGAGCCCCAGAAAGCCTCTATAGAAACTTCTAACATGCATGGGGAGACCTACCCGTCTTGTGGCCCCCAAGACAAGCTTCCTAAGTAAGTTCCCTTGCTTCTTAAATCTGCCCGCTACCCATCTGGAGTGGCCCACCTCGGTCTTTGGCCTCTCCTTGCCTTCCGGGTGCAGGGGTCTGTTTCAGATGTCACCCTGAGCTCCCAAGGGGACCAATCAACACGCAGCATGGAACCCTTTAGGCTGGCTTCGTTCCCTCCGTCTGTGCGCCCTGTTGCCTGCGTTGATAATCCTTCCTGCCTTGTAGGGTGGTATGGAGGGACTCACCCCCCTGCGGAAGGACATTTGACTCACCTCCGGTTGTTGGCGATCAAGAACAGAGCTGCTGCGAACATGCATGCGTAAGTTTTTGAATGAACATACATCTTCATTTCTCGAGGGTAAATGCCTAGGAGTGGGGCGGTTGGGTCATACGGCAAGTGTTTGTTTCACTTTGCATTTCCACCTGCCACGAGCAAGTGAGTCCCAGTTTCTCCACATCCTCACCAGCACTGAGTGTTGTCCCTCTTTTTGTTTTTATTTATTTTTTACCTTTTTATCCTGCTGTTCTACTAGGTCCGAGTGCAGGTCACGCTGGCTTTAATGTGCATTTCCCTGATGGCTAATGATAACCGAACATATTGGGCGTTGGCCTTCCCTATGTCCTCCTGGGAGTGTTTTCTTGCTGTTGAGCTTTGAGAGTTCCTTGTACATCCTGAAGGCAAGTCCTACATGGGATGTGTGATTTGCCAATATTTCCTCCAAAACTACGGCTTGTCTTTCCTTTCTCTTAACAGTGTCTTTCCCAGAGCAAACGTTTCCAATTGCAGTCAAGTCCGGTCTGTTTGTTGTTGTGTGGGTTTTGTTATTGGTGACACCTCTGAGAACTTGATGGCCGTCTCCAAGTCATAAATGTCTTCTCCTTTTTTTTTCTTAAAAGTTTTGTAGTTTCATGCTTTGTATCTTTAGATCTATGACCCATTTTGAGTTGGTTTTTGTATAAGGTATGAAGTATAGGCCAGGGTTCTTTTTTGTAACTTGTATCAAGTTTTGTAACAAGTATCCCTTGTTAGTTTTTGCACATGGAGGTCCTCTTGTTCCCAAGATCGCTGTTTCAGAGTTTATCCTCTCTCCATTACGTTGCTTTCATGCCTTTGTCCAAATCAATTGGCCGTAATTATGAGTGTCTATTTCTGGACTGTCTCTTCTGTTGCCTTGATCTATGTTGCTCTTCTCTTGCTCTGGCTCGACTGGTTAACTATTGTTTAGAGTAAGTCTTAAAATTGAGGAGCCTGATTCCTCCCGATTTATTCTTTTTCACAATTGCGTTGTGTGTTCTAGTTTCTTTGCCTTTCAGTAGAAATTTTAGAATCAGTGAGTTTAGATCTTCAAGCCTGCTGAGATCTGTATTGAAATTGCATTAAACTGCAGATCGATTTGGAGAGAAGTGACAGTCCCATTATGTTGAGACTTCCAATCCATAAACACAGTACGTCTTGCCATTTCTTCAGATTTTTTTTTTTTTTTTTTTTTTGCTTCCTTTCATTAGCCTCTTATGGTGTTCAGCATATGAAGCCTCTAAATGTTTTGTTAGATCTATACCTAGGTATCTCATCTTGGGGGCCTATTATCAAACAGTATCTTTAAATTTTAAATTTTTTTTTTTAAGATTTTATTTATTTGAGAGAGAGCGAGAGAGGGAGAGAGAACACTGAGGGAGAGGGAGAAGCAGAGTGCCCACTGAGCAGAGAGCCCAATGTGGGGCTCAGTCCTAGGACCCTGAGATCATGACCCAAGCCAAAGGCAGACACGCTTAACCAACTGAGCCATCCAGGTGCCCCTAAATTCTTGATTTCTGATTGTTCATTTACTAGTAGATAGAAATAAGATGGATTTTTGTGTGTTGACCTTGATTCTGCCTCCTTGGTAAACAAATCCACAAACCAGTTCTGTGATTTTTTGGGAGGTAGATTTATTGGATTTTCCTATTCTGACAGTCAAGTCATCTGAAAAGAGAGACAGTTTTATTTCTTCCTTTCCAATCTATAATCAGCCTCCTCCTTTTTTCTTGCCTGGCTGCACTGACTAGGACTTCCTATACAATGTTGCAAAGGAGCAGTGTGAGTGGATATCTTCTCCTTGTTCTCAATCTTAGGGGGGAAGCCATTCAGTCTCTCACCAGTGGGTATGATGGTAGCTGCAGTTTTTTCTACATGTCATTCATCAGATTGGGCAAATTGGCTTCCATTCCTATTTACCGAGAGGTTTTTCATGAATGGATATCGAATTTTGTGGAATTCTTTCTCTGAACCAATTGATTTGATCATGTACTGTTTCTTCATATGGTAGATTACACTGACTGCTATCGAATACTGAATATTGCACATCTGGGAAAGCCCTCACTTGGTCTTGGTGTATTTTTTTATTTTCTGAATTTGGTTTGCTAAAATGTTTTTGAAGATTTTTGCATCTGTGTTCATGAGAAATACTGGTCTGTAGTTTCCTTTTATTGCATATCTTTACCTGGTTTTGGTATCAGGGTAATCCTGGTCTCATAAAATGAGCTACAAAATGTTCCCTTTTCTTTTATTGGGAAGAATTTCCCCCCCCCTTTAAATATTTGATATAATTATCAGTAAATTTCCTGGACAAGGGGGTCTTCCTTTTTAGAAGGTCCTCAAGCTACAGGTTGACTTTATTTTTTTATTTTTTATTTTTTTAAAGATTTATTTATTAATTTGAGAGAGAGAGAGAGAGAGTACACGTACACATGGGAGGAGGGGCAGAAGGAGAGAGGGGATCCTCAGGCAGATTCTGTGCTGAGCAGCTGGATATGGGGCTTCATCCCACAACCCTGAGATCACGACCTGAGCCTAAACCAAGAGAGGAAGGCTCAACTGACTGTGCCACCAGGCACCCCCATTTTCTCCATCAGTTACAGGATGCATCTGGTCATGTTTCACCTCCGTGGAGTTTTGATCCTTTGTAGTTTTTGAGCAACTTGTTAATTTCGCTGTCATTATTGGGTTTGTGAACACACAGCTGTTCTATTACCTTGTGATCCCTTTAATGTCTGTGTGGCTAATGGTGATATCCCTTCTTTCATTCTTCATATTGATAATTTGTTTTCCTCTTTTGTCTTTGTCACTTTGCTGGAAGTTCATGAATAGTATTGATCTTTTTGAAGAACCAGCTTTTAGCCTCATGGACTTTTTTTCCCTAATTTTTCTGATTTCAAGGTCTTTGATTTCAGCTGTATTCTCTGTTTCCTTCTTTATGCTTTGTATTTATTTTGAACTTCTTTCTCTAGTTTCTTAAAGTGGAAGCCTAGATTCTTGATTTGAGACCCTGCTGCTTCTCTAACACAAGCATTTAATGCTATAAACTTTCCCTGGCTTTACGTGCATCCCAAATATTTTGACATACTGTCATTTCATTTCCCTACTCGATTTCTAGTCTAATGCCATGATGGGCAGAGGACATACTTTGTGTACTCTAATTCTTTTAAATTGGTGAAGGTTTGTGATGACCCAGGCCATGGTGTATCTTGGTCATTGTCCCAGTTGCAATGGGAAAGAATGTATATTCTGGTACTGTTGGGTAAAATGTTCTCTATATATCAGAGACAGGTGGTTGATGGTGGTGTTCAACTCTTCTATCTCCTTGGGGGTTTTCTATTTACTAGCTCGATCAACTACAGAGAGAAGCCGCCACTGCGTGTAGAAGTTTGTCAAGTAGGGGACAAAAATGACACTTGGGGGGGGGCACCTGAGTGGCTCAGATGGTTGAGTGTCTGCTTTAGGTTCAGGTCATGATCCCAGGGTCCTGGGATGGAGCCCTGCATTGGGTTCCCTGCTCTGCGGGAAGCCTGCTCCTCTCTCTCCCACTCCCCCTGCTTGTGTTCCTGCTCTCACTCTCTCTCTCTCTGTCAAATAAATAAATAAAATCTTTTTTTTTAAATGACACTTGGGAAGAACAAGATGGCTTGGGGCAGTGGCTTTTCTCTCATGCCAGCCCCAGAAGGCCCAGACTTGCGGTCCCTGTGCCAGCAGGGGAGACTTGGCAAGAACGCTTCAAGTTGAAGTTCAGGGAACTCCTTAATTATGGCAGTACCGTACTCCAAGCCCGGCGCTTCCTCCAAGAGCAGTTCATCAACTCCCTCAGCGAGCACAGTTTCCTGGTTACATCAAAAAATATATTTTCCCCTTTTTCAAGTTCACAGAGTTTGGAGGAACCACTTGGGGTGGGGCCTTAATTGGAGATGTTTGGAGGAAAAAGGGAAACAGCCTATCCTACACCCAACCCGTCTGCCCTGTAAATGGGAAGGAAACATGAGGACCAATGCTAACAATAGCTTGTTGTGCTTCGCAATTATTGGGTGCTTGCTGGATGCCAGATCATTTTAAGGACATTGAAGTACATAGGCCAGTACATTTATGTTATTGTTATTGTTATGTTAGGTGTATGTAAGCCTCCCAAACTTAGGAAGATGTTCGTTAAATGTTTGCTGACCGACTGCTATCGGCCCGCTTTATCAGTGGTCTTTCAATTCTTGGGGATTCTGCCCCTGTTGACTAACTGTAAATCAGCTGCTATTTCAAGACAAAGATCAGCTCCTGAGGCCGTTTCCTGAATAAAGCACCATTTCTCCACCTTCAATATTTAGGGTTTTGTTGTCAATGGCAGAAACCCAACCCAAAGGAGCCTGAGCAAGACAGGGACACTTATCAGCGCACACAATCACACTGCAAACAGTATGGAGGGAGCGGGGACTCGAAGGACGTCCGGTTTCTCTCTCTTGCTCTCTGCTGGTTTCCCTGTCTCCTACTGGGACGGTCTCCTCCTGGGGGAGCGGGGAACAGGCTGTAGCCACCTTCCCATTGGAAGTCTTTGAGTCCCGACACCTCAGAAACAAGACTCTTCCCCAGTAGCAACATCCCAGGGAAGGATGTTGATTGGCTCTGCCGGGGTCACGTGTCCATCTCCAGGCCAATCACTGCAGCTGGAGGCCTGGGACAGTAGCGT